>JAOYRR010000107.1:0-600000 GCA_038994665.1 Podotricha telesiphe | reverse complement strand
GATTTAGCTGTTTCTTGGAGTTTCTCTGCCTACCTTAGGTTAAGCTGTAAAAATATATAAAGTCGCTCATCCTTTGTGTATTTATATAAACACTAAATGTTAAGAGAAGAAGTTTACCAAAATACAATAGTCAAACGGTAAATGCCGCCAAATTTAAATCGGTTAATCCGTTTCTGAGATTAGCGTGCACAAACGCACAGACAAAGTCTCTGTCTGCCTTGCGCATACCTTCCGGCATAAAATGCATTTCCCAGCGTACAAATATAATATATATACACATTTTTTTTCCATCTCATAACATACAATAAACAATAGAATTAAGCACAACTATGATTTGGGTATTTCGTGCAAATATTCTTAAAAAACACAATTTATAAAGTAAAACTGAATTCTGTACAAAAAAATGTTGAAAATTTTTATTATTATTAATAAATAGCCAGGTTAATATCAAAATGAATCAATTAGCTATATATTTGAAAACAATATAGATTAAGTATGTTTAGCTTTTACCAAAAGTGGAAGTTGATAATTTTCACCTATGCTTTTTTGATGAGAAATATTGTATAATATTCAATATATAAATTATATTGCCTATTATTGTTACATACATACTTATGTAAGTATGATATTATTAACTAAGATAAAAACATGAATATGGAACTCGTAAATGGTATTTATTGCTTCGGCCCTCTTACCTACGTACGTACGTACGTACAACTTGTCTGTATTAAATTAAAAGATACAAAAATGTGTGTAGATTATACCTACTTGTGGGCCGCAATATAAGCACAGTAATAAAAAAATAGTATGCATTTTATGTTAGGATAACGATCTTTTCCTCGATTCCAAGACGTCCCAAACGGAATGTCACAAGTCGAATGACCACCCATCAAATAACTCACATTTCCTATATCGGACCGCAAAGGCGCCAACCATTTAAAATGATTGCCGTCTTCTTTTTATCCAGAATCGTCCTTTAATTTTAAATAAAACGCAGAAACAAACGGTTACAAACGGTAGACGGTTACAATCCGATGTTGTAAATTTGCTGATATGTCCGAATCCGAATGGATGTATTTACCAACACGACCACATTAAAAAAGATTTACTTTTAAAGCCTTAAAAACATATTCTGGATAAAAAAAAATTCTATATAATATATATATATATTATAAATATTCATCCAAATAGGAATCGAGCTGACAGTCATCGGGAACAGTGACTCACGTTCCAAGTGTGCATAAATAGCAATGTCCATGATGATTGATTGAAAGTGTTTTTATCAAACAACTGTAAGTCAGCTGTCAAATTTAAGATAAGAGATTTTTTAAAGAGAAACCGAGTTGTTAATAAGTCCAATGTATAGTATACTTTGTACGTATCTTAGCAGTACGTACGCCTCTTAGCCGACTTTTTAGTTACTTTGTCATATTTCACATACTCTTGTGTCAATCAGATAAAGAATGCAGAAGGTTTTAGGCAGACCCGGGTATTTGATTTAACTGAAAACGTGCTACGGGCGAAAAGGCGAAATAGTTTAGTCGTGTTGTTTACGCAGGCGAAGCCGCGAGCGGGTCGTTAGTATATGAGAATATATACTAAAATTGTTTCTGGTTAACAATCAAGTTAATTTACGAAAGACTTAGATATATAAACCCACCAGTTTGAAACACTTATTACATATCATCATTACTTTAACGCTTGGAAAAACTAATATAAACAAAATAATCATCTATAGTAATATGAAAACGTATTATATGAGCGGCCTTATAGAATGTCGGGACAAGAGGGTTTTATAGACATTTTATATGCTCATTCAATCTTTCCACACATTTTTGGTTAAGGGGTATTTCACTAGTAAAGTGATGGTCCGTATATTAACTAACTACATTAAAAACAGTTCAAGTTAATATGTTTGTGTTAAATTTCATCTAACTTTCACTGCATATCTCATATATTAGAATCTCACAAGAGGATATATGTAAACTAAAGAGATTTTCAATTTTTCGAAGTATGTATATGCTAAAATACGTTTATTATCCAATAAAGAAATTATTTCCTAATTGATATGCTTTATGTATTTCTTAGCTTTTAAACGCAGCTCTAAAACCACTTTGTCACTACGCAATAAATTGTAGAAATTGTAAAAGCCCTAAAAATAAATGAGTTGCATTAATTGACAGCGATTAAGTTTTCGTCATTTTTATCGAAAAAATATATCACTTAATGCTTTATATTGAATCATATGTTATTAATTGTAAAATTATAAGATTATCATAATTAGATTAGTCAGCCTATAAGTAGATTGCATCGAGTCTATTATTTCTTTATCGGACAGTGTATTCGTTTTTACAATACCCAGAATATACCCAAGAACGTTCAATATAATAATTGGAAAAAGAAATAATTTTAAATTCGCAAACAGTTGATGTTAAAAGTGGTTACCACCAAGTTTTGGCGTCGGGTTTTCTCAAGTCTGATGCATTATACTTAAATCAACCGATGGTAGAATAACTTGACGTTTAAAAATTGCTGCACAAAGGAGAATGGAGTATTTAGACACTAGGTTCTCCCTAAATATCCGATACTATACGCAAGCTTGAATCTAAAAAAAAAATTAAGCCTGTAACTGTAACTGTTATTTTTAATGAATCTATTACTACTAAAATGAATTTATTTGTAAATTATCAATAGATAGGTGCAATTGTAAATTCACAGTATTAAGATGAATATGTAGATAATAAGCATAATAAGTATATAAAAAACATACTGGGATAGTACACGTGCCTGTCTGATCGCAACCATTATGAGTTCAAATCTGAAGTAGGCAGTTTGACTTGTTACCAGTTTCCTGATATATACTCCAGTTTTTACCTATATTAATATACGTAACCAGTAACTGTACATTATTCAAGAACTTGCTACTTAAGCAGCTCCGAAATATAAAATTTGAAAAAAAAAATTGATGCAACTTGAATGTATGACTGAACTGAAAATGATATCAATTTATCTTATCAGTCAGGTCAGGTCAGAAAAATGGAGTTAGTTAGAATAAAGTCATCCCCAAGTGCGAATTGAACCCATTACAATCGCTTTTGCAGATTAAACGCAGGCTCCAGACTAGCTTTATCTGGAAGAATCATTTGAAATAAGATTTATATTTATTTGTTTGCTACAATTCTAAAATTTAATTAACTACCTGATACATATCAAGCAAGACAGTAGTCAGTATTTATGTATAAGTCTTCTTACATCACATTAATGTGTAGTAGTCACATTTAAGTTATAAATATTTTTTACTATATTTTATTATTAAATAAAAGCTACAATATCACAAACACTAAACATGTTGTATAATAATAAAGGATATAACACTGATATGGCACAAAGTAGATATATTCTCGGGAGGCTTCGAGCTAAGGCGCCTCGTAAATAAATGCTGTAACATCTTCATTTCCAAGGGAATGTAACAACAAGGCATTGTTATCTGAAAGAATATACATTTGTAACATAATAAATATATATATATATAGAAATCATTGAATTTGTCGTTATATAAATAAATATCGTATAATAGTTACATTATCAAAATTACAGTAAATATTATATTGTTGAAATAAAAGAAATATACTTATATACTCTTATAATTATGTTCTGCTGTTAGAATTCATGCCATCACCATTTTTTCACAATATTTCCTGCATAGCAGGCTCAGATAAGCTAGTGTTAAGGCTCTCCTTTTTCTACTTCCACATACATTTTTTATATATTTTACATGTACGTTATCAAAGTGACTGTAAATTCAACATGTAACTTTTTCCTACCTAACTAAATAGGTAGTGCTTAAAAATAAATTTTAGAAATTCAAGCAAAAATCTAAATATGTTTCGAATATCTGTACTATATAATATATATTTAGAGTAATCTCACTAGATCAAAAATTCTTTTTTTTAGGTCAATATATGAAATACATATATAAAATAAAGTTCTTTTTTTTTAACTTAGCACGACGTCTGTTAAATCAAATTAAGCGCGATACGCTTCGATATTCAAATCACGTTACACAGTGTATACAATGTACGTATGCTCTGTAAGCGTAAGGCGTCAGTGAATCATGGCCTATTTATGAAATTTGCTATCATAAATTCAGTAGATATATAATATTATGAATAAATTATTCGAATATGTTGGGAATTGTGTACCAATCAACGTTGAAGGGGTACAGGGGTTTTTTACAGCTAGGTAGTCAGAAAGATGCTTGTTAGAACACGCAAAATGTAAACGCGTTCAAATAATTAAAACTTGCATTCCCCTCGAACCTGTGGGTTCAATCTTCACTTGGGGAACAAAGCGTTTACAGTCTGTCTGACTGTTTTTTTGCTACTATAAATATTTTTTAACATTTTAAAGTGTTAATCACACACTTAGGAAGTTGATAAACATATTTTTAAGAAGCGTATAAAAATTTGAACCCGCGCTTCTTGGATACCGTCCAAGTGCTCTGATGCGTTCAACGCTATAGATATTTAGATGAAGTTAAATAAAAATAATGACCCTGGAAAGCAAATGAAAACTAAAAGAAAATGTACGGGATATATATAAAATTGAATGATTGATTCGGATGAGGAAGATAAAGCGAATCGTTGGGTTTTAGCGCTCAGAGCGCAATCTATATATTGACGTGACGTGGAATAAAAAACGGAGTCGAATACCCCTTTTTACGAGAATATAATTAAATTCATACAATAAATACACACACACACAATCATGTGTCACAACATATTGACAATACACTTTTGTTTAAAGTGATATATATTGCTAAGGCAACTATATATTGCTAAAACTATATACAACTAAATTGGCGAAAAGTGCAAAACATAGTAGCGCATCTACCACTAGACTAACCTCCTCCCTCTATCTAACTCAATAAATGCGAGAAGCATAAAAATGACTGCAGTAATAACGTATCTATTTTTAAAAGCTATAGTATAATAGGGTATCTATTTTAAAAAGGGCATTAATAAAATTGTGTTGCTCCAATTTAATTCAAATATTGCCTTTTTTTTAAATAAATAATTTATTTTTCTTTTGTCTTCACGACATTAGGAGAATGGCGAGTGTAAAGGCACCTTACAAAAACCTATATTTATTACCTAGAATAGGGATTTGAAGTCACAGTCATTGCGTTCAGTCATGCAATCAAAGTCAATTTTTATTTTGTGAAATTATAATATATTTAATAATAATTGTTAGAATAAAATTGCAACTGATTAGAGACGTAGTTATTGGAACTGTGAATAAAATTTAAGACGTGATTATTGGAACTGTGAATAAAATTTAAATAACATTATGGTGGAACGTCGAAAGTTAAATTGAAAAAAGCTACTATAATTTGAAGGCAGTCTTTCAGCGACCTTATTATGAGTTACGTAGTTGACGTAGGTGCCTCGTCGGGCTGAATCATAGGTAGGTCGGTGCTTGGCCTACATTCTGTCTCTCTCTAACTCGATGATAGTTGTATAAGTCGCGTCTCTCCCCCGTGACGTCATCACGTAACCCCTTCTCGTGGGTGGGTGTGTGCGTTCATTACGCGGTGTACATTGACATTCCGGTCACGACTCTTACTGTACAATGACCAAATATTTTTCATTCCAGGCGATATCTTAATGAAAATTTAAAATTGAAATTGATTTGGTCCAATTTACTTAATATTATGTTTTATATAAGACTTCAATGTACGAATAATCTGGCATTATGAAGTTACTTATAAAACATATTATTTTTAAAAATATCCTTTTTAATAAGAAAACAAGACTGACTCTAAAATATAATTATTTTTATTATTAACCCTGGTATACATATATATATAAGTCAAATATTGAAAATGTTTAGTGCCCACGACCACCTGCTTAGTTAGCAATTAAAGTAATAAAATAAAAGTCATTATTCTAGAAAAAACTTAAGTTACATATTTATTAAGTGTAAACACTATTTAGTTTATACATTCATAAATAAACGTGAAAGTAGCATGTGTAAATTTTTCTCGTCATATTGTTAATTGGCAAAACGAAACTTATGAACAATTTTCACTTATATTAGAGAGAGAGAGAGAGAGAGAGAGAGAGAGAGAGTGTGCGGGAAATAACAATTTGTATATTAGCTGCAGATAAAATGTAAGCAGTAATGTTTATTTTATATAAAATATGTATTTTTATAATAAAGTATACAAAATTGAAAATACCTCGTGAAACAGAGGGACACTTCTAATTTTAGGGATAAACCCTAATCTATATTAAAAAGAACCTTATTTTTCATTTCAAGAAATCTAAGCTAATAATAAATTGATTTATACACTCTATCCATATATATAAGAAGACGTCAGAAAAGATAATACTAAGGACAAAATGTCTGCAAAAATCTGCATATATATAATTCATAATTGACAGATATCACATTGAATCCCAAAATATTTGTCGAAATCCTTCTCTTTCGTATGAAGCAATAAATATATGAATATCTATGTAACATATTGTAATTTTTTAAGTTTTCGTTTTACAATACGCATCAAATATTCTTGACACTGAATAGATATGTTATATGTTACTTAAATACGGAAAGCCCGTTATTTTCAACAGTTACATTAATATGTAATTATTATTTAATAATATAATTATTATTAGACTATAAAATTACTAACTGCCCTACACACGTCATATCAAGTGCACTAATGTAAAGCGAAATGCGAACAAACAGTGAAACACTGGAATTTCAACGTTCCTCGTAAATGCTAATGTAATAAGCAAAGACAAAGTACAAATATGGAGCAAGGAAACTTTTAGCATTATCCACACATTGAATTTGCGAATAAAGCAGATTGGCATTATAAATTATTTATTTCTAAATAAGTTGAGACCAATATAGCCCAATGGGACGGTGTCCGTCAACGCGGTGATTGTGGGTTCGATTATATTCGAATCATTTTTATTTTTATTTGTATTTCGACTTTGGGCAGAAAGAGGTAATGACACTAGATTTTCTCAGCCTACTGCTATGCAATAAAAAGAGTGAAGCTGAAAAATAAAACTAAACAAGTTTTATCATTTATGATGGTGTGCCGATTTCGGATGGACAGTGGAGAACGGAGTGTTTTGAAGAGTCGAAAATAGAGAGGTTCTCTCTGAGTACCTTGCTATGCGGGCAAAAGTGTGAAGCTGGTATAATCTCTTGACTAATATGATGATAATGTAGACATAATGTTACTACCAAAGCAACAGTTCAGTTTAGAGTAAATCAGACAATTTAAAGCAGAGCTAAAAGCAATTAGAAAGCTTATTTATATTTTTCCCGTCATAAGCATAAATAATGAGTAATGATGTTTAATTTGAACGTACCCATTTCCCTCGCTGTAATTGAATTGGTTCCGCAACTCGGAGTTTTATCAACATGATTACATTGTGCCAGTGTAATTAAAATTTGTAAATGCGAAACATTTATATCAAAAGCTGTTTTAAGTGTTATAATAAATGCTAAGCTGATAACTTCAATGGTTTTTTCTTTAAAAATTATTGTTTTTTATAATAATTTTGAAAAATATTTAGAATTATTACGTTTTAAGTTATATATTGACGCATTTGTGGTATCTTTTTTTAAAATGCACATACATCGTGCGCACCGCGATATTTATACACAATGCTGGGAAATGATTATGTATAAAAATTTTAGTCTCTTAATTATTTAATTTAAATTCAAGAATGCAAAAAAGTGCTTTTTTATTAATTTTTTATAACAAAAATCTCCGCAAAGCAACTATTGTTAAGCTTGAAAATAACTTAATTTCCGTGAAGTTTATCAAAGTACAAGCTAAGATGTCTGTAAAGTTTGACTATGAAAATGAGTAAACAAGCGTCTTATTTACTTTGTGTTAGCCCAATGAAAATTATATTTAACCGTTAATTTACTCTAGATAAAGCTTTTGGATTAATTTAAATATTGCTTTACGAAGTAACATTTGTATTAACAATAAAATACCATTGAAAAATATATCGTTAAAAACGCATCCATTTTGTGACGGCGGCCATTTTGGTTTTTACATTGTTTGTAAGTAAATTCTATAACTTAAGCTCTTTTATTAGATACTCATCACATAGAATAAGTAAATTATATTTTATCGAAACTAAAGATATATTCCAGGTCATTGAGGCCATCATGGCACAGTAGGAGATCTTCTGACTGTAAATGCGGTTATATGTGGGTTCGCTTCCTACTCGGGGGGAATGATTATATCTAAAATATTTTCAATGCTCCGCTCTGATACCTAAGACAAAGTGCGAATTCGAAGGGAAAGTGGGTTCTCTCTGAATACCCTTCAATGCGGGAAAAAGTGTGGAGCTGAAAATAAAGCTATATTCCAAAATGCAATCTTATACTAATATTCTGCATTATTTAACTTAACTACTGATAGATATCAGAACAATTTAAGTAAATAAAAATTAAACACTTATTTCACAATACATTTATTGTAATTTAAAAAAAAACGCGAAAATGAAGATAATACAACTAAATAGCAATTCAAAGTAAAACGACTGTATAAGATATAATTTTGATTAATTACTTGGGACTACCGCAAATGTGTCGCACCGTTCCATTAATGATAAATAATTAACACTTTAGGCTTTATTAATTGTACACCTATAATGTCGACGGGTTAAATCCATTCGGTAATGATGGACCTCCCACAACTCATATTTTAACTTTTACTGACTGTGTGCTCAAAATGTTTAAATATCGAAAAATAAAAAAGTATATATGTTTTATTTATGGTAGGTAAAATAATATATTTTTATAATACAAGACGAAATTGCGGCATTGAGTTTCGCCACTCAACACCCAGTGTCTCGAATTCACTGACTAACCAGGTTTGCGGGAAAAAGCGTGAAGGTGCTTAAATAGATTAAACTGAGTTTATACTACATATAACTAAGGGCTAAAATTACTTGCGGACAACGTAAACAAAAGTTACCGCCAATATTTAAGATGAGAGAACCAACGCTTACTAAGTTTACACAAATTAATCCATTTTAAAGCGATGATAATCGCGAGCCTTTTTACATAACCTAATAACAGTTAATTTGTAATGCTTGTAATTATTATCTGTTAAATACAGATAATAATACTTGCATGACATGATTTTACTGTATTGTTTATGGGCGTTAACTTCTTTCTATAGGCCACAGAGTATTAATACATATGTAAGTGTAAAAGCCCGAACCACGATAAATTCTAAGATTTTCCAGTAACGATCTACCAACTTTGCTGGGAAAAGTCCAACTGTTCTTTGATCTTTATTTATTTCGAACATATAAAAATAGTTTTTACTTCTAAGAGATATGGTCAATGTAAATTAGTTGAAAATCCCGTTTCGACTTAAGTTAGTATGTATTAAGTATTATATATACCTTGAAAATGTTAGTGTTTTACGTAGTTGTTGTAAAAAGACAAAAAAATAAAAGAAAGATATTTAGAAAACGTATAATTTTTTTTATACGTTCTCAAATGTCTTTTTCAATTTCCTTAGTGTGCGAATAACACTTTTTAAAATGTAAAAAAATATATATATTTAATAAATAGCATTCTCTTTTGCCAAACGATTGATCGTAGAATAATCATTGGGTAGCAGAAATTTGTAAAAATCTCACTACGGAGATGCTAACAACAAATATAAGTTGTAATAAGGGTATAAGAATTTCAACATAGCTGGATGTAGAACGCATGGCTTAGAGGTCAGTGCGCTTGAACCGTCTTTCAAGAGGCGCGGGTTCAAATCCCGCAAATTTTTATACGTTTTCTAAATATGTCTTTTTCAATTTCCTTATTGTGCGAATAACGCTTAAAAAAATGTTAAAAAAATAGATGTTGTATTCTATATATCCATCCATATGGATACCCATGGTACCTAAAGTGCGATTTTTAAATTCAAATTCTTGATTCAAAATATGAATGTAATAAACAACATATTTGTGTTAAATTGATAAATGGGTACCTAAATTGTAATTTTTAAATTCAAATTCTTAATTCCAAATATGAATGTAATAAACATTCATATTTGTGTTAAATTAAGATTATACTTAACATTGAGTTACTCAGAATACTTCAAAATATTATAATATTAGGCTTTTAAAGATAAAAATGACGGTCATTTTGTTGTAAGTACCATAAACCTACAATATTAAGTTATTATGTAAAACATAATAAATCTAGTCTATATAATTATAAGAAATCTAGGAAGAAAAGTATTTACTCACCTGGTTATGCTTTTATATCGAGGCTATTAAAAATTTTAAAATACCGTTGTTATATGGCTTTGGAGTTATGACAATTATTTTTAAATAATTGTCATAATTCCAAACACACTTAGGAAAATAAATAACATTTTCAGAAAACTTTATAAAAATTTGAACGCAGGGCAACTCTGTTCCACGTTGCACGGTTACCATGAAGAGGGGGTTCGAATCCCGCTGTGTTAAAATGTTTATACCTTTTATAAAAATGTATTATAACTATGTATATGTTACTAAGATTATCTCTGGAAAAGTAATTTCTAAGAGAGTCTAAAATATTTTACTTGCTATTTTTACCTAAATTGATATGATTCAGCGTAGTACTATATAGAGTACAATGTTGAAATGTAATCCTTAAGTGACATAGCGAAGTTGACATTTTAATAATTAATGAATGCAGACGCGGTTTCTACAAGCAATAAAGAAGTTTTAGTCGCTTTGAAAACGGATAAGCTCCTTATTGCGAAGTACTTAAGTACTCAAACTATAAAGTAAATCCATTTTATGTGAAAAAGTAGGAATTGGGGTGTTTTATTTAACATAAGTTTAAAGCGTTGGTATTGAAAGGTTTTAAATAAGAATGGTCAATAAAAAAGACATATTTAGAAAATGTAAAAAAATCTGAACGCAGCGGGATTTGAACCCGCACCTCTTGTAAACTGGTCAAGCGCGATCTGGCTTAGCGATCGGAGCGCTTGAACGGTTTTCAATTTCCTAAGTGCGAATAACACTTTAAAAAAATGTTAAAAATATGGTCTATGAAATTACTTTCTTTATTATATTATTATAATTCGCACAGGAGGCCATCGAGGCGCAGAAGGACAGCGTCTGACTGTAAACTCTATATGTGTGTGTGGGTTCGATTTCCACTTGGTGAAATTATTATACTTAAAATATTTTTATTGTCTTCACTCTTAAGACAAAGCGCAGCGTTCAAATCCGCTACTTCACATTGCAATGCAATTAATGTTTTATGAGCGTGACATTTTTTATATATATATATATTTACCGCGCCAAACACTATGTGTAAATATTATTTTTGCAAATGCAAAAGTCTGACCTAAAATTGAAAAAGTGGAAAGTTAAAATAAAGGCCATTTTTGGATTGGCAAGATTTTAGACGGATACACACACTAAAGATAATAACTGTACTTTTTATTTATTTTTCAAAATTGGTATATTTCTGGTTTTTTAATAAACTGTTACAGTCATTTATAATTTCATGTAATGTAGATATAAAAAAATATGACTAATAAAACTAAAACTCTTATTTTCAACAAAAAGAACATACCAAATATGCCTAATGCACTAATAATAATAATAAATAATTAAATAAAAATGCAATCATATAATATTTAATAAATTGATAAAGAACCTTTTTTGAAAGTATTTTACCCGACTTAATCAATTGACCGACCACATATTTACCTGTCTATATGGCCCCATACTTGTGTCAAGTATTCCTTATTCCTATACCTTGGGTTTTCTAAAATGTACTAAATTGTACTCCGATTGAAATAGTTTAATTAAAAATGTGTAAAAAGAATTTATTAGTAAAGAAAGATCTTATTAGCAAAGAACTTGCTCATTCGCAAAAAAAACAATAGTTTCATAACAACACTATACTATCATATTTAGATATCTTTGTCGGATATTGCAATAAACCATTGACACAAATTCGATTTCTCATATCTAAATATTATTTATCAAATAATTAAGTACAGCCGCGGAGGATCCAAAAAACAAATTTATAAAATACTTGTTAAAAGTTACAAATTTTACTTATACTACTAATATGGTGACTGCTTGCTCGATGTGAGAAACAAAAGTATATAATATCTTACATTGAATAGAGCAATGAGTATATATTCAAATTATCCTTTATTCAAATAGACTTTTGCAAGTACTTTTCAATCGTCAAATTAACATAAAGCTACCACCGGCTGGGAAGGCAGCTACGCTTAGATGAGCTGTCGAGAAACTCAGAAGTTCCTCTTTTCAAATGTAAAAGTTACAGTTTTATTATTTCATATAGTGGTAGATAACCTGCACCAAACCCAAATAATATTACTTCCACACATTTTTATCTTTTAAATATTCTACTACAGAGTAAAATAAGCTTTACTTATTAATATTGTTAATATAGCGGCTTTAAATTTCTGGAGTGGCAAATCTAACATAGGTTGTGGAATCTTATTATAATTATATGCGCATACTCAGACCGATATAAGATGTATATATATATATATATCACGTGCTGAATAGGTGAAAGTGTAAGCGGAAAATATTTTATAATTTAATATAAAAATATATGTATTGTTTGTTTCAGGTACGTAAAATTCTGGACGAATTCCTGACCTTAAGAACTACCAAAATCAGGAAACAATAGAACTAAAAATTTTTTTTTATATATAATAAAACCTTTATGTTTTACCTTTTGCACATAGTATATAAGTAGTTACAGCTTGTCATAATGAATTGTGTCATTCCAAAGTCTATATATAGACGTTCTTAATGTTTTACTTTGATATAAAAATGCTAGTAACATTTTCAATTCTGAAATACCGAGGAGAATATTAAAAATATAAAAGTGTGTACACAAACCATGTGTAATGATGGTATGTACGCTCACATAGTCGCTTACAGTGTACTAATCATATAACAAAAAAAGCAGATGCTCCATGCTGATGCCAAGAAAACCATTCCAATCTAATAATTGCAGTCTACAAAGCCTTGTAGATTTTGAAAATATTATGATTTGAAATTTGTCACATTGACGGGCAAAATCTAAAAGTGTTCCCTTGAACGTAGCGTCATATGAACCCGCGCCTCTTGAAAACTTTTATACGTTTTCTAAATATGTCTTTATCAATTTCCTACGTGTGCAAATAACACTTAAAAAAATGTAAAAAAAAAAATTGTTGTATATGAAAAATGTTATCTTCGTGTATAGCGTATATTATTAATACCTTATATTATTGAAATACTAGAGTGTAATGTAATGCATTACCGCAGAGCCATATTAAAATAATTCGATTAAAATATACCTATACAAAGACTTGAGTTCTATAGTATTTCGGGTGTAGCAGTCAATTTTATAATTGAATTAACTCACATTATCAGGCTTTAACCTTTCTCTTGTATGACGATATGAAGGTTATATAAAAACCAAACATCTAGTGCGATAATTTTAATATATTTTTTTAAATGTTGTACGCACTCTTAGAAAATTGAAAAAGACATTTAGAAGACGTATAAAAATTTAAACGCAGCGGGATTTGAACCTGCGTCTCTTGAAAACCGTTCAAGTGCTCAGACCACTAAGCCTTGCGTTGAACGCGCGCATGGAACGCATGGTTTAGCGGTCAGAGAGTCATCTTCTAGTGTGGCATTTGACTAAGGAAGTTTACCATGACGGTATCATAATTTTTGAATCAAAATTATATTGAATATTATTATATTACATTGGTAAAACTTATTTCTGTATAAATACTACAATGTTTTCATGGTATATTTATGTAAAACATTTTATAAATATTATATTGTTATACAATAAATAATAAAGCTTGCTACTTAAAAATTGTTACAAAAAAAGTAATAGGTGCTAAAAATATTAAAACTCAATTATTTTACAAAACTTTATTAAAACTTCTTAAAATGTAACATTCGTTGTGATGAAAACGAAATAATAATGAGCGTAAATTGATGGTGTGTAAAAATTTAATTGTGATATTAATAAAATTTATCGTATGATTCAGAAATTATTGACTTTGTGCCAAGTATTGAAAGAAAACAAATATTTACTGGAAATAATGTTAATAAGCTGATAATATAATTAGATAATGGTTTTAATTAGATCAATATGTTCCGTTTGATATGATTAGCAAATAAAAGATTACGGATATATATTTAACGCGTATTTACTATGAGAAAATTGATATATGTATAAAGAATGTTTTATTCTTATTTGAATAATATTACATTTAACTAAGGATTACAAATTAATTATTCTGAACATAATGTAATCGAGAACAAATATTAGTCCCTGAATTTGTATTATTTAAATCTGTTATCTAAAGTCATTCTATAGAAGTCTTACGAAATGCATATTAAAAATGATAAATTAAAAAAATCATGTGACGCAGTAGGACAACGACTGAGTTTTAATTCATTGTGGGTTCGATTTCCGCTCTGGGGACTGATTATATTTAAAATATTTTCATTTCACGCTCTGGTACCTCAGACAAAGCATTTGAGTTGTTGAGTTCCGCCACTGAACCTGAGAACAAGCAATGCCTCGATTTAGGGCGGAAATTGTAGAACGGAGTGTCTGGGCCTTAGGTTTTAAAAAACAAAATATTATGTGAGAATCGATATAAATTGTTTTTGCTAATGCCAACCGCACGTAGGGATAGCGAATATTAATGTCCTTCATTTATTACTCTAAAACCAACTTTTTGTACTAAAAATGTCGCTATATGCAATGAACAATTTTATATATATTTATTACTGTGGGTCAAGTTAATTAAGACTCTAGACTCTAGTGACATAATATACAAAGTAGTTTTTGTGGCACGTGGTAAAAAAATGTATACCTATATGTAAATAATGCGTATTGATAATCCGTATAAAATAAATGCAGATAAATAATAGGGCACTAAACTTTTTTGAGTATTAATTCAGCTTGGACTGACGTTATCAAACCCAGTTGAATTAATATTAATAACTAGTTGATGCCCGCATTGAAACTTGGTCTCTAAGACTTTCACATCAGATGTTCCAGAAAGAAGATTGTAATTTATTTTTCAGCTAAACGTTTTTTCTCTCTCGGCAGACATAGAGGACCACGTGACAGTGCGATCTCTGCTTTCCACTCGAATTCGTCAAGTTGGGTACTAAATTCCGAATTTTAACACCCATCTTTATGTTACCGAAGAGAACAATTTAAAATTAAATGGAACCCACAAACATCGCGTTTATAGTCAACCATATCCCACCCACTACGCCATGATGGCTTTAACATTCAACGATTTTAATTTGTTAACTAAAACTACCGATCACACTAAATAACTTTTAATACTGCGATATTTACGTACTTCTTATAATTTGGCTGGTCTATCATGGTTCTTCTTAAACTTTCCAGTTTTTCAATTATTATGTATGTCAATGAAAAATGCCTGTCACGTTAAACATTTTTTTAGTCTAAATTGGGTGTTCCACAGTATCGCTATTTAACCCGCAATGTCTTCAATTCTGGCAGAAAGTGGAGAACGGAGTGTTTTCACACTTGGTTGTCTCTACCTACCTTTTGCCGCATACAGTGAGTTTTTTTTTTCTTGGAAAATATGGTTATTATCTTTATATATTTTTTTACAGATTATCAGATTTCTATCTTATTCATTTATCTGACTGCATTTCTAGGGATATTAAAAAACTTAAAGATATATATGAATGCCAGTAATTATACCAGACTTTTTAAGTCTCGTTAATGATAGAAATTCAAACACAACCATCAAACAAAAGATTTTGATGAAAGCCGCCGGTGAATTCGTCGGCTTCGCTCCTGTTTGTAAGAGTACTTTATTTCTAAACAATTTGACACCTAAAAATACTAGCAAACTGCCTAATGACTTTGTTTTCTGAATGGACAATTAATTAAGGGACGAATGCCGTCATAACTTCGTAGCTTTGATCTAAAAAATATTTTTATTTAAATCAAAACTTGTATACCTCTTCGTAATATATTTAAATATTGTTTATAACAATTATAATTATTATAATAGTATATAACAATTTAAAACATTATATTCAGGTTGCAATCGTTGTTTAGATAAGCTAATTAAATATAATTAAGTAAAATTTATAAGCTGAAATTTTACACGAGCCATATATATTAGTCTGAGACAATAATGCCATTTTGCTTTATCTAAGAGTAACAAAAAAACGTTTAAACTCGTTTTTTTCCGTTCGTTCCGTTGCTGTAGGCATTTCAAGAAAAAAGAAACCGGCTAAATTTCAGCTTTCTAGGCGCAGTAGTTTCGGCTGTACATGGTCTGTCAGTCTCTCAGTAACGCAAGAGTTTTCTAAGAGAGACTAATATATTGTAAATTCTATTAGTATATCCAAAATTCAATGATGACATGTAATTGAACCATTTTTATCTCCTTATCACGTTTTACGGGAGTGATAAAGAGTAGAAAGATACTTCGTCCTCTTCTTCTTTCGCTCGTTTAGAAAATAAGTTGCAAGGGACGAGCTGGCAACTCTTTATACATACAAATAAAACGAGGTGTCCTTATGCCTTCGTTCGCGGTGACTATGAAATATAAAATCTTGTTTTTATTACATTTTTGTTAAAGCTTTCCCCCGGAAATTATATGACAAATTTCGACAAAGATTATTGATTGTCCCCTTCTTTAATATTGAAGCATACATATTTTTCCTTTAAATCATTCAGTCTTTAAAACGACTATAAATTTCGGCCAATCAGATTTTTTAAAATATCACCCAACTGAAATGATACTTAATATAAGTATAAGTAGCAATTTTTTTTTAATCGAATGTAAATTCTAGTTTAGTAAAAATGTTCTTGTCGCTATAAAATCTTATAGCGGTTGTTTTTCTTGTAACCAACATCGTTATACTTTAATGTCAAATTATAAGGAAAACCGCGTGCTCAACAATGAATAAGACCAAGATGAGGCAATTTATCTCAGCCTTACGCCGACCTCGTTCTATTTTCCTAAGTCATTATTCTTATATGAGCTTGACGAAATTTTTTGGGTGTTTTTTGTAAAAATCAATGTTATTAGGTATTTTTGGACAGAAGAAGGGGTTTTTTTTACATTTACTTCCATGTGTAGTGTTTTTTTAACATTTGTTTTAAAGTGTTATATTCACACACTTAGAAAATTGAAAAACATATATTTAGAAAACGTATAAAAATTTGAACGCAGCTGGACTTGAACCCGCACCTCTTGAAAATGTTATAGTAAAAGTCAAATATGTAACACCTCCAGTACTTATTAAACACATTACCATTAATAAGCTCAAGTGACATGTTTATTCGATATTTTATTACACAATAATATTAAATACTATTTATTTTAATTTTTATATGAAATAATATTTACTTACTACGAATAAATAGACGCCAGTGCAAATAAGCACTCAGCCGCAGAAATTTCTACTTAAAGTAGACCCGACCGGCATCGTGCCCGTTACATATTTTATCAACGGCTCCTTTACAGAATATTTGATTCCGCGTTTTACATGAATTTAAGGGTATGTGCACTTTAAAAAATTCAAAGTCATTAAATCCCTATCGATTGAATTTTATAGTGTATATATTAAAAAATAAATAATAAAAAAGTAAAAATAAGTTTATTGTCTCATCTGTAAATTATGTACAGTAACCAGTTACACAGCAATAAAAGTCATATTTAAGTTGTACATTAAATCTGGTAGAAGCTAATATATTTTTGAAAGATAATAAAACTATCTAAGCCAATTACCAGCTTAACCCATTAGTTCCACAACGTTTTTTATCATAAATATGAAGTATTTTTTTATTTTTACGTATTTTACACGTACATGTGAAGAGACTCTGGTTATAATTAAACATTACAAAGATAAAGAAACACACATAAGTTGCCTTAAGTTGGTATTAAACCCACAATCATCGGATGCAGAGTCCTCTTTTTAAGTATGTTAAAAATGGTGACATAATACGTTTTAATATATTTTTTAAGTATATGATACATGTGCCCTAAATATTTAAAATCAACTTAATTAAATGATTAACTATAAAGGCATTCTTTATATGAGATTAACTAATTTTATACATATTTAAAGTGTTATTCACACACTTAAGATATGAACCGAAAGTAAACCAGAAGTGTACAGAGATTAACAATAGAATTTTGACGAATTATAGAACGTATGGCTAAGTGGTAAGAACGTTTGAAAACTTTCCAAGTTTCCGTAGCGGGCGTCTGATCCACGCCGATTAGACGCCCGCTACGTTCTAATTTTTATACGTTTTTTAAATTATATATATATACATTATACTACATTGAGCATACGAAAATTATGCAATATAGACTACAATGTGAGATAGTAATTTTTAAATATATTTTTAGACACACTTAAGAATATGGACTGTCTTATAGGTGGTATGGTATGGCATTTTAAAGCTTCGCTACTTCGACAGTAAATGATTCACTGTAACAAGGAGTACGGCGCAATGGTATCTTCAGTGCCATTTTGTGAGCGGAGACTTAGTGCCTGATAGCCTGCTATCTATCCTTGCCTGCTATCTGTATGACATCGTCAGCCCGCCTTCTTAGCGGTCTACCAATGCTTCTTTTTCCACCTGGACCCTTCCTTCCTTTGAAGGGACTAATTAACCGGAACTCTTTGAAGAGCTCTACAAAAACTTTAGACTGACCGTACCCTTTAATTGAACCAAACTCAAACTTAAAATGTAATTGGCAACAAAATGGAAATTGAAATGAGAAATTTATAAACGTTCTTGACTTTTAAATGCAGTAGCTACAAAGTTATCATAATTTACGCCCTAACTGTGCTATTCACAAAATACAATCGCACTCATAAAAAACGAATAAAGTTTGATTTAAGGCTCCTATTAAAAATATAGATGGTTTTCTTCATAACGACGCAGAATTTTAATGCGAATTTGATGGGCTTGTAATTAATAACGCTATATTCGCATATTTGACGAATCGATGAGAATAAAATAATCGAATGGATATCATCCGATACCGTTCTTTTATTAATTTTATTTTGTATGTTTAGGTATTGTTCGTCTAGTGGCTATTTAATATAGTTTTTAATTTTTAATAAGCCCGCCACAGGTTCTATTCAGGCCTAAATAGGCCAAATTGTATGAAAGTTAACTCAAGAAATTCCTTTTTAAATACAACATGACTTTAGTACAAGACAAGTACATTAAACTTTACTACCTGTGGCCTGCTACATTGTATTCTACAAAGAAGATTAATTGTCTTTCAACATTTCAACTACGGCTAACTTAAACACAAGTTTTAGTAAAAATAGAAAAAGTAGCTAGTTGTAATTTAAAAATTTTAATGGCAGTTAAATAAAAAATGTTTCAAATGAAACTATTTTAACCGAATTAATCACGTATTTTTCTATTTTGGTATTCGCTGATACATTTTAGAAAACCCAACGTTTTCACCATTTTACAGTCCGTGGTCACAGGTAATACTCCCAGACAGACACACACGTCGGGTTTTCTAAAACTGTATTTTCTAATACTAAAATATACATGATTAATCCAGTTTAAATATTGATGAAGTTATTAAAGAAAATTATTAAGGGAAATTGAGCGCTGTTGTTGTGGAGTTAGTATTCTCGTATTTAATAGGCACTATCTGTAAAATTACTAAAAATGTTTTAAAAGTAATTCAATACACGAACAGGAAACAAAAATAAACAAATATTACATATAACTATTGTATCTATATAATAATCAATAAATTTGGAAATACAGAAACCTCTGTACGCTCAGTTAATTATGTAAAGCTTTCTTAATTAGCTAAATAGCTTAGCTAATGAGCTTAGTAAAAACGACATGTTAGTGTACAATTACAAATGCTTATGGTCTGTGATATCTTAAAAATTGTTAAGTAAATATACACAAAAGTTAAATTTATATTTTATAGTGTGTTTAGTCTAGAGAGAATATTTCTATTCAAATAATTTGCATTTTTCCCTAATGGTTTGACAAAGATGATGAAGAAAGAGTAACAATAAATTTGTTTACCGATACAAATTTTACTTTAATGTATTTTTATTTACTACAAGCGACATGCTCTCGGCTTCACTTGTGCTAACTTTACGGCTATAACTAATTTGCCTTTTCGCCCGCCCCTCTCTTCAATTCTAAACAGTGAATTAAGGTTTCAGCGAATTTAATAAAACAGTTATTTTATAGCAATTTAGTTGGAACAAAATTTAAATAGATGTAACTTTTTTATTAACGAACCTGTAAAAATTAAATGAACACTAAATGTTAAGGGAAGCTTACCTAAGTACAATAGTCAAAACTTAATTCAAATTAAAAATATCCTGTATTCAAATAGACTTTTGCAAGCACTTTTGTATCGTCGAATGAACATAAAGCTACCAACAGCTCGGAACGCAGTTCTGCTGCAAAGAGCCAGCGAGAAACAAAACAGTTGCTCTTTTCAAATTTAAATTACTTAAACCATTTCAGTATTACAAATAACTGTTTATATATATGTTTGGTGTTTTGTATTGAATGTATGTATTTAGTATTTTTATTATATGAATGTATAGATAGATACACTTGTAATGCAGGTAACAGTTTCTATTGATAAAAGTTTTGATTGATTTACTTTCTGTGCTTAGTATTGGCTTAAAAGTCTTACTTAGAGATTATCCAACTTTACGGACTAACTAATCCAACTATCAATGTCTGTAAATAAATTAATTTATAAATTTAAATGAATAAATATTATTAAATTATATTTCGAATAAATCTAAATTCATTGCCATGAACAAAATTATTAATAAAATGCTTTATTAAAGAAGTAGTTTGTTTAAACGACCCGTGATAACTTTTATCTAGACGTAAAAATGTCAAATGAATATAAATCTGTTACTTAGTTCACTAACCTATTTATAATAAAGCGAAACGAAATATGCAATTTTTATTGTACATTAGCTGGAATTATTCTTACTGATACAGGTACCTTATTATTACAAAATTTCAGCTTTAAATAACACTAATACCATGTTAATTGAAAATACCATTAAAAATGAACTTAAACTTGAAACGATATGTTATTTTTATATTTGACACTCCTTTATCAAAGTATACCCAAGTGCTCGCTTAGTATCCAAACATAACCAAAAATAATGATATTAACCCTAAGAAAAATATACCCTCTCACGACGATACGAAGGCCTAACTTTGTGACGACTCTTCATATTCACAGGTTTACGTCAGTAGCTACAAATCACGGCACGACAGTAATGTCCGTAATATTTTACGCCGACGTGTAAGCCCATAAGCGACGCACTTTCCTGTACCGATATTATTAAAAAAAATTATAAAATATCAGACTTGACTAGATTAAATTATTGATTTAGATATATTTAATTCGGCATTAGTATTTAACTGTTTTATTATTTTATTAGTTTTAAATGTGCCTGAAAATATTTTTCATTATTAAATACTTAAAAGTATACATCATTGTTTTGAGACCTACTTAGCCGTTATTTTTACATTAAATATACTATCAAGCCATTAAATGATGCGTCAGGAATATGTTAATTTCAAAAACTAGAACAAAACACATGGTTACTGCATATATTATAACATATAAGCCTACGACGATAGTCCAACAGGATTGAAAAGGTCACATACGGGGCCGGCGACTTTATGTGTTATCTAGGGCTCACGACTGCGACCGCAAACATTTTAATTTCAGAGGAGGACTTCTATAATACAAGAATAAATATGTCAAGCCCTATCTAGGATAATAAAAAAACAAAATTATTAAAAAATATATTTATTTACTTCAGCTTCACGCTTTTTCCTCCATAGCAACCCTGTTCAAAGTCAAGTCAAAGACACCTAGTAGCGAGGCGTGAAATCGAAAGTGCATGGTAAAATTTAACTCGGTGTTTATCTTAAATGAAAATAATTTAACATGATACTGAGTCGGAATCGAATCCCCTCATATATTATGCAACACAGAATATGATTTACAATAAGAGGGGTAAGAGAGGTAAAGGAAGACCTGAGTTGACCATCGAGAACAAAGTATCGATGATATATAGGATCCGGTCACGCAGGAGGGCGTGTATGAAGTGATTAATGACAGTGGACGAGGCGAAAGAAGTATGCCGAGACCGAAGCGTTTAGCGCTCCGTTCTCACGGACAAACCCGTCGCTAGGAATACAGCGTGAAGTCAAAAAATTAAAATATACCAGAATGTCTCCACTAAAATACAAACATTACAGGATTTAAACCAACGCCATTTAAGCTCCATAGTGTCCTTTAAATTAGGCTAGGGCCTTAAAAATTTTATGTTGATATAGAATAATACCAATAATACTTGAAAAAGACATATTTAGAAAACGTATAAAAATTTGATCGCAGCGGGATTTGAACCCGCGCCTCTTGAAAACCGTTCAAGCGGTCTGACCGCTAAGCCATACGTTGAAATTCTTATACGCTTATTACAACTTTTTTTTTTTTTTTTTTTTTTTTTTTTGGCTGAAATATAAAACTTACAGAAGTTGCGATTTATTTAGAGAACCTGTAAATATTAATTTAATTAAATATTAGAAAACACAGATACTAAACTCTTTAGCATTCCATGGATTCACTGTGCTAATGCCGGGCTAATAACGTTGGCAGAGGAGCTTAGAGCATTGCCTGCATTTGCGACCCAAGTGTAGGCTTAAGGTTACAATACGCATTAACACTCGCCTCTAATGTCTGAGCTCCTCCTATACCTTACCAAGTTTAAAAAGATCCTAATGCCGCCTTCGAAATACATGTAGAAATTAAACCAAAATAATTATAGACAGGCTATCTTTTAGTAAAATATAGAGATTTTACTGTTATAACTCTCGCTCCTAGTTCTACCGAGTACAAATTAATTTAAACTGACCAGGACCACTTATCTAATGAATTGTTTTACAAAGTGTATTGTATGTATTGTTGTATAATGGAATACATATATATATGTGTGTCTGTGTATGTGAGTGTAAGTGAGTGTGTGTGTGTGTGTGTATATATGTATATATATCTTTAAAGTAAATAGTAATACATTCTTTCCTATTTAAAAAAACAGCAAATGAGAGTTGGCGACCATATAGAGGAGCCAAGAGTTTTTAATAATAGAAACTTCTTTGAAATACTATTTCCTTCATTTTATTGAAGTCAGTCCCTAGGTTCTCCTAGGGGCTGACCGTAAGATCTAATTAGTATGACTACCTGACATCGTATCTAGAATCCAGTTTTCATAATTCAAATCAAATAACAGTTTATTTATATATATAACAATATGAAAATAGTTTTTTGTTTTTATTCTCATTTAAAGAGCTATGTTACTTAGTGACTATATTGCTCTGGTTAGTATAACAAATGATCTTAAAAAATAACTTCTAAAAAATACTTTCACAATTATATACACTCTATTTACGTTTCAAACATACACCATTTTAGCTAAATCTGATGCATGGTTTGTAAAATATAAATTACAAGCACCAATGCATTGAAAAATAGATTAATGCTTTTAATAGTCATAAAAAATATTATTCTACAAAGGCTATTGCCTCGACAGCCTAATTTATTTACGTCAGCGTTGGACAAATCGATTTTTTACATACTATTGCCAAAAAAAAAACTATTTTACTGGACTTAAAGGATTATTATTATATATATACGTATATAACGCATATAAATTTTACATAGCATATCTACATAAGACAAAGACATTCAGAAAACAACATCGATTTTGTGTTGTAATTTTAATTATTCTTATTTATATAATTCTTTTAATTCTTTAACACAAGTAAATATAGCGCCATTGTTTGCGCCAAGTTAATATTTGCTTAACGGTGTAATAACCGTTGATAGTACGCATAAACGAGATGTCTACACATACTACACCTGGCTTTATTTATATTTGCAATGTTTCTTCTTATTCCTTTGTCCTTGATATATTTTAGTATTTACTGGAAATGGTCTTTATTAGAATAAATATTGTTTTAAGTAACTTTACTAATATATTATATAGTTTAAGCAAAAATTCAAATATCATATATGTACTAACCATATTGTAACGAATATTAAGTCAATTAGAATATTTATTTATTTGTTTCGTAAAAAGAAAGTACTGGTATAAGAAGTATATATATATATATATATATATATATATATATATATATATATATATAAGAAACAGGTATCATTGGAAAAACATAGGTATTTAAAAATAATATATTTTTTGCCATTCTAGTGTAAATATCATAATATAACCTACTACAAATTTTCATATGATCACAGCGAAGCCTTGTCAAAGTAATCTATTTCACACTTGGCTTATAGATTTGCTTGCAAAAGAAACACAAGAAATTCTATTATTAAATTATTTTCACCACTCGTGTTTTAGCTTACCAGTGTTATTTTTTCAAGGTCATGTTTATCTCGGATCCCAGGGTAGAGGGAAAGTGTCAAGACACTCCGTTATCCACTTTCCACCCGAATTTGAGACTGCGTGTTGAGCGGCGGAATTCAACACCAAACATTGTGCGCCAAGATGGCCTCTATATTAATAAACGAGATATATTTTGACATTAATTTACTGTTCATTAAGTATGAGTGACTTCTACAAAAAGTCAAGTAATTTCCAATAAATCAATAGTTTCGGAAACCAAATTCCACCCATCACCCTATTGTGACCTAAATGTCTCCATGATCTCAAAAGCACCGCGACCTCATAATTTTCATTGTGTGTTAATTTTATATTTCATAAATTAGCTCTTCCTTTGTATTTTCATTAGTCAATTTTGTGTCATTCGTTGCCTTTATTAACTTTCCACTTGATAATTATAATTTATTGCAAATAATATCAGGTTTTTTTATTATTATCATTTCAGTTATAAGCCAAAATAATGTTAAGAGTTTTATTAGATGTAATAACTTTCTTGAAGAACGGACAATGACAATAATGATTCCGTAGAAATCTCTAAACATAATTAAAAAATATATAATTAATAAAACAGTTTATATTATTAAGAATGAGCTCTTGAAATAAAAAAAGTTAAAGACATATTTAGAAAACGTATAAAAATTTGAACGCACCAGGATATGAACCCACGCCACTTGAAAACCGTTCAAGTTCAAAATTTGAACGCAGCGGGATATCTCGTACTCGTCTCTTAAATCTCTCTACAGAGGTGCTAACAACAAATATGGGTTGTAATATACCGTATAAAAATTTCGACGTAGCTGGATGTAAAACGCATGGCTTAGCGGTCAGAGCGCTTTTCAATTTCCTAAGTGTGCGATTAACACTTTAAAAAATGTAAAAAAAATATGAAACAATTTAATTATTTTTCTAAATCTTTTTCCACTCAACACAAAACACAAAAAGCTGCATTATAAATACTAAGTATCATAGTAGGTATCAACATTAGACACACCTAAAAAATACGTATTAAAAAAAAAACAAACGACATCAAATATCTCCTTATAAACTATGTACGAGATATCTTTTCTGTATCATATATTTTTTACAATTCGGTTGGTTCTGAGTTCAATTCCCACTTAGGATCATTATTGTATTAAGATTATTTTCAATAATTCTCCGCTCTTAAAAGACAAAGCCCTACTTTGAGTTCCATCCCTCTACACGTAATGTCTCGATTTCGGGAGGAAAATGGAAAATGGGCGTTAGGTTTTCGGAAGGATGAAGGAAAATAATATTTTTTTTAATAAATTGTGTATATGTAATAAATATTATCAGCCACACTGGTAATAACCAACACTAATCTTGGATGCGTCTTTATATAAGTATAGTTCTTGCAACGGCTTCTAAGTTGTTACAAATCGTAATCGTGATTGTGCTAGCGTATAAAGCTTAATTCTTTCAAGGTCCATAACAGTCTCGTTATTATTCTTGAGATTATATTCTTACACTATATATACCTAAGTAAAAGCCAAAAACGTGACTAATATATTTAACCCAACACTGTATACGCAAGTAGTTTGGATAGGCTCATTTTAATTTATTTTCAAATTACAATTCTCATTTTAATTTCATGCATATATAACTGATACCAAAGTTTCTTTAGTACTTCAAGCAATATCTTTCCGATTTCATTATGTACCATTCCTGAATTATTGAAGTTATTTCAACGACAGTCGTTACAGTTAGAAGCCTGCTTTAACAACTGCTCTGACCGCAAAGACCACAGATGGACGCTAAGAGGTCAGATGGAAATCACCCTCTGTTAACTTAGAGCTAACCAACGAAGCGAAGTAGATTCAACCTCTGTTGTATTCATTTATCAATTAATGTTTGTATTTGTATGTCTTGTTCACCATATTACAAGATCTGAGACTAAGACTTTTTACATTGTGACCTGACTAATGAAAAACCTGACCTGAACTGATGATTTCGTACAAAATCTTAACAATGTGACGCTAGTATTTACCGCTTATATAGGAGTACCCCTACACCCTACTAACAAATATGTGCCTTTTGCCTCTCTACAGATATAGCAAGACTTTCCGGTGGCTTTACACCATCTTACTAAATTACTTTGATCTGGAAGGGTGCTCTCCTTTGGTTGAACACTCGTTTGGAAATCTAAGCTCATCGCGTGCTCTTTATGAATATTATTCCCGTCTTGCCAAATAAAAGATTATATAATTAGTTTTGAATAATCCTCCTCTATTCGATTGTGCTTCTATCGTAAATTGTTTATGAAATTGAAACCTTAACTCGAGCTCTGAAATTCAATTAAAACTTAATAAATAATAGAATGGCAAAGATTTATTATACATACTTCTTAGAGAAAAATCAAACTTATCGTTTTTATTTAGCTTATCTGAAAAGTGGGCCAGCCCTTAGTTTGCGCCAAGGTATTACAAACGACCTATTTTCGTCTACTTCGCCAAATGTGTTGTTATTTTAGTCTTCAAGGCCACGCAATCATGAACTTCAGAAAATCTTCTATCCAATTTTGTTTGTGAAATATTATGATTTACTCATAAACTACATATATATATATTTTAATTAACTGTCTATTTGAATTATATTTCTCAATTGACGTCAACTGATAAGCTGACTTCATAGTTTTCGGTTCTACACCTAACCTACACCTCTCTGTTTAAAAACAATTGTCACGTGGTCTGGATAGATGAAATAGGTGTTTGCATTGCGTCTACAGTTCCACCGCTCAACGCATGCTCTATTTTAAAGCAAATTGGAAAACAGGTTCTAGATTTACTAGTAGGAGAGCTCCTAGGGTTTGATAACGACTTACCTCACCAATTCAGCACGCAAAGAAATAAAATTTAATAATAAAAAACAATATTACTATCAAAGTACAGATTTTCATCAGGTCAGAGAAACGGAGGCATTGAGTTTCACCACTCAGCTCTCAATATGCAGAATCATGAAACAAAATAACTTATGACTAGCTTTATCTGCTTTAATGTATGGGAGACGCGTTGAGGGTGATAAAAGTTTCGGAAGACAAAAGATAACCAAAATAAACGTACATTCTCTAGAGAATTAAAATAGTAAAAGTTTAATATAATAGAGAGTCTCTCACACTTTTACATGGCTGAACTATACAGTACGCGAATTTTTACTTTGTTACTTAGAAACAAATTACTTTTTTTAATATTTTATCTCGCGACAGCACAAAAATATCTATAAAATAAAGAACGTGCACGAGCCGTGATGAGGTGGATTCGATAGCTTTCTAGCCGCTGTGCCCTCATAATTTCCCCCGGTACTGATGTGAAAAATAAAGCATCTATTTTCAAACTGTACCCATTGCCTAATGCCTGGATACAACCAGCTAACTAAACAATACAATTTTTTTAATCTATTTTTAATGAAGTAGTTATATACTTAAATATGTATTTTTTTGAAGCCATCGTGGCGGAGTAAGACAGTATATAACTGTAATCACGATTGACTGTGGATTCGAGTCCCAGTCGGTGGAAAGATCATAATTAAATAATTTTCATTTCTCGACTCTGGTAAATAAAGCGCGGCTTTGAATTCCACCACTCAACACGCACTGTCTTAAATTCTGGCAGAGTAGTCAAAGAGAACCTAGTGTGAAGACACTCCGTTCTCCTTCACTACCCTGCTATGCGGAATAAAGCGTGATGATGAGCGATGGAAATATAATTTCTTTGTATTTTTAAATTTTACATTTTAACAAAATCGTAGTTATCATGATTTCTTATATATCTTATACAATAGAGATACTAGTACATTTAATTATATTTCATATAAGTTTTATATCGTTTTAATCTACATCATTTTTCAATTCTTCCTATTTGCTTCTTATTTCATCCATTTTTAACTCTTCCACTTAAGATATGATAAACATATTTATAAAACGTACGTTCATGTTTATAACCTATAGTTTAGCGGTCAAAGCGCTTGGACAGTTTCCAAGAGGCGTGGGTTAAAATCATAAAACGTTCAAATTCTTAAACGTTTTTTTAAAAATATAAGATTAAAAATATTATCAAATATATATATTACCGAAAATGAGTGTCGAACCGAAGTTTGAACTTCGTGTGTACTAATGCCGTATATTGCGTGTCTCCATATTTTTCTATGGTAAGCTTTCACAAATAATCCCACATGTAGAACTTTATTTCTTTTTTTATTACACCGAAGCCAATACCAAGCGTAGGAATACCATCTTTGCATAAAACATTCTCACCAACTACTATTTTTACATATATTTTCATTACATTAATGCGTGACATCTATGGATGTCTTGATCTTGATCTTTGTAAATAATATGCGTAGAAAAGGTAGAATAAGAAGTGCATTATATTTTTAAATTAGTGAATTAAAAATATTTGAAATTAATAAAATAAATATTCCACACCACCAAGTGCGATAAAAGTATTGTAATAAAAGCATCAATCATCAAAATCTAAATTTTTTAATAATGTCTACTTTTATATAAAGTGGCATACACGTTGCAAAGATAACCCACATCATACGCGCTAACTGATCTACTAGTATACACCAAAAATGTTTAATTTTGATTTATACTAGTATTGTGTTCCTTGTACATTAAAATGATTTTGTTTAAGAATATATATTTTTTTGTAACTTCACACTTTTTTCCCGTTAGCAGGTTCTCAGAGAGTACCCAGTGTCAAAACACTTCGTTCTCCACTTACCGCCCAAAATAGAGACATTGTGTGCTCGCTCAGTGGCGGAACTCAACGCCACACTTTGTTTTAAATACCATAGCGAAGAAATGAAAATATATTAAATATAACCATTCCTCCGTGTAAGAATCGAACCCACAGACAATTGCGTTTACAATCAGACGCTGTCCTAGAATAAAGTTATTAATTGTTACTCATCAATAACTTTTCTAAATATCAAGTGGTCAAAGGTTAAAAATGAAAACCAAGTGTCAAGACGCTCCCTTCTCCATTGAACGCGTCTTGAACATTGCGCTTTGATTGGCGGAAATCAATGCCGAACTTTGACTTTGGAAGCAGAGCGGAGAAATAATAATATTTACTGGCAATGATCATATTTAATATTAATATTGAGTAGTATAAAAAGTAAAATTACTAGACATTCAGATAAGACTAAAGTGGCTACATTACAACAATGCAATTACATACAATTCAACAAAAAATACATTTCACAAAAGTAGCCATGTTATATAACATACACTAGAAACATTGAAAGAAGTATACAAAAGTTTTTTAACATAAAACAAACCAGTGTCTTCATTAAATAAAGTAGAATTTTTGTTCTCATAAACTGCTCTCGGTCGGACATTAAAGCGTTTAAATTATTCAAAGCGACGTTTAATTAAATGTGAATCTAATTCCTAGGTACACTCCACGCATAAATCACAACACATAAAGAGTTTCCAACTAAATAGCCTCATTAGTTTCAAATCATTTTCAATTATAATATACAAACCATATACATTTATCTTTCTAATTATCTTGACGCAGTTGTCAAATCTTGTGAAAGAAGTAATGGAAATCTAATAGCCAAATGCTTTATTCTCTAATTACTCCGTAAGACACCACGCGTTTACACAGTTTAGCGGAAAGCAATGATATGGGCTGTTTAGACTACTACTAATACTACATATATTTTCATGTAAAAATACTCGTAAATATATACGCTCCATAATATTTTATAGCTGATATGCAATGTTTTTGTTAGATATTTGTTCTTATTAAAATAAAATTATAAAAAAAAAATATTTCCAGGAAATAATACAAATTCTATATCTATATAAATGCCTAATAATCGGCTGCTGACGATAATAAGTTCCGATAGCCGAAATTTTATGTTTGGTACATGAATAAACGTACATTTATTAACACAAGATATTCTTCCATTTTGAACCGACGAATAAACCGGAAGTGCTTCCCAATTCAACACGCCTATTTTTTTAATGTTAGACCTTGCATAACTTTTTACAGAGTTGACCAATTTTGATATTTCTTATTTTTGATGAATAGCGTAAGTGACTCTAAAGCTCGTCCCAAAATAACGTTTTGAACAAAAATTTAAACCTAAATAAGGGTAGAAAAATAGGGAATGATTGCGTATTCAATTACTGATTTCACTGAATTGTCATCATTTCACAGGCTTAAATTTTTTTGCTAAAAAGCTATCATCTTCACAAGCACATTAAAATATATACAATTCATAAAATTAATAGTTATTTATTGTAGCTTCTTTAAGCCCATCAGTCTCATACTTGTTACTTCTAAAATCTGTCAGGTCGATATCTCTTAATACATAGTATAATATATATCAGCATGTGTATATGCATATGTTAAAATCCAAACTCAGCTTACATGAGAGTGTAAAATTATGCAGAACATTGCCAATAAATATTGCAACACATTATGATGGCTAATGGTATCGCATGTGAAACTTCTCTGACATTTTATACATCAAGAACTGTTTTCGTGATATAGAAATAATAATTCTATTTTACAGTACTTCTGAAGAAGACACTCGTATTAAGATGCTTATAAGGTAAGCTGTATAATTTTGTTTTTAGTCACGTCTTGTGAGTTACAAAAAAAATTATAGAGCTTTACAGTTTTTCCCTCATGGCTGAATAAGTACAGAGAACTTGGTGTTAAAACAATCCGTACTCTGCGTTTCATGCGAATTCAAGATTATAGAAAAACTCTTAGTTCCAGAACGGAAAAATGAAAGTGAAAAATGTAAGGCCGATATTATTTTATCAAATAATATCGGCCTTACATTTTATACGAATACGGCAGAACAGTTTTGAAATTAAAATATATTATAAAAATCGCTCCTACTAAATTAGAGGCGCAGATTCGATTGTCATATCGAAGCCAACTAAATATTTGTTTTATCGATATACATAAACGTGAGTTCAGTTGCAAAAAGTCTATGTATGTTAGTAAATGCCTCGTCTAGTTTTTTGTATAAGTACTTTTTATATATAAGTACTATTTAATCTCATTTAAAGATATAAATAATATTGTTAGTTTGTGCTGTTTGCCGTAATACAAGTTCCCTTGTAAAAGTGCACAAAATAAATTTGTGAAAATTTGTAGCTAACTAACACTAAGCAAATTGTGTAAAATTTTAAATGGTGATGAATAAACTTATTATTAATATGCACTGGAGACGCCTATAGACGATACTAAAAATCTGCTCATAGCAGTAGGACATCATCTGACTATAAACGCGATTGGTTATAGGTTCGATTCCCACTAAGGAGAATTATTATATTTAAATCATTATCATACCTCTACTCTATTAGTTCAAAGTGCGGCGTCTCGTGCAGTGCACGCACTCAACACGCAATGTCAATATTCGGGTTGAAACTGAATAACGGTGTGTCTTGACACTATGTTATGGGCCAAAGCGTGTAGTTAAAAAAATATTATATGCAATTTCCCCTTTCTAGCTATAATCAAAAATTATCAAAGCTAAATTTTATAAAGTATAATTATGTGTTCCTGCAATGGTTTTATTCAGTTCAGCATTATAAACTAATTAACCTTAAAGAGAAGCTTTGTTCAACTTATGCCCCTTGTATTAACTTTATAGGCGACTCCATAATACGGGTCATCTTTTAAATAATAAAAGTGGTTAGGATATAAAATATTTTTATATACCGCTTATTATTTATGCATTTATTGCAAATGGAATTGAAAATATAACATTACAAGATTAACAATAGAGGCTTCGTAGCTCAGTCCAAGCCACAACGGCTTGGATTCCCATTTGGAGGAATGATAATTATTTAAATTATTTTTATTGGATTTTTTTTCTCATTTCTCGGTAGCTAAATGCCCCGTTTTGTCTTTTTGACAGTAGGTGGTGTTGAGCTCCGCTACTCAACACTCAATATTTCGATTGCTGGAGAAAAGTGCTATCCTGCTATGCGGGGAAAAGCATTAAGCTGACCATAATAAATAGAATGCATTAAACCTTTCTTTTCAATGCTATAAACAATTCGATATTTTTTTTGCACCTCTATGCCGCCGCTTCTTTGCCGCATAGCAAGGTAGTCAGGGAGAAAATCTAGTGTCAACACATTCTGTTCTCCATTTTCCGCCTGAAATCGAGAGATTGTGTCGCGGAACTCTACACTGCGCTTTGTTTTAGCTACCAAAGCGGAGAAATGAAAATATTTCAAAGAAAATTATTTCCCAATATTTTAAACGTAAATATAACATGTACGAAGTATAAAAAAAAGAAGTGTATATTTGAAGTTGCATCAGTTCCCATAAGCGTGGTAAAACCGCTGCCTACGAGTGAATTAGAATCACAATTTTATTTACATTCCACTAACGTTCCTCGTGTTCATAAGGAAACTACGTTATGACCTCTTTAACTGAATGCCTTAGAGTATGTAATAAAATGTTGGAAACAATATTCGCCCCAGCATATTCGTACAGCTACAGAATTTTTACTTTACAAATAGAATTCACTTGTAAAATTTTTTATTTTCCATTTTGTTACTAATATTTATATTACTAATATTTATATAATAGTGTTAATGTATTTTATGTCTACAAGTCAGAGAGAACCTAGTTTGAATACACTCTGTTCTTGATTTTCCGCCTGAAATCTAGAAATTATCTACACTGCGCTTTCTCTTACTACAGCAAGAGGATAAATATAATTTGGAGTTAATTATTCTCCCGAGTGGGGATCGAAGCCAAAATCAGCCGCAGTTACAGACAGACGCTGTTATGCGCCACGATAGCCTTTTATAGCTATATAAGCATATGCGATTTTTTCATGAATAGTATTACAATATTAAATTAATAATATAAGCCCGAAGACTATTTCGTTGTTTCCCAAGTGTTAATCACGTAAATAGATTAAACATTAGGTTTCTTTTTTAAAAGAGTACCTTTTAAACGGAAGTTAATCTCACTTCTACTACCGTGAGTTTTATTCGCTCTAAAAGTAAAAAATAAATAATAGAAAGCGCTACGCGATGTCTGTTTTTATTTTATGGTTGCACTTTAAAACCCACTCAACAGTATCATTTATTTTAAATGTAAATTAAGTTTTTACTGACAAATTTGGAAGTGAAGTGCGGCGTTATGTACCGGTTTTTTAGAACAAAATTCTGATTCAAAATTATTTTCCTGCAAAGCATGGTGGACAGCGAGAACCTAGTGTCAAATCACTCCGTTCTCCCTTTTCCGCCCAAATTATCGTCTACAACGGCACAAATAGTATATAACAATACAATATAACTGTAACAATATACATAAAATAATTACGTATAGAGAATTATAACTGCTTATTGGGCGGAAATACATTTAAAATTACAGCTACGCTCTCAAGCCTATGGACGTCATCCCGTTTTAGCTGTGAAAAATCAATTCGAAACATAATAAATATATAAATCATAATGCCGTCAGAAATTTTTCATAAGGGTTTTTAACAATTTTTTTAAAGTGTTATTCGTACACTTAGGAAATTCAAAAAGACATATTTAGAAAACTGACCGATAAGCTTAGTCAAAATGTTTGAACGGTCAAAGCGTTAGAACGGTTTTCAAGAGGCGGGTTCAAATCCCGCTGCGTTCAAATTTTTATACGTTTTCTAAATATGATATCTTTTACAAATTATAAGGGTACTTTAAAAGAAAATAAACGAAATGGGTGAAATGGTGTTCATGTTACGGCGTCACCGAGGCATATACGGATTTATTTTTATATAGATATATAACGTATATATATAGTGACCTAAGATAGTGACCTAAGATAGTGACCTAAGAGATATGTACTACATACTCATTATCTATATTGATGTGCTTAGTTGAAATTCAACGCGTTATACACTGCAATGCTGGCGGTGGACAATGGCAAACAGCCCCTTGTACACAACATTAAACAAACAAAGCTGCCACTACAGGAATTAGTATTTCAGTTGTGACATAGATATTCTTATATACTATAGAAATACTAACAATAATATTAAAAATATTTTTAGGCATGAACCCTCAAAACTTCAAAAAATTCTTTTAAGCGAGATAAAAACCTAACTGACTTTAAATCAAACAGCGTATAGTATATAAGCTAGTTTATGTATGAAAATCCGAAACAAGTCGATCGTAAATTTTGATACAATTACATATAAGATTTTATCTCTTCACATACTTCTCTTGAGACTATAAAATGTGGAACACTCTATATTTTTATCGATTTCATAGTTACTTGTTAATGTAAATATTTTTACATTTTTATTAAGCACATATAAGGTTTAAAAAACTGCAATAGTAACGGTTTTTTATTTTTTATAGGAATAATTTAAAAAAATTATACCGACGCATAAAGCTTAATAATATTATAAACAAAAACTATTCCATCCCACAATCATCAATTCACTTATACAGGATCGTTGAATTCGTATTTGAAGAATCGCGCGCCTAAGATAAAAAATAGTACAGACATAAGTGAGAGTATCGTAAATCAGTGGAGAGGGAATTGAAACGTCGGTCCGGCGAGGCCCGGCGGGTCGGGCGGGGTCGGGCGGCGTCGGGCGGGCGCGAGCTGGGTGCGCGTGCGCGGGGCCGGGGCCGGGGCCGGGGTGCGGCGCAGCCTCCCGGTGCAGCACTCCGCCGCCGCCCGCCGCCCGCATCGATCCCGCCCGGGAGAGCTCGGCGAGCCGGTCGCACCGCCGCGCTCATCGCGCCCCGCACGACGCGCCCGAGCGCCGCCGCCACCGCCGCCGCCGCCGTGCAGGTGCACTCCGCGTTTACGTAACTAACGCCGTATTGACAGGTTATGTGCTGAGTGCCGATCGCGGTCGTAATGTTCTTTACTCGCAGCAATTAATTGTCCTCGATATTTGCGGAGTATCCGTTAGTAAACGTATATACGGAGAAATTTCTAAACTCAGTGACGATACTCGCACATAGCCGAATACGTGCTTTCGCGCCTTCCGCGAGTCGTTAAGTTGGACTGTTCTCAGTTTCTGTCATGAACCTTTGAAATTTATCATACTCATTGTACTGTAAGCATCGACGTAATTGATCATTTTATATTCATTAAATTATACACTGCAACATTGTTTTCATTTATTTTCTCATAAATCATTATTCAGTCATTTATTTGTAAGACTTTCATACTCCTAGACATCTCCTATTAGAAATATAGTAGAAAATTTTTCCTTTTCTCATTTTTATTTTTTGGATGATCCATAAACCATTATTTAATGCATAATTACTTGAAATGAAGCTAATGTTTGAGTAACTTGTTTTTTAAAGTTTAAATATATTTAAAGTAATGAATTTGAAATAATAAAATAATTTGATATTTTTTTAAATCACTTGTTAATGAGATAATCTTAAAAATGAGGGCAGGATTGACATAAGCACGACGTGTTTTACGCGCCATTCCCGCAAAGAGGCGACCCTTTTCAAACTGAATAAAATACACACAAACAATGTCAATGAAACTTCCGCCCTTTTTTGAAAAACTATTTACTAAAACTATTTTGAATTAGAATCCTAATCTTTAACTTAATTTATGATATTATATAATTAGGTAAATCGCTCAGTTGCCAAAGACATATATATATAATGCCAAAGAATATTTTTTAATATGTTTTAATATAGTAATGATAATACAATAACTTCAATATACTTATGACTTTTTCTTATTTGTAGATATTGAAATACTAATAAAAATGTTTTAACTGTATCATTATGTGTCTTTTAAAATACAGACACTATTTGTGACCATAAACGAATTATCTTACCGAATCCATTTTTAAACTACCAGAATTGGCCACTCTCGAGTATATTTTTTTCCTGTGTAATTAAATTATTATCATGTGAAGAAATATTATATGTTACATACATATTTGACGAAATAAATTCAGCAAATTTAAAAATAAGTATATTTCCACCTAGCAAAGTTTCCTTTATTGATATTCTGAACAATATTTAACAGCAAAATTAAAGTAACATTAACATAGTGATTACTTAAATAAACTCAAGAGTTCATAGAAATCACATATACAAATAACTCTTTATTTATTTGTACAAAAAACAGGTACTCTACATGTTCAATCAATATATATTTTTTGAACAAGTTTTGTCAACAAAGTGTCGGCTATTTGCTATTATAATTAGTCATGAGGAATCACTCATCGTTCATTATCTACCAAAATAGTGAGTAAAGCTGTAGAGAGCGGTCGGCGATAGTGTTAATGGTTATTTTTAACTAAAACAGTAATGAAAAACGGCGGAATAGCGTAAGAACGGACGTCGGAATCTGCATGTGAACATGTCATCCGAAAAGGAGAAAATGGCGGCAGCTGAGGCCAAATCGCCATCCAACAAAAGCAACTGCACCTCGCCTGGCAAAAAAGGTAGAGTTAATTGTTCTCGTTGTACGACGAACTAAATTATAAGGGTTCCATAACTTCATTTTTGATATAAATATATCACTAAATTATATTTTATGATTTAAGTTAAGATCTTGGTGAGAAAATACATCAATATGACATTGAACATATTTCACTATTATTATAACTTAATTTATCTATAGACAGTTACGCTATCAGAGAGACATTAAAAAATTTAATTCGGACGTTAAGTGGAGAACGGGGTGTCTTGACACTAGGTTCTCTCTGACTACTCTGATATGCAGGACACAGCGTGAATTGAAAAAAAAACCATAATTGTAGTCGTTTGAACCGAAATATTTAGAATTAGCGTTTTTTATAGTGTTCTCTAATAGACAAAGACAACCTTAAGCGGAAAATCCTCTGTATTCCATACTAAAGTTGTAGTATTATCAAATAGCTATGTTTAAAGCAATATCTTACTTAATTTGGTTGAAACAATTAAAATAAGACTGTAGTATTTGACTCTTCATTTCGATTATCTCCTCCGTCGGAAATTTTATTTGCAATATCAACAGCTCGCGCGTTTAATTTTAATATGCATTTAGTGAATTTGGGATTATATACCTAATCTTGTAACTTATCTTTATCAACGAGATACATACTTGCTGAGTGGCGTAAGCCATGGCAGAGAGAATTTAGTGTCAAGACACTTTGTTGTCTACTTTGGCCCGAATTCGAGGCATTGCGTGTCTCAAGGCGGAAGCCAATACAAGTGGAGAAAGTTGAAATACTTTATATTGTCAATTAAAATATACATATTACCCTAAATGAGTCTCGAACCCTCTACCATCGGGTGCAGCTAGACAAGTCCTAACCAATTAAACAATAACTTCCTTTATATAATCCTAAAATAAAATACGAGCTCAAGAAGTACGCTTACCAAATAGATTGTGTGTCCGTCAACTTGCTTGAAAGGTTTCTAGCCTTCACAATGCCTACTGAAGTTAATCCGTTTAGCTAAGCGTAAAGCATCGAGTGTCACATATGTATATATGTATATAAGGCTATTAGAACTATTGTTACGCAAATGTTATAAAAATATTTAAGTATAGTTCCGCTATTACTTTTTTATCGACAAAATAATTGTAGTCGCTTGAACGAAGATAGATAGATAAGGATTACATATTATATTATTTTTAACTTTTCAAATTCGGTTTAGAGGTGACCTCGGAAAGTGGAGGCGAGGAGTTAATGCGCGTGTATACCATCCTTAAGCTTACACTTGGCTTACAAGTTCCAGGCACTGATCCAAGCTCCTCTCTCTGCCACACTATAGGGCCGGCTCTTAGGCATTGAATTCAATAAACTGTATGAATTGTAACATATAAAATAAAAACCAATATAGGAAAACTAGGTTGAAATTTTCCATGTGCTTGTATTTATTTAAATATATATATTCTATATTATTTTTAAATTGAATCCAAAGGGGATATAGGAGAATATAATGGATACACAATCCAAAACTTATATAAAAAAATATTGCGTGATATAATACACGGGAAAGTTAAGGTTTTAGAAACTTACATTATTAAGTATGTTTCTGCCCTGCCCTTAAGGGCCTTAAATAACTGTCATACTTAGGTACATATATTTGTATCGAGCCGAAATCCAAGCAGGGATTAATGTCCTATCTATAATACTCGTTTATTCTATTCTATGCCCTTTCTCTCTATTCGTTTATTATCTAGTTTCTCTTATATTTATTTTTGTTAAATTAGTATTATTCAATTATAGTTTCTTTACGCCTTTTGTCGCCCAGCAGGCTAGTCAGAGATAATCACTTTCCGCTTGAAATTGAGGTAATTACATATTGTCTTGCCAGAAATGAAAAAAATGTTATAAATTATATATTTATAGAAAATAATAGATTTTATAATGTTCTTTTCGTTTTTTTATACAGCTTCACGCTTTTTGCTCACATAGCAGGGTAGCCTGAGAGAGCCTAGTGTCACGACACTCCATTCTTAAATTACTCACAATTTTTTTTTATAACACATGAATATTGAAGTATGTATATTATAACTATACAAGTGGTCTCTGAATACTTTATATCGAATTAATAAAAGACGAGAGTCTGTCTAAGAAGACAAAAAAGTCTACAGATCAATATGATTGGCATATTTATTTAATTGTCAAGATTTTATATAATGGAGTACTTAACTATATCTTATAATAAGATAAATAGAACACTGTTCAAAATATTTATTTTACTAGATACTTTAAAAGTTGGTTTATATAAGAATATTAAATATAAAAATATTACCTTAATAATTCTAAATTTTACGCTCGCCTCTGAGACCGTTTCCTTGAAGATTAAAAGCTATAAAATAAGTTTAGGCGGAGCTATATGAAATTTTACTTTCGCCTCCATCTTTGTAAGTTTATATACTTTTGGAACTTTTTAAATTGAATCTAGATATCCAGGCAAAGTTTTAGCAGTTCAGTCCTTTTTATATTTAATTTAACGGTAAATTACAAGAGCAATCTTTATTTTTTCAGTCATTTTTCTTAATAAAATTTATACTTTTCTACAAAGTTAGATACAATTTATATTCTTTTTATGTATTTATAATTAGTCAATACAAATTAGTTTTTAAAAAAAAACTATATTTACAACAAAAAAAGAAGGAATACTTATAATTTCTAAAATACATACGTTTTAAAATAACTAAGCAGTTATATGCTTCATTCGATACTTACAGTATCTACCGAAAGATAACAGCAGTATATTGCAATATTAAGAACTCGCCTGTGCTTGACAGTTTTCAAGATAAGCAACGCTAAAACATTTTAACTTACATAAAAGCTTCAGGTCTTCCGAGAAGATAGCATTTAATTCAACGCCTGAAGCCAACGAAAGGAGATTTTGTTTTGCACCACAAGTCTTTTCATCGTCAGAGTTGGTTTCCAATCCATTCACTTTTGTCAGAACTCTTTGAACACTGTAATTTTGTTTCTGCGCTAAGTCTTCTTGAAGGGATAAAGAACATCTCAACGAGTTGGCAACTTAGTTCGTGTAATGAAATTTCTTCGTATTCAGATTTGTCTCGCGGATACGCTCAGTAAAGATATAGGTCATAGCTTTTTACATTTATTTTCCAGTATTTTTGTAGCTATCGTGAACGCCTCGGTGCTTATTAACCTAAAAGCTATCGTGGTTCAATATCATATATATATCGAATATAATGCCGACTTATATAAAATACAGAATTGATTACTGTTTCTGCCGTTATATTGATTCTTACTTCCCAGCGAACTTGTATATATTGCAGATGGCATCAGCATATGTATGTTATATGAAATATATAATGCTGATGAGTTTCAAAGAACATATAGTTCTTTAAATAATAGTCAGTAAAATTACTGATAAAGTGTAATTATTTATTACTGATTAGTATCATTTTTACAACTAGAAAACTTACAAATGAAGTCATTAGAGTTATATAAAAATACAACCAAATATCACGAAAATGTACAAAGAAAAATATTTTTTCGTTAATGTGATATTTACAGGTAGAATGACGCGAATCTCGGCTTTGTGAATGCCTTCATTACTTATGTCTCCTTATCTGTAATCCGTACGGAACTCTGAATAGAGTTAATACAGCATTCCGCCATTAATCTACAATGATAGCATCCATCTGAAAATAATGGAATGGTTGCGGTGAATTATTCGAAGAGGTATTTAAATTTAATTGAGCATAGCTATATGTTTCACATTGTAAACGTTTCTCACACTTTGTCATTTAGTACGAGTTATTTGGAAAGACTTTGCGTGTTGGTAAGCGGTTCCCAATGCTGCATTTTTTTATTTTAATCCGGGAAAAACAAAATAATTTCAATGTTAATAATCCCACGAGTCGGGACCCACACCCACAACGATTACAATTAGACTGTTTTGTTATTATTTATTAGTTTTTTTGAGTTTATTTAGTTGTAATGTATATATATGTTAATGTTATAAAGCAATGATATAAACGAAATTGGGCGAGCTTTATCGAAATCCGTTTAATATTTATGAAAAAAATTATGAAAACATATCCATGGAATCTTGTTGAAGAAATCTACGATTTTGTCACTTATAACACTTTATCAAAAGTATGCGAAATTATCTGCAATTGGAAATAGTATTAAATTTCCAATAAATTTTTCTAAATATATTATATATATATTGAGCATATATACAGCATATTGAGCATATTGAGCGGATATACGCATTATTATTTTTGATAGGTGAACTCTAGTAGATGCTCTGGATAGAGCAGCTGACTACAGCCGCAAGAACAAAGCCGTTACAGGTCAACCGTTACAGGAAACAGAAATACCCACCATTGTTATAAACAACTTACATTTCGTCGATAAAACATTAAAATAATGCCTCAATAACTCGATAATAGAACAATAAGGCTAAGAAATAACAGACTGGAATATTATTTAATGCAATAAAGTCTGAAAATATATTGTAAAATATATCAATAAGTTTTAAATAAATATAAAAAAAATAAGTAAACTATTTAAATTTAATCAAATTTTTGCATATTTAAATTACTTTTTTTAGCTTGAACTGTCAATCCAACTATCTACCACTGTAAAAAGTTTCTCTATCATGACCGCTATCTCGCCATCTTATTTGCCTAAAAAATTTTACACTAGATCTGATAACTATATTTTTTATAATACAACCCTTACAGTCCTTAACAGGACGACGGACCGCTGTAGGATGGTGAAAGTTTCTAACTTAAACACTAAGATAATATCCTTTTTATTTACATTTTTTCTATTGACTATCGCGAGAAAATTAAACTACTTTAAATATAAATATTCACCCGAGTGGAAATCAAACCCAGAACCGTCGCATTTACAAACGGACGCTTTTCCACTGCGTCACGGCCTCAGCATTTAATATTTAGGTATATATTTTGTTGTCCGTACTATTTAAAATTCACGGAACTACGTAGAGCCGAAACAACTAGGCGGAATTTAAGCATATAAAGCTCCCCTAGGAGTACCTAGGGAAGTATAGTGGAATACGAAGAGAAAATTTTTCTTAATTCCTACGGGACCGGGAAAAGCGGGATTGTATGTGTCATAGTGGATACTATAAGACAAACAGTTGGAAATAGTTTAGTTTAACATTGCAAGACCTACATCCTAGTCCTAGTCAAGGCAAACAAATGCGCAAGTTACTACTATTAATTAAAGCGTTATATATGTAAAGAAAGCAGTAATAACAAAACTAAAATCCACAAATAACGTTCGCACTCAAAACAACATTGGTTTTGCTTGAATTCGTTTTCAAAAAACTAAGCCGAGGTTTGCGCTCTGATTGACTAGCACATATCGATATTGGTTTTCGGTTACCGTGAATGTTCAGTAATCTGTAAGTCTGCCTATGGTATATATATACGTGATTGTTTCAAAGACAAAGATATTTATTGGCTTGGCTTGGCTTGGCTTGTTAAATAACCTGTACGTATAATAAGAATGTAACTGATCGCTGTTTGTATATGGAAGATATATAAGAAGAAATATTATTGGGGGTTCAATCCAATGTAATAGAACACTAAATGTACAAAGAGATAAATATAAAATATTCTTTTTTTTTTGCCTGTCTGTGCGTTCATGCTTGCTAATTTCAGAAATGGCTAAACCGCTTAAAATGCTGTTTTAACAATTTATTTTGACAAAACCGGCCTTACTGTTACACCCATTTTAATTATAAATTTAATTAAGTTTGTTACTTCCGTAAAAAATGAAAAGTGCCGGGTGAAAATACGAAATTATTAGTTATAGTAGAATATTAGATCATAGAAAATTAGATCCATTTGATAAAAATTGTAATAGATTATAGGTTATAGTCGAAACAATACATATGAGAAAAATGTACAAAGCTAACACCGCTCGCTTTATACATTTAATGATGTACTTATTTTGTTAAATAATAAGTGTGTTTATATATATTTTATTTATTATATTATTATATATATTATATATATTTTATACAGGGAACTATTACTGAATAGTATCGTCGCTCGCTATTCATATAAGGCTCTATAGAATTAAGAAAACTACTTAAGTAAATTGCTTGACGTTATAAAAAATCTATTCACCGTCAAAACTAAATATAAACACTGAATGAATGTCATTTTACTCTTTCAAAGTTAGCCTAAAAAACTAAAACCAAATAATAAACTAAAAACGTTTAAAGGCTTATAAAAAATCTTTTTATACTAACTCCCTCGTGACACAGTGAGACAGCTTTTGATTGCAAGCGCCATTAGTGGTTCAATTTCTACTCATATATATATGAGTGGAGTAGATAAGCAATAACTCAACGGGCAATGCCTCAAGTTTAGGCCCAAAGTGAAAAAGGGAGTGTCCTTATAGTAGATTCTCTCTGCTTGCCTATACTACGGATATTAGATTTTCCTCCTTATGTATGGATAAAGGCGTGAAACTAAAAAGAAATAAAAAAAATGCTTTGTGAACCCTAGCCAATTACCTGAAAGTTTAAACATTGCTTGCAGGAAAGCTTTTAAAAATTCAGCACCTTCGACCTTTAGCCCTGTCAATATACAATTTACAGACTTGTAGTTCAGAGTTTAATAACGGCGATTACTTATAGCAGTATGAAATTGAAATTATAATTGAAATGTTTTTCTATGCAAAATGTACAAATAACAAAATTTTAACGAACCGAACACCGCGCCTCTTGGAAACCGCCTGACTGCTAAGCCATATGCTTTATGTACGTCAGCCAGCCAGCTACGTCGCAATTTTTATACGCTTATTACTACTACTTAATTTGCCTTGCTTACTTCCAGTTTTTTTTTATGTTAGTTATATCCTAAGTGTGTCAATAAACTTAATTAACTTTAATAATATTTGCAAAAAAAAAACTTTTTGTTATTTATTAAACCCTCGGTGGTTTTCAACAGATTTAGTAAAATATGTAGAAATAATGTAGACATGGATTAAAAATAATGTGATTTTGCCAGCCATGCATTGGATGCATGCCTCTGGTTCTGTAATGTTCATGGGTAGCATTGACCCGCTAGTTCGTTTGCCTCGTCTTAATATATAAAAAAAAAAAAAATCTTTAGTCCTTTATAAAGACATTTGACACAGAACGAAATCCACCATGCTATAAAATGGCAACCTAAAGCGTTAAGCGAATGTATTAAAAAAAATAGTTCATCCCGCGGTCATCGCATTCACACAATGGAATTATACAAACAGTTACATGGGCAAATAAAATTGAGTGAAAAATATTTATTTACCTGCTATTACTATGTTAAAATATGAGCAAACAAACTGAATTCCGTATTTGTTAGTCGTTATAACCACGTTAAAATGCCTATAACTAACCTACTTCGAACATGCAAGTTAAGCACTTATCACTTCGCCAATGTCACGTTATATGGAGAATACACGAAGAAGATTGATCGGTAAACAAGAGATACAGTTACACTATTTTAAATCATAAGTTGCAAAGGCTGCCAGTAACAATAGGACAAACCTTCACTTATAACAGAACAGGGAAACAATCTATATATATAATAAAAGAGTAGAATAGTCAATTCTGACAATGAAAGACTTAATAATATATATATATATATATATATGTCCGTCAATATATCTATAACAAAAGCGAAAAAACCACTCTGTAGAATGTTTGTTTGTCTGTCTGTCTCTTAGTTTGATCGCCAATCATGCGAAAACTACTGGATAGAAATAAATGAATTTTGGCATAATAGTAGCTTACAGACCAGATAATTATAATTCAGAGAATAGGTCTATCCTGACTTTCGATGTAGTTTTCGTAGAAAAAATTAAAATCAGTCGGTGAAATTACGATATAAAATGATGTTTTTTTGCGTGTAAAAAAGTCTAAAGCAACATGCAAGATAAATTTATCATTCCCGTAGGAAAAATAAACACCGCCACCCTTAAATTATGTCAATTACTCGCAAATTTCTTTCCAATCTGACAAAGTAATGTATTTATTAGAAAATAAAAACCGCATAAAGAAGATATACGTACAATTATTTGATGAGAATTATAATATATTCGTTTTTAAATTTTAAATATATTTGATCAATCCATAAAGTAAGAACAAGTCGCGTCATATGTTATCGAATAGGTTTTCGAAAAGTTGTTTCTACAAAAGCAATATTATTTAAGTTTAATAAAGGTATAAAGACCAACGTTTTAAAGAGACGTATATTATTTTTTTAAAACCGATTTTATTAGCTTCTTCTGCAACTCTAAATACGCATCTATAAATTAATCTAAGTAAGAAGTCTTGCACCGCCATTTTGCTATTAGCGAATTTGCATATATATCAGGTTAAATGGCAATACAATGTTTTAGGTGTGTTCTTTTTTAAACTAATTTATATTATTTATTATTTATAAGAATATTCTTCCATAAACATTACTTTATAGCAAGATTCAACTTTATGAATATAATCCCATGCTGGAGTAAACTACACGAGTACAATAGCAATTTTGTATTTTCTCCGGCCTGGCCAGCCCTAACTCACAAACTGCTCAAAGTTATAATTGTGTACGAGTATAAGCAAATCTTTTTGTTGCAAGGATATATTTGGTTGCATTTAATTTTAAATCTGTCATAATTTCTAAAGTACTCGTTTAAATATAAAAAAAATAATAGATAATTTTGATCTACATTAAATGGCCAAAGTAGCTTATATACTTATATTGATATAAGGATTCACGCAAATATATAATTTAATATTAAAAATGTAGACATAAAAATGTCAACCTTAGGAGATAGATATATGCTATTGCAGACTTTTGTAGGCCTTTTTATGATATACATTTTTTTAGTACATTTCTTTAATATATCTTATACAGTTTAGCCAGCAATCGCAATTGTTAAGTAAGCGTTTACTTGACGCTTTAGTCACAAAATAAGAATTTTTTTCTGTTATAAGAATACTTAATTAAAACATTTTGTTAATTATCTATATGACATCGAAAATTCTATCAAAATCAGTTGCGTGGTTTAAAGGAAGAAAGCTTAGAAGCAGACGACTTTGTTTTAAATTATGTAGGGATGATAATTAAAGAAACTAATGACCGTGCTAAAATTAATGTCGCGTAGGGGAGCAAAATAAAAAACAGGCTCAGTTAAATTACGTCGATTACTAAATTGCGAGTGAAGCTATTCTTTTTACAGTATAATTATAGAATTAAACTAATTCATATATATTGATAAAAGAAAAAACATTAAGCTCCTTTGATACACTCTTAGTAAATGGAATATCAATACAAAGAGATACTATCATGGCGCAAGACCTGTATTATTTAATTAAAATTTCGCATTGTGATTCCGTAGAATAAAACTTGCCTCCGCTGTGTACGCTTAGATATCTTCAACTGCGTAACAGATTTTATTGTGGTTTTTATTAATTAATAGAAAGGGTTATATATGAGAAAAAATAATATATATATAGAACTTGAAAAACATTTTTAGAAAACGTATAAAAATTTATATAAAGAATTTTCACGCAGGCGGATATAGAACGCATAGCTTAGCGGTCAGAGCGCTTGGACGATGTCCAAGAGACACGGTTCCGAAACCCACTGAGTTCATTTAAACTTGCCTCATCAAGTATTAAAATATTAAACACATTATTATTTTCATAATTTGACAAAATTATAAATTTGAACAGCGTTTATAGTTTAAGTGAGAATGCGGGCGGTCGAAAAATCGAAATAGCCATTATCCGTATAATTTACGCAGGTGAAACCGCGAGCAGGTCACTAGTATTAAATATATTTGCATAATAATTTACATGGAGGATTAAATACGAACATTAACAAACACTGAATATTAAGGGGACAGGGGTTTTTATGAGGAAGAACATCATACAAAGGACGAATTAGTTTGGGACAGGAGAAAAGGATATAGTCCAAACCAATAACTAACCTACTTGGTACCGTGTCTCAATCGAGTTATTCTCAAATTGCGACATACAGAGAACAATAGATATAGTTAGTTAACAATAGATCAATCAAGGAAACAGTCTAGAAACGACATCTCGTTATATAATAGAAGGCCATTACGAAAGCTTAGCAGCAAGCGCTGTATAATTCATATATTGCGCCTCACATCCCTGAACATTCCGAACAACTTTTATTACAATATCTTACAGAACACCAATATTAGTTATCCTTATTTTTCCCGTTCCATTTCGTCATTGACCGAGTTTCTACCATTTTCCCCGTCGTATTCCCTTTTACATCGGTTAGAAGTTAAGTTGAATAAACTTAGACTCGGCAAATAACTTATATGAATGGAAAGTTTTTCTGAATTACAAAATATCGCTGCAATATAGCTTTTGTTGTCAATAAAGAAGATTTACATTATTTTGTATATTATATTGCCAATGTATGTGCATATTGAATTCAAATTAAAATAGTACTGTAAATTTTCTTCATATGTACCTCTATGCATGTTTTACGGAATCAGCTAATATGATAAAAGCCAAATTGCAAACTGATATGATAATGCCAAGTTAGCTTATTGTAGTGTGAAATATTAACATGGAACTCTATATAGTTAATTTAATGCAAAACTTAAGTATTCTGCTAATATTATTATTTGAGAATTTCATTTTTCTCTTACACTATGTAGAACATGTTGAATACAAGATAGAATTATTGAAAAATGTACAACAAAGGCTATTCAAAAAAGACGGGACATAGGAAAGGATTAAAAGCCTTCATTTCAATTTCACGCGGCAGCTTTTACAGAATATTGAATTTGGTTCGCTTATTTCAAAATCTCTTTGTGCAAGAGAATTCTGTGTTACATCATTGGAACACAGGCTCAATTTAGTTCGCTTCGTGGGATTACTGTTAATTTGTTCAATAAATGTATACTATATAAAAACATCACGCTTCATCGATGTTAAAATATTTTCATTAAAAAATTTACTCAAAACGTGAAAATATTTACATTGGACGTACAAATAACACTGTATAAACATCGATTTATTTGCAGAAAATATTCAAATTGTCAAATGGCTTATATTTTTTATACGAATCGTTTGTATTTAAATATGCGATACAATTTATATTCAAATTCCTAAAATTTGCACTGTATAGTAAAGAAACAGCTATATATATCCTTCAGTTTTGGGACAGCGTCTGACTGTAAACGCAATAGTTTTAAGCGAGAAGTTAGTCCTAATATTTATATTATATTAATTTTCACGCTGTGGTAAAATTAAACGCGGCGTTGAGATACATTACTATTGAATTCGAACTAAAAGCAGGGATTGTTTTAACACTAATTTCTCCCGGTACTTTTCCATAGTACTTTTCTATGAAAAATACTAGGAAAAAGCTTGAATCTACGTTTTTAGTGTTATAATGTCGCAGATCATAATTATTAGTAAAAAAAATTAGAGCGTGGAAGCTGCCGAATGACATTTGGCAGGCGCCCAAACCTTTCTTTGCATTTCGGATTTCGGAACAAATCTAGTGGAAATCGAATCCAAGCTCGGCCAATGTGACCTCAACTGTTGGTTGTATTTTACCGAAAAACCTATAACTATATTTCATCAGTTGTGAAATATTACGACTTTAGTTATAAACTAACCTGTTTAGGGGGAATAAAAGGAAATAAGTTCATTACATACATATATTTGAAAATGAAAAAAATACATTGTCAATAAATACTGATTTTGCGTATTTCTCAAATATTCTGATAATTGGGTAGATGTTTTTCGAAAACGTAGAGGTCCTTTTCATTTTGAAGTTCGTTCGTTACACATACAGTTTGATGAAAGTAAATTGAAAGCCTTAACGACCAATACGTTAAAGATCCGAGTTAATTGCCTCTTTTGTCTGAAGCAAGCAACTTATATGTCCTAGCTTGTAATCATTAGAAAGGATTGTTTGCTAAAATTCATAATATAATAAATAAAATCTTTGGGTTTCGCGATTTCTATACATTTTGAAATGAAACTATTGTTAATCGGATTAATCGTGTATTTTATTGGTATTTGAAAATACATTTTAGAAACCCAACGTTTCGAACAATTTACAGTAGTCCGTGGTCAAAGGTAGATCGAGGAAGCATTTGTCAAATGTGCATATCAAATGTACCGGTAAGGATTTCTTAGATGCCTCGCGTACTGCCCTGGATTCTTGCAGAATGAGCTGACTGTACCTTGCTCTCTGGTGATCTTTTTTTCTAAAGTCTCAAACCTTAATAGGTCAATTCATTTTTAATTCTTAATGTAATTGATATAAAAAAATGTAAACAGTTACTACTTAAGTTTAAATTAGAACCAAGTAGATACTTGCATATATTTAAACAATAAAAAATTCTCCATAATAGCTCGTAGGGTAGCAGACTTGTTAATGATTTTTTAATAAATATTCGATTTAAAATAATCGATGCAGTAGCTTAACCAAGAAAGAGTTAAGAACTCACCGAGAAAAATTGTCGTTTGCATTTATATAGCGATGTACATTTGAAGATGATTGGTGATATTGCACCTTCAATCATCTTGTGTCTATGTGAACAATATTCTATTTATATTGCATGCAATGACGTATCATTTAAATGTCCTTCTATTTTCGTATAGAAATAAATTGAATCTTTATATCTTATATAAAAATATCTAATCCATATACAATATGTATTTTGAAGAAAACTAGCATTTTTCTTTGTAAAATCGAAAATTATTTTTACGTTCAAAACGTTCAGTGCGTTAACTATATTCTATTTGCGTTAACTATATTATATGGGACTAAGCTCGAGTGTATCCATTCATCCATCACTTCACCAATGTCAAGTCGAATGGCGAACACATTAAGAAGAATTCCCAATACGGGCTTAGATCTAAATAAAGCAAAATTGAAGTGTCACATTAATTTGACTTCGCACGAGTCTCTGTTTACCCCGTTAAATGCAAATAATATATGAAAATTAAAAATTAATAATGAATCTATCATTATCACTATTGGGCCATTTTGGCGCAGTGGGACAGCGTCTGACTGTAAAAATGTGGGTTCGATACCCACTCGGAGGAATGATGTTGTTTAAAGTATTTCCATTTCTCCGTTCTTGGTACCTAAGACAAAGAGTTCCGCCACTTGACACGTAATATTTTATATGAAAAGTGGAGAACGGTGCGTCTTGACACTAGGGACCCTAGAGGGAAAAGCGTCAAGCTGGTAAATAGATTCTTTAAGTTATCCAAAAGTTTCTCTCGGCAGTAAAATATACATCTTTTATTATTATAACTATAGGTTTTACAGCTTTCATAATATTAAGTCATTAAAAATAACATATTTTTAGTTTGTATATTCTATTTTCATACATAAATAGTTGCTGTAATTGGCTTAGTTTCTCTATAGTATATCCGTATTTGTAAACTTAATAATAGTCATTATATGTTAGAATAGAATAATTCGTAGCGTAATGCAAGGCATATTAATATTATTTTAAATTGCATATTATACATTCTGTGGAAGTTTTAAAAATCTAAATATGACAATTAATTGATATTTAATTAATATTAAACAATAACCATATTTAATTATGAATATTAAACGATTTCGTATGTGTATACTCAAACGTCCAACAGTTTTACTTAAGGTAGAGTCTTTCTTAACCAATTTAATTTCATATATTTATAAAATATCATAAAGCAAACTATTAATTAAGTAGCTATATATTAAACAGGTTCGACATCAACTGTGAATATAATTGAGGGAATTCTCATCCCTTTTTTAAATACAGCATTCAAAAATTATACCTAAAATTATAGATTTAGAATATTTAAAAGCAAATTTGTATTATTTATAAGTTATTTGAACCGAATATTTCCACCACGCTGCAACGATTTACGATATAAAGCACATGCTTCATACCCTATATTTCGTTATAGAATATAGGGGCGGATTCGTTGTTTCCTTTCAAAGCCTATTATAAAGTTAAATCAATAGTTTGTCAGAGGGTCATCTTAATACTGCGACAAACTAGATTCAGTACAACGCTACAACGTCCGACTTTGAGCAAAGTTTGTGATCGAGAATTTGCTGTGCGAAGTTCGTTTCAGCCAGACCACAGTCTAAGTAGTGTAAGTTATAACACAAGTTTCTTGGTGTTTTAGTAAACTTAAATTGATTATTACAAAATATTGCAGTATATGTATTTTCTCCGTTTCACGACTTTTTCCTGTTTATAATAGGTAATGAGAACCTGGTGTCAAGACATGTCGTGTGTCAGAATTTAACGCCTTGCTTTGTTTCAATAGCGCGGAGAAATGCAAATAATTTGAATACCCTCGAGTAGTAATCGAACTCACAACCAATCGCGTTTACAGGCATACGCTAAAGTGTATATATTAAATACTATGTGCAAAAATGTTTAACAAGTTAAAAGAAAGTGAGGGTCAGTGTATTTTGAAGTGCTAAGAACCTAGTAAGGTTCTTTCTTATCCTATCCTTAAAATACCATAAATCCAAAACTAATGTCATTAAAAACAATACGTTTGTTAGTAAATGAATAATGATGAATCTATAGCATGTATTTTATTGAAAATAAAATATTTACGATTGTTAGGTGCACAAATTCCCTACCTTCAAAGCCTTAGCCAAACAACATCTGAAAAAAAAATTAACTAAACAAATGACTGACATCTTCAAGATAAAAAACGTTTACTTACAAAAGAAAAATACGTTTTAATATTATTACTATTTTAAAAAAAGTACAAGTAATACGTATAATGTAAAGCTTACACGACAGGCGAGTTAAAAACTAAATTATGAACATAAGGCGTCAGTCGATATAATTAATCTCAGTCAATCTTCTTTGATAATTAAATTTTTTGCGCTTTAATGCGGATTAATATAACCTCTACTTTCTTAGCTGTTTAAAATTAACACTGTTACGGTAATAATTAAGGATGCTATTTGAGGCTAATTAAATACTATAATTACAATCTTTATGGTTAATTAAAATTGATGTATGTTTCTTATTTTATATATATTTAAAATATAATAGTTCGAGACATTTCGCGTTGAACGGCGGAACTCAACGCCGCGCTTTGTCAAGACTAGAACGAATTAAAATATTATCCTCCGATTCCAACCTACAATCATCATAATTACAACCAGACGCTGCCCCACCACACCATTATGGCCTTTATCATTACTATTTATTTATATTCATAAATATACTTTTTCTTAATCTCTGATGTCTGAACTTATTTAAGGCTTTATTCAGATTATTTATAGAAAATATTATGATACTTAATAAGGTCTTTGATTTTCGCGATTAAACATTTTGAAATGGAACTTTTTTTAATCAGTAGTCACAGGTAGACTGTACTACTACTGTGATCAAAACGTCGGGTTTCTAAAATGTAATATAGATTACCAAAAAACTATACGTAATTAATCAGGTTAGAAATAGTTTCATTTCAAAATTCATAATATTTATTTAAACGCCATTATTTTTATATCTATGGTGATTTTATTTATGACATGGCGAAGGAGCTAGTATATGAGCAAACACAGTATCAAGACATTTCGTTTTACTCTCTCTTTTAAGTTGCTTTACGCATTTAAAAATATTCAATTTGTTTAGAAACGTGTAAATACATATACGTGGCAGGATTTAAGCCTATTGTTCTTAGAATCCCAACACACTAACCTAAGTGTTATTCGTTACACTGAGGAAATTGAAAAAGACATATTTAGAAAACGCATAAAAATTTGAACGCAGCGGGATTTGAACCCGCGACTCTTGAAAACCGTTCAAGCGCTCTGACCGCTAAGCCATGCCATGTAGACATGCAGCTACGTTGAAATTCTTATACGCTTGTTACAACTAATATTTGTTGTTAGCATCTCTGTAGAGAGATTTTTACAAAATATATTTAATATTAAGCATTCTCTCTTGCCAAACGATTGTTCGTAGAATAATCTTTGGGTAGCAGAAATTTGTAAAAATCCCGCTGTGTTCAAATTTTTATACGTTTTCTAAATAAGCCATTCTTATCGAGTTTCCTCAGAATTTTTGCTACTGTGAAAAGTTGTGATCAATTTTGATTTTCAAGCAGATAAAAATGTTTTAAAATATATTTTAATACTTTGGCTACGATCCACATTGTTTCTTTTAGCTAGATAAAATAGCTAATTCGTTAACTATAGAAGGAAGAAAACTGGTATGAAATCATATTATAGAGGACCAACATACTCTAAAAGCTTTTGGCTAGTGTCGCCTAAATTACTTTTTTGTCTTTGCCAAGCTGCACAGCACCCAGAAAGAGATAAATAGTCCTTGTTCTTCATATTATTTACATTTTATATTTGTTCAAACAATATTAAATTTATTCATTAAAAATATTATATAAATTTCCCGCACTTAAAATATTGCATAAGCTCTGTTGACACATTTAATTTTGACAATCTTCATTTTACATATTAAATATTATCTATGCCCGAGGAGCTCGTCTCAGTACGTACCAGTAGGTATTTAACTATATTAAAAAGTATATGTGAAACTTCAATATAAGAAAATTTATTTTGTTATATTTTAATATAAGAAAATTTAGTTGTTTTGTATCTGTTTTTCTGTTGTTGTATGTTTGACATAAAGTCCCTGTCTATCCCTAAAGGCAATGCATATTCGATGCATTGTCACTTTTATCTTTAGTTTGATTTAATCTACAACTGCCTTTTCAGCCATGCCAGTTTTTACATCGCCAAAACGAGTAATCTAAATGTGTATATAAAACGATAGCGTTACTGAGAGACTGCCCGACAACACACAGCAGAAAATACAGGTTATAGAAAACTGCAATAGAAGTTTTGAAAATTCCTACAGGAACTAGATACATTTTTTAATTACAATTTCGACAATTATTAAAAACTTCTAAGTCCCTCCAAGTACGTTTTCTGGCTCGTTTACTGGTTTCGATCTCTGCTATAAAAGATAATAAGAGATACAAAGGGTGAATTTTATAATATTTATTTAATTTATATAATTATAAAATATTTTGTTCGATAGAAGAAAGTAATATCGCAAAAGGTCTTAACCGCATTAAAAATGGTTATTTTTAGCTCTAAAAACACCTGATTGAAAATGGTGGGTGTATGGTTAATCCTCGGGGAAACGATTATATTTAAATTACTTTCCATTCCCCGCTCTGGTAAGACTAAGCGCAACATTGAGTTTTGCCAGTCAATACGGAATGTCTAGAATTTGTGCGAAAAGTGAACAAAGTTTGTTCTCTCTGCACTCATTCTGCCTATCCTTCTGGGGGAGGGGGGAGGCATGTGAGAGTAAAGCGTGAAGCTGCTTTTTCATATGATATTTATTGTACTTCAAATAAGTATATCTGCACAATATATTTTCCTATTAAAATTCAGTATTTTTAAAAAACTAAACAGGCTATTATTTTTTACTATTTATTTATTTTTTACTTGTTCTTTTTGTTCTCTTTGTAGAAGCCGTCAAGCTTAAACTTGCCTATACTTGTCACGTTCGTCGATCCTTTAACTTCAAAGCACTTCAAAGAAAGTTCTATGACATTCGGTCAAATTATAGCGCTTTTTCTAGGTGATATACGAACTCTTTTTTAACTAAAGCCCTTTACCTAAATGTTAGTAAGTCTACATTATTCTCTTTAAGTAAAACCCTTAATAAATTTATTTAAATATCCTTTAAGCTTATTATTCGTCACCATCGTGTGAGAATGTATAAATGGGATGGTTGTGGGTACGAATCCCACTTGGGGAATAGTTTTATCTTAATTATTTTCATTTCTCCGCTCTGGTGACAAGACAAAGCGATGCGTTAGGTTCCGCCGTTAGAATAAATTAAATACAACAAGCTTCTTACAGTAGGCTAAGTAGTAATATCCATAGTTTGAATCAAACACCAGTTGCCACAAGATTTGAAATAATGTTTTATAAAACTACTCGTCTGGTACAAACTATACCGCAATTTCGAATTTTATAATATTGTGTTATTCTTCTTATAACTCTGTTATATACAAATATTTTTAAAACAAACACAAATGAACACGTACATTTTAATTTTACATCTTCTAGCAATATAAAAGCGAAACGCGAACAAATTGTACATACATACAATATAAACGCTGTCAATTTTGCTGACCAGCAAATAATTGAAATTGTTTTGGTTTTTACATTTTCCTTTGTGTAAAACAAACAAAAGCTTCGCTGTGGGACAATTGTTTCATTCCTTTTTATTTTATTTTTAATTAAATGCCAAGTAGTAACGGCCACTTGCTGTAAAACAATAGAATTAGGGGATTTCATATAATCAAACTATCAAACGCATGTGTTGAACGCGGCTACTAACCAGTTGTGAGTCTGACCGCAATGACAGTTTCTCATTATTCACCTGCGGTCAATTTTACTTGCTTACTAACAGTTCAATCGAACAAGCTTATCAAGTTAAGTTAAGCTATTAAGCTAATGTTGATCTGTAAAAGGTATCTACATTATACTGGCTTCTGGGTGCTTTAAGGAAGTTATAGAAACTATCTATGTAGTCTTGTATTACTATTTACAAAAAAAAAATGTTTCGCAAAAAGTACAGACCATATGTCCATAGTCAATGAAATGAAAACAAAAAAATACAAAAAAACTGTTTTAAAAATCCATATTTGTGACCGATATTAATTGTTAGTATTTAATGCCATCTAACAAAGTCGGATCTTTTTCGTTTATGTATATGAAAGACGGGTGTGAAAAAAAGGATCTAAGCATAAATGTGAGTGAAACTAAGATTCTGATATTGGAAAGAGATGAAGAGAGAACGGGAGGCAAAATAATGGAAAGATATTAGAACAAGTGAATGAAGACTACTTTCTACTAAATCAGACTCTCATATATGTAGGAAGTATGTTTAGTAGAGATGGAAGATATGATATGGATGTAGAAGGATTTATTGCTGCCGGTAGCACGATTAAAGGCTCTCTTTGCATTTATGTGATAGCGGACGTCATCATATCTGCACATTTGGCTGTACACAATGCAGTATTGATAAAGAGAAATGTGGCTACGTCAGAAGAAGAATGAATGCTGTAGAGATGCGATCTGTTCGTAGGATATCCGGAATCAGCTTAGCTGATCGAATCCGCAATTAATGAATGAACGGTAAACCAAGTATGGAGAGACATGGTTGACCTTCGTGATAACAGTATCGATCATAGTGGAGGAAGGTCACGTAAAAGCGAAAGAAATGCAGGCACCGTAAACCTCTTTGACTAAGATAAAGAGATATAAGGATATTTTAAAATTATTTTGACTGTTGTCTTTCTAACTTTAATTTGATTGAAAAATTAAGTTAATTACATATTTCTTTTTTAAATAATACGATTAATATTTATACATTTTTAATTTAAAATTGCAAAAGTAGTGAACCTAATATCAATTAAACGGTTTCGTTTTTCAAATCTGAGTAATGTGTTGTTAAAATTGGAAGTTCAAAAGCAAATTTCATTAAAAATCCTCATGTCACGAACCCGAGAAAATTAAAAGCGGTCACATATACCTATATAAATTAAAATAAAGCAATTGTTATTCGAAAAAGTTGAAACTGAATAAAGAAAATAATTTTTCCGGCGAAAATATGGATGATGGCGTGTATATTGAAGCCGAATGTAATTAAGATTCGTGGACTCAATTTATTCCGTTCAAACAAATTAAAACTGATGACAGTGTTCTGACATTCAATAAATGAATAATTAATTATCAATTTTCATTCTGAACACAGATAAGATATGTAGATTGACTTTTGTCATACATTATGTACTAGCTATTATTTTTAAATAATATAGACTTTTTTTTCTTTTGTGAGGGATGAGGATGCTCGATCCCTGCAATTCAACTAGGACACATCCCACCCGTTTATAAATCACCACATTTGCGAATAAACTTTTGAATTATGAATCGGTTTCGTAAGAGTTCTTGTTACTACGAATAACGGCTTTTCAATTAAATAAAATAAACTGCCATACTTTAGCAAGAAATCTTAAAAGCTTTACGGATAGATAATTAATGCCGAAATGTCAAACAGATTAGCTTTTATTATTTTGGAATACATCAAGTGTTAGTAATTTCATAAACGTAACCTTCTTGTCTCGGCGGCGCGGCGGTGTAAATAATCAAATTACAGAGCCACCGATGACGTACACCAAAAGCACTCGTCCAATGTTATCGTGTCAACTAGAGAAAGGTCAGCCCTTGACATTCAGATTTGAAGTTTAATATCATATAGCGGTGTAATTGAATGAAATTGTCGGTTTTACATTTTCAAGGCAATGCAGCAACAATGTTATCTGCTTTCTTTTTTTTTAGCTTTACGCTTTTTCGTGTTTCGCTGGTCGGAGTAGTCAGAGAGAAAAATAAGTTAGTGAGAAAAATAAATATATAAGAGTTTCGACCTCAGCCGAATATAGAACACATGGCTTAGCGGTCAGAGCGCTTGGACGTTTACCAAGATACTCGGGTTCGAATCACGTTGCGTTCAATTTTTCATACGTTATATATATTTTTTAAATGTTTTTCAATACGTAGTGGATAGTAGAACTTTACGCCACACTGCAAGAATGTTACAGAAAAATGGAAATAATTTCAATATACATATTAACTCGCTAACTGGAAATCAAATTATTCAAATATCCAAATATTATATCATTTGATATCATATTTTTGGAATTGTACTTTTAGCATAAGAAACTAGAACCTTTTAAAATGTTTTACTTTTTTTACTCTTCTCTTGCTATTTTCCTCACTCACTGACTAACTTATTCAAACTTACTATACATAAATACTTCTAGTAAAAGAATAACTCGTGTAAGCAAAAGGCCACGGACGGCGCGAGGAGCTTAAATGAACATTAGTAATGCATGAGTATGACTAATGTATATAAAGACACTCCTATACAGCAAATGCACCGTGAAAGCTAATGATGTTTTCTTTTACAGCTCCATTGTAAGCTTAAAGATTCCAATCGATATACTTTATTGAAACAAAGGTCTTTGTTTTTCTTAGATATTATTATACATACACATAATTGGTGTGAATTCGTATTATATTGTATCATTAATGATATTTTTTTAAAAGCCTGATTTTGTCCCAGTGTCACGTATAGTAGAAATAACTGAGATGAAGCTGTAAATTTTGTAGAATATGAAATATAAATGGATGATAGACTAATAGACTTTTTTTATTTTTGCAAAATATATGTATGTCCGTGTGTTAGACTTGACAGAAGCTGCAAAAACATTTATAAATATTTTTGATAGATGACAATATGGTAATAAAGCAAACACTGACTTTTTCCATTTTTTGCCTATTTAGGTACAGTGTGATCAATGAATGAAATTACATACAGTAATTTCTATATAGACCGGAGAAACAAAATATTTCACACATAAGCATTCATATATTAACTATGACTACGCCGTAGCACCTACGAGTATTTTGTTTAATTAATTTTATTGTTCATGATCTTTTACTTTCGTTTTCGAATAGGAACTGGGTCGTAAATAAATTACATACTTTATTTGGTCTCCGCAACTCGTGCACAAGCTAGCAATTTGCTTAGTCTTTGCCAACTTGCTCGTTTTCCACGAGTACCATTTTATTCCGCCCCTCTGAATGCCACTCTGTATTGCATTCATGTACTGCCTATTAGTACTAATTTGCCTTTTGAATTTCTAACGGCTCTAGATGTATTTGAATGAACTCGTATTGCAATAAATTACTGTAAACTTCGATTAAGTTTAGTATAAGTTGAAGCAATTAAAACATGTTTCTAAATCGACTTTTGATATTTGCTCCCTATGCGTGGGCTGTCTGCGTGGGCAGTGCGTGTCTTTGAAAATAAGTTTAGAACCTCCTTTAATGAGTTACAAATTAAGTCAACATGAGCTGACTTAGTCATATCAAATTCTAAATATAGTCGTGTCGACGGGATAAATAAATAATTTATGTATTATGCTATTAACGGCGAGTCTGGCTTATTTTAAGTTATTTTAAATATTTATTATTATTGAAATATTCATAATGAATCCTTAAGTTCTCTCTATTTTGTGTCTGCGCTACAAAATAAATTCTCATGCATAATAAATACAAAATACCTGACACTTACTACATGGAAGGAAAATGACAATATTTTAACTTATATCTATGGCACTTTTTGCAATTCCAAACTTAACTACTCAAAATAATGATAAATACTATTTTTTTAATTAATACATTAATGACAATTTCTACCAAACATTTTGACGACAAGTGCAGGAAACCAATATTTTTTTATAGTATAGCATTAAAAATACATTATTATAAAACACAATAATTTTGTTGCCAATACATACATACTTAACGGCATCAATAACTACTAGCATGAGTTGAAATGTCACAAAATAATTTTCTCATTTCATTCTTTACAGGTGACACCGATGAGCACGGTCTGCCCAAAGACAAGGATAAAGGCTGCGACACTACTCTCTATCTTTACCATGTAAGTATTGTATTTTATTTACTCTTTCAATATTTTTTTTAATAAAAGGAAAATTTAAAGTTTCAGTAAGAAGTTTCCAAAAGAATACAATTAATAATACATTTTTTTAAGGTGTTTAAACTAAATTGAACGGCGCGTATGTGAAGACTTGTTCAAATGCATAACCATTTATGAGTATTTCACCAAGTTAATTTAAAGTATTTAAATGCCATTTATATTTGTATTTGCAATGCAGATTAGTATTTAATTAAAAAATAAATCTGCATATTTCAAAATACCCTCCAGTACAGGAGAGATCCTGCAACTGTTACTGCTTAATATTGTTAACTGCCCAAACTTCGGCCAGTTTTTACAACTACTACAAGGAAATACAAGGAAAAGTATGATGAAATATGAATCCTACTTTCCTACCTTATACTTTAATATTATATACCTGATGGTTCGTCTGCGCGATAAATCATACGTTTTCATCTTTCGTATCTCGAATATTGCTTTCGCGGGAATTCGGTTTATGATATTTTGTATGTACGTACATGTATATTTCTGCAAGACAGCTATTGGATATTTGTTTAATTAATGATTTATCGGTAACGTAGTATACAAAATAAATATGTTGTTTAGTTTCAATATATAAATTTGACAGTACTTTAGTCTATTTTTTTTATACTAATTTAGAAAAAGGTTTGCCGGCTTTTGTATGATAATTTGGAATAAGTAAATAAATTAAGATCTGGAAATTTTAATACACACATGTTTGAATTTTATACGAGGAATCTCCGGAATTCATTTGAATCTTTTTCAAGTTTAGCAAAGCACATTCTTTTTAATTGAAGGAAAATATATGAACGTCTACTTAAATAAAAAATAGCATGGAAGAATCTGATATAGCAATGAAGAATTCGCCATAAAATTAAAATATAATATTTGTACTGATAACAAAATTTTCATGATTTTAATTTTTGAATTTAATTGTTAGCCTCACGCTTTTTCCCGCAATGCAGGGTAGTCACTTTCCGCCTAATATTCAGAAATTGCTTATTAAGTGACGGAACTTAAACCTGCGCTTTGTCTTAGGTACCAGAGCAGAGAAATTAATATAGTATATAATCATTCCACCGAGTGGCAATCGAACCCACAATCGTCGCATTTACAGTCAGACGTTATCCAACTGCGCCACGATGGCTGAAATATTTGGGGGCGAGTTACTTGTTATACATAAAACTTTATCTATAATTGTCAGTAGGTACGTGATTATAATTAATAATATAATTATTCAGCGACACAAATTACGCAAATTGTAGTAGTATCTGAATAAGACTAGCTAGCGGCGTGCCAGCCACTGTGCGCTATCGGCTCCGGTAGCGTTCGTAGCGAGGCGTTACGCCGTAGCATCCGACCCAATTTTTTACTTGAATAAACTTCTTCGATCTCACGCTATTTCAATCTACGAGATTCCAATTTCACTGAGATTAAAAATTGACTTCATTCCTGAAACGCGTTTAGGAGAATTAAATAAATTTTATATTGCGGGGTAAATTTGTTTTTGACTGATAAAAATATGTAAGGATTTAGTATACAACAAAATATTGAAAGAAGATAGAAAGGATAAAGTGAAAAATGTGATTATCAAAAACTCAAAAGTAGAAATAAAATTTGATACATTCTCAAATTCAGTGAGTTACACTTTTGGTTTATGGATGTGAGTTACAAATAGACTGTAAGCGTAGCTCTAGATATAAAGACCTAGTGGAGAATAGACATATATATAGAAAACAACGGTTACTAGTTTAGTGTTTAAAAATCATAAATCATGAAAGCGGCGCAATAGCGATAACGTGCCTAGAAGCCTGGCAACATTGTCTCGTTGAATGCCCAAACCAATTTATAGAGTGAAGGTCATCTGAAGTTTTTATTTTACTTTTTCATACAATTGCATACCGTGATTGTTCCCAGGTTTGAAAATATTTTTTCAACAAGCATAATCATAGAAATTATAACAGAATAATCGAAATCTTATATATCTTAAAAATTGATCTTTTAAAATCCAGAGTCACATTCCTAGGTGATAAAAATTTAAACATATATATTATAAAATACATATGAAAACTTGAATCTAGCAGGATTCGATTTTTCCATTCACACGATATGGCAAATGAATTTATTTAACTGAAAGTAATGCTGAGTTTTAAAATGAATATTCATCTAAAATATATAATTCTACCTACTTATTATAGCACTCATACACACATTCTCTGCAACAAACTCAAAACGCTAGACGACTATCACTTTAATTTTACATAATCTTTATTTCCTTATGGGCAATTTGATGGTGCTGTCAATTGTAATGCCACAAACTTTTATAGGTACATGTAATATTGCTATAAAAGTTGTACGCGGACGAGTTTTTAACTGCAACAAAAAGTAATAAAAGTGAGATTGAAGGCAAATCCACGTAAATCCGCATTAAAGCTATCATAATGTCGCTCTACAATGCAGTATAAATTGGAATTTCTATGAACACAGTATATTCACGCGAAATGCATCGCGAAAATATGATATTTTCATATATAACGTATTGGACTACTGGTGACTCGGCCCGGCTTCGCTTTCATAATACAAATTAAAACAAACAGGATACTCGTATACAATTCTATAGTACATTACTTTCGGTTTTTCGCTGATATAAAATAATTTAATTATGTGTATTAATTTTTCCCACAAAGCACTCTATTTATTAATTAAAGCCACATTCAAATCCAGTACTTAGTTAAAAAGATCTAAGCGTACAGACGACTGAGGCGACTTTGTTTTATACTATATAAAGATAATAAAAGCAAAACTCAATAAACTTCTTATTAAAGGTACAAACTGAGACCTCTGACTGAACATCTCATGTCATTATTTTCTGTAATAACCTATATTCATTTAAAATTATTATACAACAAACCACTATTATGGTACAGTTAGCATAAGATAGTATAAAGTAAAGTGTATGATTTTAAGACAAATGCAAAGTTAGCGAGTTCGATATTTACGGAAAGATTACAATCGAATCGAGAAAGAGTAAAATTCATTGTAAAATCGTAAATACTTTTTGAAAGTGGCTTTATGGTATTTCCTGCACAAAGCATTACTAAGCCTCCCTTTGCGTTTTGCCTTTGCCACAAAGCTCCCTTTGCTTCCACTTTCTATCCAATTTCAAGACATTCTCTCTTGAGTGGCAAATCTAAGCTGCGCTCCTCCCTAAGGCGGAGCAATAAAATTAATAGAATTTCCCCGAATGGGGATCGAACCCACAACTATGAAGTTTATATCCAGACATCATACTAATGTGCTACGAATAATAAGCAACATTTTTTTACGCATTTATTATATCACATCTCATGCTGAAAAATGCAAAAATATTGTTTCACATTGCAAACTAAAATAACAGAAATATTTTTTGAATATCATTAAACACAATAACCAGCTACACAATACATACTTGTTCAAGCTACGTAAAACTTTTGCTTCGGCTATTTCTATATAGGAAAAAATGTTACTAGAATTATATTGCAAACCCACTTCGCTCTCATTAATTTTATTTCATGTTCCTACAAAAGTTATAATAGATTTAGTCCAAGTCGCAGTCTTGAAGCAAGTAATACTTGCCGAACTGGACGTGATTGAAGCGGGTTCGAATTTCACTAAGATACTAGAATACTCCCACCATATAACGAAAATAGAAAACCATTATCATACTATAGTTTTGAATTGAGGTAATGTGTGTGTTGAAGGTGCACAGTAAGAAAGTGTCGCGGAAAGTATTTGCAAGCATTGATCTTCTCAAAGAAAAGCAATGGTCTTTTTTCAAAATGTCTTATAAGTTATAAGAAATTCGTGGTAATTAAATAAAATTTGAAAATTTGCATTTCAATTAACTATACTATTAATAAAAAGGTGATGAACATAGAACATGAAATGGTTAATATATTTATAATGAACGAACAAAGAAATATTTAAATTAGATCTAACTTGTTATTACCATAAAAAAGAGAATAATTGCTAAAAGATACTGCTAAAGAAACTGTTTGTTTGCAAAAAATTGGTACAACATTCCTTTTCTTAAATTTCACAAAAACATTTTCTTTATCTGCATAGTAAAGAGAAAACGTCCAAGAACACTTTAGCACCTCTCAGCCTACATATTCATAAGACCTAGTGTAGGCACCAAATAACAATCTAGATATAACTATTTGTGTTAGTTTATTTATATTAAATAAAATCTCTAACAGATAACAACAGCAGGTATTTTTATTTTATTTAACACAAAAAATATATTTAATCGACCCAGAATTGTATAACATTTAAATCCTGTCCGAATAAAATATACAATACACAAATTATTTTATCAGAATTAATTTAGGCACTATGCTGAATACACCACTGCTGCATTTTGTACCTGACCAAAGGTTGGATTTATATAATGCAGTGGAGAAGAGAAAAAAAGAAAAAGGTGTAAAAATTAATTAAATAGGACTTGGTAGAAATTGATAAGCTTGTAATACCTGTCGTGTTTCTATCTTAATATTATTGTCAAATCAACACTAATCTACATAAAGAGCTCCAAATGGAGATATTTAAAAAAATTGTTTAATAATAACATCTTAGAAAACAAAAAGATATTAGGGATATTTCAACATTGTACTAAAGACCCAAAATTGAAATTTGTATGAAAAAGTGCACTAATATCGTACATTGATGAAGCTGTATTATATTGTACCGGCTTAATTAAGGGGCACTGGTCGGAAGTTTAATTAAGACAGGTAGCTGTTTATACAGATGTAAGCGAGACTCGTGCCGGATATTAATATCTCTTTTGCAATATGTTCGTTACTTATGTATAGCGAATTTCAATTTGTTAGGTATTACCTCTAATAGGTTAATATCTATTTTTAAATTTTTTTAAAGTGTTAATCACACACTTAGGAAATTCTTATACGCTAATAGTTAACAACAAAAATGTTAACAACAAAAATAAGTTGCAATAAGCGTATAAGAATTTCGACGCAGCTGGATGTAGAACGCATGGCTTAACGGTCAGAGCGCTTGGATGGTTACCAACAAGCGCAGGTTCGAATCCTGATGCGTTAATATTTTTATACGTTTTCTAAAAACCTGATTATTAAATAATAATCATACAATGCGTTTAAATATAATTTATACTACTCCGTATTGAATATGGCTCCGTAGATGCGTAAATTAACTGCCTTTGGAACGTATATACAATAAATACAAAAGAGTATGCAAGACACACGGTAGCGTGTATAATATTTCTTTTATGAGTTACATATAATTATATTAGCTGCACTTCTTTTACATATAGACTATAGTTTATATTTAGTGATGATAAATCGTTCACGTAATTGTGATAAGAAAGCGATGGGGAAATGGTCGTTCACGTATTGATATATAGTATTACGTTAGTTTCTTGATTGCACTATTCAATTCTAATAAGATTATTATTTATAAAATCAAATTTCTTATCCTAATTGCATTGTTTATATATTTATAGCAGTAAATCGTATTTAATTTCCTGTTTTTTATTTCGATGACAACAATATTGAATGGAAAAGTTTTATGTCATCTGGGTCATCCAGTTTTCGCCCAATGAAACGCCCTATACTACTTAATGTATTATTTTCTTTTCTAATCCCTGGAACTATAATGGAACACTTATATTTTTTATTTAAGCATAATTCCGTATAAAATTGAAAAATTCTCTGGGCCTTACGTACCTACGTCGCATATTATGTTACAGTGCTATAAAATATGTATCCAGTAAAGTAGAGCCGAAACGCACCGCTAGTTTAATAATAAGTATAATATACAAAGCAGTGTCAAAGGCGAATATTGGGCGGCCTTCTCAGATTATCTGAGGTTCTCGAGCAGAGGCCGCGCCAAGGGCCATCAATAGCAAAAGAAATGAAATGGTGCTCCGTCTCAGAGGTCAAGCCCCCTTGAGCTACGCTTTGCGAATAATTTGCTGGAAGCCCTTTAGAAGTCTTTGCGCTTAGGCACAATGCGTGTTTTTTTCGGGTACAGCCATTTTCTTGTTATATATCCGGCGTCAAAAATGTTCTGTAAATATTTTTAAATTCATATTTTTTTAGATCGCTAAATCTCACCGTCTATGGATGCTAAATGTATACCACAAAATCTTATATTTAACATTATAACGAAGACCAGCTAAAGCTTTTTAAACCTCTCAATGTTGTTAGAAATACAATGATCAATACTATTTGTGACGACATTGAAAACGTGTTCCTAAAACACGTGAAATTTATTTCTTTTACAAAAAACGCTTAACGACTTTCGTGATAAATGATCCCCCAAATAACATTTTTCATACAGAATTCAATATTCAATTTCACACCTGTGGGGGATTAAGATATATTTTTTTAATGTCGAATTATAGGTCGATTTCTCCACTGACGAGCGTTCTTTGTGGGTCAGTCAAGTTTTCTTTGATATCGTTACTGTATATTTATATTTGTTACTTTATAAATATTTTCTATGATCTAGTGAGGACGAAATTTACGTTAAAAGGCACATTGGACGGAATCAGACATTTTAACTTACATTTTGTTTAATATATATTTAAATAAGGAAATATACAGACTCTGATTAAGAACAGGTTAATAATTAATTAATTGAAATTGAGGTATCCGCTTTCTAATCTAATTTTGAACTTTTAGTGTACATATTTAGGGCGCATTTCAAGTTTATGAATGAGGCATCGTATGTACGTATTATTTTGTATGTATTATTTTGTAAAAAAAAATATTGCGACTGTTATAAGCACTATCGGTATGAACTCAGTATAAAATTAGGTTAAGCTTCACCTTTCTTACCTTTTAGAAAAGGTACTTGTACGTTAATATAATCTAAAACGCGCTGAAGGAAGCGTTAAATTTGCCTCTTCTTCCTTCACTTCAAAGGGTCTTTGTAATATAAACACGATATTCCCATTCGTATATTCAGTCATCATGAGCACTCTGTGCACACTTCACACTGTACGCCATCGGAAAAGTATATTTAAGTATGACTATAAAGGGGAGAGTTGCCCAATTCGTACTGCTTAAGAATGATGACTTATAAATATCGCTAAATTGCAAAGAAAACAATTGCAATTTGTTTAACCGCTAATAAACAGCTATAAATAATGAAACTTGAATAGTATCGATTTTAGACAAAAAAAATGTATAAAAAGATATAAAATTTAGTTAAGTATTGGGCTTAAATCTTATTGTTTTATAACTATATCGTACTTCGAGTATCAGTTGTGATTTCCAGCGTTATATTGAAAAAATTATTTCAATCAAGCATATCTTTATTTTTTTGTACTCGTCACAAATAAAGTTTTTCCATGTATTATTTACTATAAGATCAAGGTGACATTAAGAGGGTATAACCATATATTAAATGCCAATTAAAGTCTCTTGGTGCGGCTAATTTTATTATTTCCTACAGTTAATAAATAACACAAAAATGAGAAATCATAATGTATTAACGTTACTTATATATCCACCAACTCAGTATGCATAAAGTATAAAATTAAAAGCGTTTTCAAAATGAGATTCAATGTTTTTGACTGTTGAAACACTTTCTGGTGATATACCAATATCTAAGTATTACTAGAATTATTTGCTGTAAATTGTTAGTAAATAAAGTTCTTGATAACTCTCGTAATCCAAAAGAGATCCACATTTTAAATAAAGTGTTGGATAATGGCGACAGAACAAATGAATACAAATGTAGAAGTTAAGTAACAAATGGCTGACTGGCCGCTTTATTTATTGCAAGCGAAAATTTACGACAAACCTATCGGCTTAACCGTGATTTTGCTGTTGAATCACTGACTAAAACTACAAATTAAGTTCTTGATAGCTACTTTTATGAGAAGTTTAAAATATTTTACAACATTTTTACACAGAAATATGGAAACAGACATTTTAGAGATGATAATTTTCGAAAATGCATAAAATATAAGCGAAAATCAACCAATTACCAATAACAAATAAAAAAAACTACTGATCTCTGAAACTAATATAATAAGAAATCTTGATAATAACAAGTTTCGACTATTTTAAAGGGTACTAGGATAAATTTAAAATCTTAATTGGAAATTATTATCAGTGTTGTTATGACTGTCCAATGTCCATATTACAATTTTAATATTCACTGAAAGTAATTTAGATTTTGAAAGCCCAATTACTAACATATACTTAATTCAAGCTGCTTTTTCCTTATTTTTTTTTCTCATTATTGCGTTACAGTGAAAAATTTTGATAGAAGCATGAATTTAGAATACCATTGGATTCATATATGACAAGGATATACCATTAAATTAAGTTTAAAAAATCAATGCAGATATTATTTTGTTTTTAAAGTACTAGATAATAATTTTATGTACGTTCTTTATAAATGAACTTTACAGAGCTTTTACTATTTATACAGACCAAAGATTTTTTTTGGTTTACATATTTTATACATTTTCTTATCTACTTTTTATTTCACATTTTCGCTTTATGCCTTTTGTATATTCAACGCCAGAGAGATTTCTGAGCGACATTTGCAAAGCTGACGACGAACTGAACGTCTGAAGGAACAGTGAGCATTACAAATGGCCCGTGAATAAAATACGAGCGCTACGTTGAGCTCGGGTGAATCTCGTCTCTACGAGCTTCAAGTATCATATAACGAAATTAAAACTGATGTTTCTTCATATAGTTGTCAAATTTTATTTAACTGCATTTGAGGGAATATATAGAAGGCAATTTTTAAAAAACACTCCTTTTTGTCAATTTAAATTTGTTCAAATAAGTTATTAGGTTCTCCTTGCAAACCTTGTATGACTTGTATGAAGATAGGCTAGAGTACATTCAGAAACCAAATTCTTTTTACCATAATTTTAACCGACAGGTTAAAACCAACAATTGAGCATTCTAATATTAATTTTAATATAAAATAAAGTGAGGACTTTATTGTTTTAATCTTATGATAGATAGATGTTTATTTTGTCAACAGGAGGAAATTGAAGATAGGCCACGAGCTGCTACGTTTCTTAGTTCCCTCGCAGACTATTCGAATACCATCCCTACTGCCTCTGCAGCTGACCCCGATGCCCCTAAACCTGCACCACCGGCCCGTATGGGAACACTAATAGGAGTATATTTACCATGTATCCAAAATATTTTTGGAGTTATCCTCTTCATCCGTCTAACGTGGGTGGTTGGAACTGCTGGTGCAATTCAAGGCTTTCTGATTGTACTTACCTGCTGCTGTACGGTACGTTGTATAACCTGGCATGTCTATTTTTTTTAATTCTCTATCTGACTGTGTTAGATTTCCTTACAAATTTAAATGAATTAACGATTGTTTTAAGTTTTAATTGTAGCTCTTTCAATTAATTACAAATCTTCCGAACTCACAAATTTCAATAAAAAAATTAATTGACAAAGAGATAAATATGAAGAAAATCATGATGTAAAGAGAAATTAATTTTGAAATTAGTTTAGAAAGTGGCTTATAAAATTATGAAATTTTTCAGACTATGCTTACTGCGATATCGATGTCTGCGATTGCAACTAACGGCGTAGTGCCCGCGGGAGGGTCCTACTTTATGATCGGTCGCTCGCTTGGTCCTGAATGTGGAGGCGCGGTGGGAATGCTTTTCTATACTGGAACTACACTCGCCGCAGCTATGTACATTGTTGGAGCCGTTGAAATTGTTCTAGTAAGTGACACACTTAGCGAAAAGTTACAGCCGTTATATTTCAAATGTATTGCTACAACTACTTTATATATTATGTTTTCCGCAATAATACTAAAAGCAATCTCCGGCTTCCGGAATATTTGCCAATATAAAACATGGCTTAGAGATATTGAGTAAGAAAAATAGTAAAATTTTATGATATCATAAAACGTACGTTACTTGATATTCGGCCAATATTGTCAATTATTTAATTGGCTTCAGATATGTGAGGGTCTTTTCAAATACGAATATATTATATAATACTATTTAATGCATGAAATGTAAATAAATATGTAAATAAACAAGTTTTTTTTTTTTCACTATTAGACATACATGGCACCATGGATGTCTATTTTTGGGGATTTCACAAAAGATCCAGAGGCGATGTACAACAATTTCCGAGTATACGGTACAGGACTATTGTTGATAATGGGCATGGTTGTATTTGTCGGAGTGAAATTTGTAAATAAATTCGCTACAATTGCCCTCGCCTGTGTAATTCTCTCCATAACAGCGGTGTACGCCGGTATTTTCGTCAACTTTAATGGAAATGATAAGCTTCAGTAAGTTGTCGACCACAATTTATTTAATACGAAAATAAATGTACATAAATTTTGACATAATAATGTTTTAAACTTTTCAGAATGTGTGTCCTCGGAAAGCGGTTACTAAAGGATATTAGCATTGAAAATTGTACTAAAACCCCCGGTGGTGAATTGTATCAATTGTTCTGCGTTAATAAGACTTGTGATCCTTATTTTCAAGCCCATGAATTATCCATTGTTCAAGGCATAAAGGTGAATTAGATATATTTGTAAAAGTTTTAAGTCTCTTGAATTTCATTTTTATTAGCATGCCTAGTAGTGGTCATAAATATTTATTTTCATAATAAAATGTTTTTGAGACAAATCCATGCTCAATAAAAGTGTACTTCTACAGGGCTTGTCAAGCGGAGTTTTCTTTGATAATTTGCAAGATTCATTTCTACAACTCGGGCAATATATTTCGTATGGAAAAGAACCTGATGATATTGAGCAAATGGAGCGACCTACTCAGAATCAGATTTATGCCGATCTCACGACAACATTTACTATACTAATTGGAATATTCTTCCCGTCTGTGACAGGTACTTTATAACCTTTTATATGAAAAAAATGTTTTATAAAGATGCAACTTTTTATATTTATATCACAATTGATTTAATTTATGTATCTTTTACTGGTAGAGAACCTATAATTTTAATACTATCATACGTGTAGCAGGCATTTATAACATAAAATTTAAAAAATATACTAATAAAAATAAACACTTTTAATGTTACATTTTGTTTTTATTAGGTATAATGGCTGGCTCTAATCGTTCTGGAGATTTGGCTGATGCCCAAAAGAGCATTCCTATCGGTACCATCTGCGCTATTCTCACTACTTCACTGGTATATTTATCTTGTGTATTACTTTTCGCTGGAACCGTCGACAATCTGCTACTACGAGACAAGTAAGACTACTTTTTGCTATATGTATCTTTATGTTTATATCCATGCACATAACCAGTATTGTCGCTTATATCTTCTCTGCCGCCTTTTCCTTTCCCTTTTCCAGTTTTGTCAAAACGGTTTTTGTGCGTGCCTGTATATTTTGAAGTATCCGTCATTCTACCAACAATATTTGATTTGTCCACCTTAGTAGCTTTAGACGTATTAGGAGCTACAATTTTAGATAGTTTATCTTTTAAGTTTTTGATATTCAGTTTGTTTTCTTTTGCAAGTATGTCGAGAAGCTGAAGAAATTGCTTAAAATCAATGGTTTTAGATTTGAATCGTTGAAACAAAATGGCTGTGTCTGTTGTTGAAACATTCTTTCCGTCAATTACTTTTGCTTCCTTTAACCATTTATCAATATTAGTTAAAGTAATATTTTTACCGTCACTTTTTGAATTTCCAAATTTTGAGTAATCTTTAAATATATTCTTAAGTATTAAGTCTTCATCAAAATCGTCAACCATTGTCACTTTTAGTGTTTCTGATTATTTCAAATGCTGAATTTGACTGTTCGATTTATAGTGTAGAACAAAAGTGATGTGTAATTTTTTTATACATTTTTCAAATAATTATTTATCAAAGATTTATATGTATATAATGAAATCAAACTCGCATGTTAAATTTTATATAAATATAAATAAGCCAACTAGATAATATTTACTTTTCAGATTTGGTCAATCAATAGGCGGAAAATTGGTAGTGGCAAACATGGCGTGGCCAAATCAATGGGTGATTTTGATTGGATCGTTCCTTTCTACGCTTGGTGCGGGATTGCAGTCCCTTACTGGAGCCCCTCGGTTACTCCAAGCGATAGCTAAAGATGAAATTATACCGTTTCTTGCTCCCTTTGCTGTTTCTTCCAGCAGAGGAGAGCCAACAAGGTACAGTAGCATACATTTACAATACAACATTCACTCGCCATCTGTAATTCCAAAACGAATAACGACAGTACTGAAAGTTAGCTTTGTATATTATTTCCTTTTTCTAGAACAAGAGCATAAATGTGTATTTATTGACTTATTTGAGTGCAATAGAATGCCAAAAAAAAACTAGTATCTTTATTCAATAAATGTATTTAAATAATAAAAATATATTTATTATTTCATTCTTATTTTAGAGCCTTGCTCCTGACAATGGTAATCTGCCAATGCGGTATCCTCCTCGGCAACGTTGACATTTTGGCTCCATTGTTATCAATGTTCTTCCTTATGTGCTACGGATTTGTAAACTTGGCATGCGCTCTACAAACTTTATTGAAGACACCCAATTGGAGACCCAGATTCCGCTACTATCATTGGTAAAGTCTAACTATAATTATGATGCCACATTAAAATTGAAATGTGATAAAAATACAAAAATTGCATTTCGACAGCTTCGCAATTATTTTATTACATGTAGCATGGTATCTATCATGTTATAATTTATATATCCATAGGTCCCTCTCTCTTGCTGGCTTAACATTGTGTATCTCCATCATGTTTATGACGTCCTGGTTCTACGCACTAATCGCGATGGGCATGGCGGGTCTTATCTATAAATATATTGAATATCGAGGGTGAGTTTATTTCTGTATAAAATAATCCCTATTATTTTCTATTCATATAAAATTTTTCATAAATTATTTGTTATTTTCCACAATGAATTATTAATTTAACGTGAGTACTTTTGAAAATACTTATTATATCACAATATCGGCGTTGAGGTCCGCCATTCGATACGCCAATTCATGAGTCGGGGCCTCTGCCCAAACTACTCTGAAACATGGACTGAATGAAAAAATTCCGTTATTATAATGTAATTTTTTTTCTTTTCTTTCTTAATATTTAATAATAATATAATTAATCTTAATCTTTAATAATAATTCTTTTTTAATATTAATAATAATAGTGCTGAGAAGGAATGGGGAGATGGATTACGCGGTTTGGCTCTCTCCGCGGCTCGCTACTCGTTGTTGCGCCTTGAAGAAGGTCCTCCGCACACAAAGAACTGGCGACCACAAGTTCTTGTCCTCGCTAAGCTTAATGACGACCTTAGTCCCAAATACCGCAAAATGCTCGCTTTCGCCAATCAACTTAAAGCTGGTAAGCTTAAAGCTTAAGTAATAATTATATCAATGTAATATAATAATTACTGTATTATTATATTACTGTAGTTATTGTATTTGTATTAATATATATGTATATATAAAACTCTTTCATTACCAAATGACTGAATGACAGAAAAGTCGAAATTACTGGGCACAAGAAACTGAAATTTGCTATGTGTTATTGAAGATTGGCACTAAGAGAGTATTTCTTGGAACTCCCAGGGGAAAGGCAAACAGGATTTTAGATTGTATAGTCCTCGCAAACACCTGCAACTCTTCGTTGCTAGCGACAACTTATATAATATAATTCCACCGATATTACGAGGACTACATATTTTAGTGGAAACATGTGTTAACAATTAACTTGAAAATCTATGAATGAACTACTTTATTTAGTTATTTACCTATTATGTCCCTTACAAATGGATTTTCAAGTGTAAATAACTCATTTTATAAAGTTAAGATAAAAGTACTATAATAAGATCGTATAATTTGAGACAGTTATATCCAAATTAAACATTTTTAATTAATTTTATTTTAGGAAAAGGTCTCACCGTATGTGTTTCGGTATTGGGTGGAGATTTCACACGTCGAGCGGGCGAGGCAACAACTGCAAGACAAAATTTACGCAAGTGTATGGACGAAGAGAAAGTCAAAGGATTTGTTGATGTTCTTGTATCTCATAGTATTGCAGATGGCTTGAGCCACTTGTGAGTTATTCTTATATTTAATAGAGAATATATTCAAATGTCAGAGAATATGTTCAAATAACACACATTTAGAAAAAGATACAGATATTCCGCTGTGTACGCTGTGTTGTTGAAATGAAAATATTTTTACATAACTTTCGAATTGAATAATTTATATATTTTTTCACATGAAACATATATTTATAAAAGTCTTAATATGGCCGGCCAGAGAACGCTTATAGCGATAAGGCCGCCACCTGTTTTAATATTTTTTTTTGTTCTCTATAATGTCTGTGGTGTACAATAAAGCATATTATTATTATAATTTTCACTGAAGCTTTCCTTAAGATATTGCCAATCCTGTCTGTAACTCCCTTCACATAGGGTAGTAGTGCTGGTTGTCTCTCCACTATCAGCGGCTTGTTGGTTTTCCCACGACGCTGGCGGGGAACGGGCAGCTTGTTCAAATGAATTTTCATATTATTATTTTTAATATCCATAAATCCAGCTACTTTTTATTAATAAATAACTTTAATCTATAAATACAATCAACAGCGTACAAACAACTGGTCTGGGTGGCCTGAAACCAAACACGGTGATAGTGGGATGGCCTTATGGATGGCGGCAGTCGGAGGATGAGCGCACGTGGCAAGTGTTCCTACACACTGTGCGTGCAGTCACTGCAGCGAGGATGGCCATGCTTGTTCCTAAGGGTATCAACTTCTTCCCGGATTCTACTGAGAAGGTATGTTGACATTATTATTTAGAAAAATTCAATTAAAAACAAATGGATACCATAAACAAAACTTTAAGCCCTTTTCTTTTATTGAAAAGTATTGTCAATATGCCTAATTAATAACTCTATAACAACAACACTAACTAATAATTCGTAGGAAGGGGATTCAACAATCTTATTAAGAGTTGCATTTTAAATACAATAAATAAATATAAACTAGAATATCGATTTAGTTTTAAATATATAAGAAATTTTGGATATTTAAATGATTCAAAAAATTTTTAGGTTTCTGGCAATATAGATATTTGGTGGATAGTGCATGACGGGGGTATGCTCATGTTACTGCCATTCCTTCTGAAGCAACACCGCTCGTGGAAAAATTGCAAAATGCGCATTTTCACCGTGGCTCAGATCGAAGACAACTCTATACAAATGAAGAAAGACCTTAAGATGTTCTTGTACCAGTTACGTTTAGAAGCCGAAGTTGAAGTTGTGGAAATGGTAAGTTTATTATCGCAGCAATTGAAAACGTTTACGACATAATATGTTATCAATTACGTACTTACTGGGAGAAATTGAAAACAAACGTTTTCTACTTGTAATACGATAATGCTAATGACAAATGAATTTAATAATTAAATTATAATCAAGAATCTTTAGAAAAAAAATACATTAACGCTCGGGATTTACACATCTAAGGGTTTTTACCTGAATTTAAGCAGTCTCATAAAAAAAATACTATGAAATATATGCTGCTTTGTTTACGCAATATCAAAAATTTACAGACTGATAGCGATATCTCCGCTTATACTTACGAACGTACCCTAATGATGGAACAACGCAACCAAATGCTCCGCGAACTCCGGCTCAATAAGAAGGAAACTCTTGGAATGGTAAGTAAATATATATTTAGAATAATGTGTATATCACGTAATTGAATAAAGTTTTGCAAAAACAAACCCATTATAAGAACATTTTGCAAAAAAAATAGTAAAAGATATTTTTATAAAATATAGATATAAATAGAGCCAATTTCAATAAGTCTGTGTATCATATATATATATATATTTAAAAAATTTGGTTAATTAAATATATTGATATCGCTGGTTAGTTTTTGTTGAACTAAATTCTTAAGTGAGTCACTGAAGCCATTTGTGGATTAGCTAAATCCATATTAGCGGTGTTTATGTGCTATGTATATGTACAAAATCGTGGCTTGATATCGTGTAACAATAATAACTAATGCCGTTTGTCTATCGCTGCCGATACAGATGCAAAATTTGGTGGACTATCGCGAACAAAGTGCTGAGGAGAAATTGCCTTTGGTAAACATTACCCTCAAAGGAGTCCACTTATAATGCATTTTAGTTATTTATTCCCTTTTACTGTTAGTTCGAGCCTCATGTCATTCTCATGCCTCCGCTTTGAACGGTATCCATCCATCCAACTTCAAAAATTAGCAAATCGATTATCAAATTTAAATCGTTGTTTTATATGTCTTTATAACTGCGTATTCTTAAACATCCCTTTTATTATTTAATTTACGTTACATACGATATTAATAAAGATATTATCTGTCATAATCTATATATTACATTAATTATCTGTGTCATAAATACTTTTAACTATTAACTATTTTTCTGGAAACCAATATTATATTTTAAACGGATTACAGTGAATTTTTAATTTCCAACAAGATTTTATATAAGTAAATAAACAAAGGGAAGTCTAAGAATCTAATTATCTTGCTTAATTAAATGTTGTCTTCTGTATTTCTGTATATATGTTTAAAACCATTAAATCTTCACTTACGTTATTTTCAACAATCATCAATAAGCGCCATTTCGCTGACAGAACACCAGAGCACTGGCTTTTGATGTCAACTATTTAGTTTTCCATCATTCCCTCTACAAACATGTCACATATCTTTCCTTATATGTATGTAGCTGTTTTGCACCGTTTCTCTTTTAGATTAATTATATATTTATATTCTTCCATTTTCTATCTTTATATACTTATTTTTATTAATAATTAATTAATTAAATATATTAATAATAGAGTCTTTATACAACTATTTTATTTTCTAAATGCTTTTACGTTTTAAATATAAACAAATTTGAGCAGAAATGAAACATAAAACACAAAATTTTACAACATTAGTCGTGATTTGTGTACTAGATATTCGACAAAAAATAAAAATATCTATTCTTATATCATGCAAAATTAATAATATAATAATAATCTTAGGTACAGGCTATTGTGGATCATCACCACGCTGATGTTAAGACGGCTAGCAAAGTGCGTTTCGCAGAACCCGGCTCTGAACCCCTTCCCGATGACGCGCCGTCCCCTCCACTCGCCGAAAACGATGACAAAGACAAGGACGACAAGGTGAATATGAATACGTTACTATTGCTAGAAATCATTTTGAAATATGAAATGTTTGAAAACTTTGAAAGAATATTGAATGAGTACAATTTTGATATCATTACCCATTTTACTAACAACTCAATAATGATTGAATGGATTTATCATATCTGTTTTAAATAAAAGCATTGTTTATTTTTGTGAGCTTATTACGTGTACCAAAATAGAAAATAGATACTTAACAATTTAAGTGTAAAAAGAGAGATATGATTTGATTTAATATGTGATTTTTTGTTGGATGGTGTTGCAAAAGCTAATCATTCGCTATATTCACATACCTTTTATTTGAGTGCATTATTATTTCATAAATGTTTTTATTTTCAATTATATTTACTTCTCCATTAAGCGAAGCACTTAATAACAATGAAGTCGTACCTACAATGGATGACGTTAATATCAGATGTTGCAAGCAAGTACTTGCTTTCAACAACCGATATATGCACAGCTACTTACTTATTCATGTTTATTTTACTTTAATTTATTTCCGTTTAGTTCTGCATCGTTATAGCTAACCATAAAGAGTCCTAGCGAATTTACACACGGTGGTCATATGTTTGGCAATGAGTTCATCCGCATTGATTCGTTCACTTTTAGTTCCCCATACCACATTAGCTATGAGTGGATGTTTGTATGTTATTAGTCAGTGATTGTTTTACAATTTACATAATATATGACATCCCGTGTTTCATTCGCCTTGAATCCGTCATGTGCAACGCTCGGTTCAATATGGAAACGAAACGAAATTTCCAAAAACGGAAAATAATTGGGGTAAATATTAGGACGAATTTCGAAGTAGTTTGTTGCACATAATCGATTCAATGTGGGACTCGCCCGATGAACGCTCGCAGTGTGAGTCGCCGCCGCCGGACGTCGAGAATCACAAGGAAGGCAATCCCAACGGAGACGCGCTCAACCAGAAGCCAAGCATGCCCAACATTACACCGTAAGTACTGTATGCTTTATTATTGAGTTCCGAATTGGCATTAATCAAGTATTTTAGAAACGATCGTATTCGAAATTGATCCTTATTATTATATATATGCTTAGAAATTTTAAGGTACAGTTTCGCTACAAGTGTTGACAACGTACTGTAATGGAAATATTTATTTGTTGATATTTTACATTCTTATTGCATACTTTGTCGATGCTAGTTAATATTATAAATACGAAAGTGAATCTGTCAGTCTGTCTGTGATGTCATCACGGGCAACCGTCTGAACTGATTGTGATGAAATTTTATAAAGATATATATATAGACATATGACTTATTTCTTCCATTTTTCTTTAGTTTTTCCAGGAGTTTCATGATTTTACTAAAAGGCAGCCGAAAATACGAAATAGCTATAGTTCACGCGGGCTAAGCCACCAGCGCTTCTTCGGGTCGCTGGTAATAATATAATTTTAATACCACTGAACATTTCACGTTTTCCAGTGACGAGGGCACGGTGCGCAGAATGCACACAGCCGTGAAGCTGAATGAGGTAATAGTGTCGCGCTCGCACGACGCACAACTGGTTATACTGAACTTGCCTGGCCCGCCGCGAGACACTAAGCTGGAGAGGGAATCTAACTGTTAGTACATCTTTCTTAAACGATTCTTTACTAATTATTCAGTTTATTCATAGTTTCACACAGGTATCGGTAGCATTGGTTAGAAATTTGCCTTTGACATTTTTTTTTTAACGTAAGGAAGTCCCTTACGGATACCCGCCCGATCAGGGACTCGGACGCGGTTATGTGGGACTCCGGACCGGCAGACGTTTACCCACTAAAACCTCACGGTGCTCCTCCTCCACCGCCACTGGCCAGAGCCACGGGGACTACAATCTTCCGTGAACCCTGGCGGAGATTTGCCTTTGCCTAAGAAATTATATAACTCTGTTGCTATTACTAATATAAAATACACAAAATATCTGCATAATATTATAATAGGCTGTTAGGGTAATGTAATATGTTTATAATAAATGTAATAATATAATTTTATTTTAAATTTTCTTTTTATTATTCTTTTTCAGACATGGAATTCCTGGAGGTATTGACAGAGGGATTGGAGAAAGTGTTAATGGTGCGCGGAGGAGGTCGCGAAGTAATCACCATTTACTCGTGAATATGCACTGTCAATATCACATCTATTGAACTATCAATGCAATCGTTCGCGCTCTATTGCGCACTCTACAAATGTCTATGTGATTTGTTTGTAATGCATACTATATTTTAAATGTTCTTGAACAATCCGTATTGTTGATCGCTTTATATTACATCGCATAATGTATTCTTGGCATCGCCCGAGATAATATTGTTTTGCAATTCATTTATACTGTAATATATTTTCTTACGTAACTGAATAATTGAACTTATATCGATGTACGTGAAACGAGTGTTAGTATTATTTTTTTTGTTATATTTGATGCTTAGACGTAAATTACATACATATATGTATGTGGAAACGTGCGAATCTAAATGAGCCTTAATTTAGTTTAGCTCGAAGTTTGTTCTGTTACATAGTTTAGCTGTAAGTGCGAATTTGACTATAAGTTGCCGACTCTGCGGATTTACTCTAACTCTTCGATTTTATTTTTTATATAAATGTTGAAGAAATTGTAGACAATTTACACCGTTTACAATCATGGGATGTTTTATCTAAATTAAACTTTGTAAATAGTTATTTTGTTCTAAGAATATTGTCTGCTCAAGTTAAAGATACAATGGGACTGAAGATTGGTGAAATTTAAATGTTTACTTCCCAGATCGTTATAGAAGACCTAGTCATTTACAGACACTAAGAATTCAATAATAATAAAAAAAAAACATAAAAATATTGAAGTTCGACCTATATACAATGTTTTCTGTTTCTGTTTACAATATAATATATAAATATATCATGGATACTGAATATGATTACAAATAACTGTAACATGTTTCCTTTAGTTCTTATTAATAGTGTCAAAACTTGAAAATTATTACGCACATTCGCGTAGTTAGCTAATTTCTTACTGTGATCATTTATATAATGTTTATGTCATCTATACTATAGTATATACGCCCGTACTTACAAACGTGGGTGTTTTATACGTAAGAAAATTATAGTTCTTCTTATAAGTATGTATCTTCTTATTGTATAAGGAAAAACGCATTCCTTGTCAATATTTTTAGTTGTAAGGCCTACTTTTAAGAAATATTCAGATTATGTATTTATAATTATCTACTTAAATCTAGAAAATATTCATCTTTGGCACATTGGGAGTCATATTGCTTTAGAAATAGCCCAATGGAGAAAACTTAATATATAATGTTTAATATGGTAGTTGTAATACATCACTGTCGTTGACTTGAAGTGTCCATCACCAGTCGTCGGTACATATTTGACAGAAAAAACTGACTATTATAATAACCATCCTTATAAATTGTTACTACTTAATATCTAAAATAACCTACATATATAGAAAAAATCGTCAATTTTTTATTTCGGTGTGATTGTATGTGACGTAATGAATATTAGATTACTGCCAAATAGAATTCGATGTTGTAATTTCCTAGCCGTAAGCGATTAGGTATTTAATTCTAAATTCACCAATCGGATATTCATATTAAAATATAGATATTAGAATGGTTTTAGAATTTAAGTTAGTGCATTATAAATTTTGCGGTTCGTAGGTGAAGATATAATAGATTAGTTATTAATGCCTATAAAAGGTGTCTTAAGGCAGTAACTGCTATTCGATTGTAATAAATAATGTGTGTTTTAACCCTTATATTTTAATCATCTTGATGAACTTGTAAAGTATCCCTGCCAGAATGCAACAGGCCGTGGGCGTTGTTCAATATTTACACCAACGGAAGATTTTATTTACTATTTTAATCGGAGTCGTAATTTTATAAAATAACTGTATAATTTTTGTATAACTTGTGTTCATATTTAAGATTTAATAAATATATTTACAATACGTGATACTGCCCTATGAAACAGGCATTTCGTTGCTGTCACAAACAATTTTATTACCCATTCAAAGGTTCAAATAAAATGCTGGCATTCTAGATCTGAATCTATGCGAAAGCTAAAAAAGCAACGTTCAAAAGAGTTTTGTTATTGATGTGTACCTATTCAATAAATTATAATGTATTAATTTCATTGAAGAAAAAAAAACAAAAAAAATTATATACTAACTAAAAAAAAGGTCAATGTTTGCAGCAGTAACGAAACGGCCCATTATAATATATAAATTCTTAAAACACTTTGATTTAATATAGCCATAATATGTAGTTTTTTTTATATTTTTTATGCCGTAAATAACATACAGTGATACGTTGTGTGATCAATATGGAAGGGTACTTGACGATTGGTACATTACACAGTTTCTCTTAATAAAATTAAGTAGATATCTATATATGTCGAAATATAATATAAATGATTCTTCTAAAGATATATTATTACGTATATTCGTATATTTGGATGTGTTCTTCATCACTTAGTGATATAAAATGACGGAAACATGAAATAGTTTACATATCTTCATTTTACATAGCCATTAACAATAGATTATACTGACTACTGTATTAAAAAATTATGCCTATATTAATAGGCACTAAAATTTTTGACTCCAAGTTAGAACACCCCATGTTGATATAACCTTCTTTTGATCTGCCTTTTCATTAAATGGAATTAATCAAATACAAATACTAAATATATAAAGTAACATTTTAAATTTTAAAGTATAATTAAAATTGCCTTTACTTCAAAATTTATTTAAAAGAAAATTACTTTTAAATTATGTATTAAAATTCCCATCGATCGCATGAGGTATGATGTGTATATCGCATTTTTGTGTGCCAAAGTATAAAATTTATCGAAAAATATTTCGATGGGAATTTCTAACTATAATCTACTAAGTAGAGTTATGATAGAATGATTCAATTTACAGTTCAATGAACTTGCGTGTATTCATATTAGCTTTCAGAATATTGTGTGGTAGCGACTATAAGTTCATAGCTAGACTCGGAAAGTGCACATAGTCACTCACATCTTCAAATATCGTATAAATAAAATTACATACTTCTAGAATTAAAAATTATAAATTTAATTATTGTACCTAACTCTATCGAGTGTCTTGTAATTTAAATGAAAATTGTCTATTTAGAATTAGGCTGTGAGCCAGCGTTAAATTATTACATACACTCATTAAAAATTGATATTTCAAGCTAGAGTTGCTGTGATACACCTTTTGGCTATAAAATATAGCGTTTACATTCCTGGCTATGGCTTGTATTGGTAATGACTAGTGGACGACGTCACTTGGTACTAACCAGTTCATGATTGATCTAATTAGACGCACTTTTAAATTGTAGCCAGGAAGTACCTATAATTTCTGTTCGATTATATAAATGTTTCAAAATACACGTATTGTACCATACGGCTACATGTTCCGTAAATTTGTCGACGATTAAATATAGTTGAACACTATACTAATTTCTAATTTAACATTTTAATGAAAATGAACTTTTTCTTCTGGAAATTTTTATCAGAATACATAAGAGTTTTAAATTATAAAAGCTGTCTAATAAATTATTAAAATAAATATTCAAGTAATAATTCTAGTAAATTAGTCCGTGAGTAAAATTTAAGAAAAGATGTTATGAGTATAATAAAATAAATAATAATAATACAAATGCTTTTTTTTTACACCCCTGCGTAATATTCCTAGTCATAGATACATAGTAATACATATTGTTCTATCTGGCATCTTAAAACTGTGCTTGTTGATTTGTTCTCAAAAAAAGTAAAATTCTGTCTAAATAAGTTCTTGGAGGTGTTTTTGAATACAATTTTTTTTTTCTAAATGACTATATGCTTTTGACCTTACTAGTCTTGACAGCGACACCGGGGGGGTGAGGGACGAGTGTGCTCGATCCCTGCGAAAAATACAGCAGACTTACTGCTTGAGAGAGGGCTCAACAATCGCAAGGGCGCCCCCTGCGGGGCAAGGACCTCGGATTGCGTCGTTGAACGGCAGGGGAGTTCGGATACAAAACTGTCTGGTTCTTCTCATATAGAATACGTCTCCAGTAATTGTAAATAAGAAATTCGAATTTTGCGTGCGGTAGCAGATTGGTGGGGATCTCATCATTTACGTCAAAATTATTATACAATGCTATTATTAGTTGCAGTTTCGATTATGCTATATTTTTATTGAAATATGAAACTATACACCAATACCTCGTTTTGCGTTTTTTCGAAGTTGCGTCGCTGCTTGATTAGTAATAATTTTCACTGTGCGTCGTTAGATTTTCGAGGTTAGGTACGTTGTTTTGGGTTCAAGTGTTTAATATTTTTTTTTAATTTTCTTTTTTTGCTACTCTCTTCTTTGGCAACAAAATTTTTTTTGTGAAAGAAAGCCGAATTACAGCCAATTTTAATTATTTTATTATTAATTGCATAAATAATAAAATTTTATACTATTTTTATTTTTTAATTGTTCATTGTTATTTGTAAACATATCATCTATCTTTACATGGTCTTTAGAAAATCTTAATTCACTTTTCTTCGTTTCAAATTGCGTCGTTTTTTTTTTAAAGTAACCGCGACGCAAAGTGACGTATTGGTGTATTTATTGGATTTTTTGAGTTAGTACTCTCTGCTTTTCCTTAGCCTATCTCCGATTTTCTGTTCTCTCCTGATTTCGGGCCTCTCATCGTTTCTCCGTTCTTTCCTCTTTTTTATGTTTTCTACGTTCTCTACCCATTTTCTGACCTCTACACATTTTTATTTTATTTTCATATAATAATTCACAAAAAAAGGTACATGGGAAAATTTATGAATAAAAGACCATGTTATTTTCTGTGTTTATTAAATTTACTAAGAACCAGACTAGAAAAATATGTAATTTTATATATAGTAATATAAAAATTTCACTTTATTGCAACATATGTATATTTATATCACAAATAATGTTTATACATTCTAATACTATAACATCACTTATACCTAAAATCTTACTCAGTTCTTTCTTAAATTGCAACATGTAATATATGTCTTACATAAAAAAGTTAAAGATCCATCCAAAATTAATAAATCTATGGGAAGTAAATAAGCATATATATATATATATATATATAACAACTAAATTGAATATCTATGTAATATCATTATAAAATACAAATCTCTTTTTGAAAATAACAGTTGAAAACAGAATAATTCAGGATTCTTAATATAAGATATTGTGTTTTAGATATTTCTGAAGCCCTACACTATCATGAGATGTATAAAACTGACTAAGTAATGAATATTTCAAGCTTACAACTTTCATTCCAAGTATTTTTAAGTGTCTCTTTTTCATAACCTGGGGCCCAATTAGTTGTTCATTATCAGAACAATAATGATCTGGCAAATGTATTAGTATAGCTGTGCTCCCCTTTTGAATTGATTGTGATTTCCAGTTGAATGTATTATTTCCTGGACCGGCAGGATGCACCATTATATCAATTAAATATGTGTCATCAGAACAAAAATTAGGCAAAACAACTGCCGTAGATAGCTTTTCAGATACATCTATTACAGATATAACATTGTCTACAATTTTATCTAAAATGTTCTTTATCCTAAAATCTTGTAATACTGGTTTAAACCATTGATCTTTTGCTAAAAGTGGGCCAGGATATTTTTTACATTCTAATGATAATGCTGTATCAATTAGATGCATTTTCTTTAAAACATCATTGTTGTTTATTTTAGCCATGTACTCTGCGCTAAATATTTTAGAAACTAGTTTTAGTGGATAATAACCACAATATATGTAAGACAAAACAATTGAACTCAAATCATCAACATTTATTTTGTAACAGTTTTCTAGCAAAATTTCTTCAACTAATGTCCAAAAGTCAGAAATGTCAGGTGCTGAATATAAATATCCATAGGGGTATATAAAAGATTTCAAAAAACTATGTGATATATTTCTTCTATTATTTATAAAATATTGGGCACATATATCTAATATATTTTTGTTACAAAGCTTAAATTGAGTACAATAATTCAAAATTCCAATGATCAAAACTTGTGATTTGATTTTTGATCCTTTCAGTTTTAAAAACTTTTCCACTGCTCCTTCTATTTCATAGTCATTGTACTTCAGTTCTGTAAATTTTGTTACAATAACTAATAATTCATCATCATCCAAATTATGTATATTGGCACGAAACCAATGGCCTAAAATAGCATATAATTTTATAGAAAAATATTTTTCTACTAAGAATACATCAAATATATCTTGCATTGCGAAGACATTTATGTGGCACCACAATTCTGCAAGTTTTTGTTCTAATAAGGCAATAATTGGTTTTTTACTAACTTTTAAACCAGGCAAAATTTGAAATATTTGAACTATATTGCTCTGATTAATGTCTTTTTCCTTACCAACAAATCCAACCCATAACTTATCAATTGTCTCAGAGTATTTTTGATGATTTTTATTTTTAATAAGAAATAAAGTAAAATCACACAGTTGCTCCAAACTTAACTTATTATCAAGTACTCTTAAAAACAACTCATCACAAAATTTATACTTATGTGGTTCCATAATAGATGAAGTAGTTCTCAAAACATTCAGTATAGTCTGAGTATCTTCAGTCTTCAAAACGACTTTTAGAAGCTTTTCTAATATAGCTCCTTTAGCAAAATTAATTTGTACACTTTGATCAGTTGTTATATTAAGATTTCCATTCTTTTCTAAATCATATATCCTTTCAATTGCACCTAAGGCGATATTCGGCGTAATTTTTGTACATTTCGTTATTAGTGAAAATACTTCTCGCAAATCGGTGCATTGTTTAAATTCTTCTTGTATTAAGTGATAACTTAAAGGGTCCGACGGAGCTTGTGAAATCTCTGCTGATAAAGGGATATTTAAATCTTCTAAATCTTTTAATTTTCTTACCACAACAGGCAGTTCATGAACATTGTATCCATTCTCAATCAAAATAGTGCTGTTAATGAATTCAGGAGAAGCATTTTTATCATCACTAAATGTTCTAGTGAAATAATTGTACAATGCCGAAAATGTATTGTTGTTATTACCACTATATATAATATTATTGCGAGCTTTTAAATACGAGCGCCACATATTTAGGGTCATTGTACACAATTTTGTAAGAATAGATCCTTGTAACTTTTAAATTGTTTCTTTATTTGTAGTTTGAAACATATTTTTTACAACACTGAAAACAATGCAAAACTACGACATTTCAATTATTCTGTCACAACTCACATTACAAGTGACAATTAGAATTTCAGTGCTACCACTACTATTAATTAATATCATTGAATAGAAAAAAACATTAATGGATACATATTTTACAAAAGTATCATAATCAAGACGATAAAATCTTCGTATACTCTCAAAGTTTATATATTTTTTAAACCATTAGTAAATAAATATTTTTTCGTATTGTTATTTATTAACAGTATAATGAGTATGGTTCAGTTTTCTTTTAGGTACCAGTTGAGTTAAGCTCAGCACAAGTTACTTCACCAAATTATGTGGAACGGAGACTACGCGATGGATATTAGTCTATAAAATAATTAATTATACGTATAACAGAAGTCTGAATTGTAATTAGTATGTAAAAACTAAATTATATCAACTGTCAAAAATAATTGACATTTGAATTTTGACAATATCCATAACCATTAATAAGTAACCAGCGTCCAGCAGTCGTCTCGTGATCTCGCATGAAGTTGTGTTGCGATCTGTTGTTCGTGGTTTATTGTTATTTATTCAGGTATTTCAATTTGTTTTGGTTTTGAGTACCTAAATTACATTTTGATACAGTTAACATACAATAGACCGTACATTATTTTTATTGATATTAAATATCTGTTATTTTTTGTCTTAACTCTAATATTTTTTCGAAATTCCACAACCCTTATATTTCATTAACTTTGTTGCAGTAAAGGTATTTTATAAGGAAATGTTTTATAATGCCTGAGCAAACAATAATAGTAAGTTGGGATTTTTTTAAATGTATAACTATTATTTTATTTATATATTTATTATTAGTATAGTAGCATAAACTCCATAGTTTTTAACTATTTATTTATTACATAATTATATGTATGTAATAAATATGACATTCAGTAACTTTTCAGGCCTATCAATTTATTCATACTGTAATTTTAAATTAAATCAATTATTCAGTAGGATTAAAAATAATTGAATAACTTTAAGTAATACGCAGTAAGATATCCAATTGTTTTATAAATTATATTTACGACCAGTGCTACTAATATTAAATTACATATAGTGCTGTAAATTATACATAAAAAATAAAGATATATAAAATGTTGCAAAGAAACATAACTTTTTCTAAATATTACATTATGCAAAATTTACAATGTTTACAATTTTATCAGCTATCAATAACAAGTCTACTATATCTTTACTTATTAAAGTGTCATAAATAAACATTGTATGTTTAGTTTTCTAATAATACAATGTGATATATGACTAAGAATGCTCTCAGTTATTGCCTATAATTAAACACAAAGGACAATTATGTACAAAACTCCTAATAAACAGTGTACATACATTAAGTCACAAATCACATAAAAATGTAAACTAGATAACTGCTAAGATTTTTACTTAAGTAAGTACTTAAGTACCACCTTGATAATGGTTTTATTAGGGGTGCTTATCTACCTACTGTTATCAATTCTTTTTGTTTTACATTTTATTTTTGTCAAATACAAGCTTTGCTGAAGTTGTGTATGTCAACACAACAGTGTACGTAAGCACTAATTTGCATATCAAATTTCATATAGGTAGCATTTGTAGTTCATGTAATATTATTTCATAGTCAATGGTCATTAGAGTAGGAACTCATTTTGTGAAAAATTGATTAATGTGTGACTTAATTGTGGTAATTATCGTAACATTTTTGTTATCAACACTATTATCTTTACTAATTAACACATGCATGGATAAAGATGACATGTTGCATGATTCAAATATAAAAAGAAAATTGTTAAATATATTAAATATATTTTTTGAAAGAGAAATCGCGTTCTTAAGTCAATACTAATATATAAAAATTTATAACAGTATATTTCGTAGTAGAATAAATAAGAAATATAGAGTACATTAGAAAAAATAAGATTTTCAAGGTTTATATTAATTCATATGAACTATAAATCGTTATCTTTGTATAGAATGTAAAAATCCAAAAATTCAACATGTCACCTTCTATAATATATTTTTATTTTCAATTTTGATTGCACTAATATTTAAAACTCCTTACAAAGGGTAAGGGTGTACAAACAGCGCTCAAGGTCATAAGTAGTTATGTTATTCATTTAGATGGGAAAACAATTAAAATGGGGCATAGCTGGTGTTGGAATGATTGCTCACGACTTCCTAACAGCGATGGCAACGCTGCCAACCGAACAGCACAAAGTGATTGCCATCGCCGGCAAAGACCTAGATCGTGTTCACAGATTGGCCACGCTTCACAATATTGGTACTGCCTACGAAGGTTATGAAGCCATTGCCAGCGACTGTGATATAGGTATGATATATCGAAAATTCCATTGTTATGTCACCATTATTTACTATTTTCTATCCATTTATTTTTTCCTTGTTATTGCTATTAAGGCATACTGAGGTCGTAAGCGAGGGGATTTCTTTTTTTCCTCCTTGATATTTAAAGCATTTTAGCATTCTTAGCCTTGTACCTTTTTTATTTTAATTTGATTATATTATTTTTAGTTGGTAGATTCGGTGACTAAGTAATGTTTACGTTTTATTTTCTATTATTGAATACCACAAACCAATTTTTTCTTTTTGTTTAACGTCATGCATGTATGTATTTTTCAGACATTGTTTTCGTCAGCGTTCTTAATTTACAGCATTTTGAAGTAACAAAATTAATGTTAGATAACGGTAAGCACGTGTTATGCGAAAAGCCTATGGGAATGACACACAAACAGACTAAATGCCTAGTGGGTTTAGCAAGAGAAAATAAACTATTCCTCCTTGAGGGAATGTGGTCAAGGTTCTTCCCTGCTTATGATGCTTTAGACAAGCATATTGCTAGCGGTGGGCTTGGAGAGATCTATCACATAAACATACAATTTGGGGTGGAAATTAACGACATTGAAAGAAATTTGTAAGATATTTTTATTTCCGTTCATCTTATCATCCTAGGTTTATTTATATTCGAATTGCTTTATACGCCTCACAACTTATGCATATACTAAATAATATTTTGTGAAAAGGAAAAACAATTATACTTTTTCATATCAATCACGTAATATGTTGCTTTGCAGAATGAAAGATTTAGGCGGCGGTGCTGTATTAGACTTGGGCATATACATGTTACAACTTCTACAATTCGTATATAAGGAGCCTCCTACGGACATAGTGTGTACGGGACACTTAAGTAAGACCGGTGTAGACGAGTCGATATCCTGCGCGTTTAAGTACAAGGACGGCAAGACGGCCAATATAGCAGCTCATACTAAAGCTACAATGGTGAACAGAGCGGAAATCACCGGAAACAAAGGTACCATTTTGGTAAGTTTTCACTTTTATAACGTTCTTATTTTGAAACGAAGCGTTTTCTTCGTTTACCCCTCATTTGAAACTTCCACTTATAGCTATACTTAAACTGTACATACATTACATTATGTTGTAAATCACGACGCGATGTAGTGGATCTCTCCAACCCAAGCTTTATTGAATTGTCCTATATCGAACTCAATAGGTATATTATAGTATAGGTGTACCGACCCCCTCAGGAGAAAATAGAGAAAACGGTAAATCTATAATTGTAAGTGGAAATTTTTGTCTTTATATACTACAGGTTACACCAGACAGCCTTCTTCTTGTTAATTTATTTAAATCATTTCCATCTGTTTAATATTTTCTCTGAACCAACTAGTATAACGAATATATCAGCCACTTGTACAGAATATTTACGGTCATAGTGAGATTTTTGAAAAACTGAATATAAGTGATCTAAGCTCAGATTATTGTGGTAAAAGATTCTCAGTAATTGATAAAAACATTAAAGAACGTAAAATTATAAGTATTACACCAATCGTCAATATTAGATCAGAAAGTAAATCGCGTCGCCTGTAGCATAACAGAAAAAAGAAAAAAAATTATAGAAAAAAAATTCAGATATAGGTCAGAGAAAATCCAAATCAATTGTATAGCAATGTATTTAAAAAGATACACTTATTCACACAAAAACTTGAATTTAATATTTTGTGATTGGGCAACTATTGGCATATACTACGGTAGGCAGGAATAAAATGAACGGAATATATAGTCTGAGACAATGGAGTCACGATCCGGCGTTCCTATCAAAGGTTAGAAATGAATCAAAAATATTTAAAAATATTTGTATCCAGGCTAAGTCTAAGTATATGTAAGAAATATTTTTTTTAAATCAGATAATAAGATTAAAGCTACATGGGATGCTATTAAGATCACAGCTGACAGATCTAGAGCTGTCAGTGAATCTATAAAATTAAAAATCAAGTGGCTAATGCTTTTGAAAATCACTTCTTTTAAAATAACGCAATCACTGCCATCATCTCCTTCAAAAGCAATATCTATTCTTAAAATACATGTAGATAGCTGTGATCATAACTTTGCTTGGCCTGTACCTCCATATAAAGTTGTTAAAATTTTCTGTTAAAGTGCTTAGCTCTATTATATACAACATTGCTTAGAATGCATTTGCATGCATTGTCTGGAATCCGCAACTTTCCCAGTTTTAATTAAATGTATTACACTATTTTACATAGTACCGCTTTACAAAATTAAAGACTGATTTGACCCTGAAATTTACAGACCGATCTTGAAATTACCATAATTGAGTAAAATGTTTGCAAAATTTATATTTAACCAGCTCAATATTTTATTACTTAGAAACAATTAGCTCCATAGTGAACAATATGGCTTCAAAGCAAATCTACTACTGATTCATGATGCTTGGGAAAAGTATCAAAATGCTTTTGGGAGTCTTGCGATTTATCCAAGGCATTTGAACCAATTATTAAAATGATATAATTATGGTATACAGAATGCCGACCTTGATTTTATTGTCTAGTATTTGAATAAGGGAATCTAGACGTTTAATATAAATAATGTAAAATCGTCTTGTTCTTCCCTGAGAACGCACGTTTCACAAGGACCTATTCTTGGTCCCCCCTTATTTTCGCTTTATATTAACGATTTACCATTTTATGTGAAGAACTTATGTGATATTGTACTGGTCGCAGATGATATCTCTTTAATATTTAAAGTTGACAAAAACAAAATAAACTATGACGAAATGAATAGTGCGTTGTCGCGAATTCTTCTTTGGTTTTTGTCGTTACTAATCATATGCTCAATGCCAAAAAAACTATGTATTGAATTTACTTGACAGACGCCACAGTTTTCTTAGATATAAGCTCTAGTGGCATGCCCACCTTGAAACATTTGCAGATAAACTCGGCTTTACCGCGTTCGCAATTATAAAAGTAAGGCGAATAACTTAACATTGCTTTTTCATGTCTAGTTTATTTTAGCTATTTTCATAGCATTTTATCTCATGCAATCTATTATGCAGATATAATTTCAATATTTATTCTTCAAAAAAGAGCTGTGAGATCAATTTTTAATCTTATCTTAGTAAAATGCTAAAAACAGTAACAGACATACGATAGGAAAGAGAAATAAAGATAAGCTTATAAGCTTATCTTTATTATAACTTGGCGATAACTTGGTGTTATAACACCAAGTTATCGTCTCCAAAAAGTAAATAAGTCGTTTATGGGTCTGATTACGCGCATCTAAAATGACCTATGTTAGATTTGCCACTGCAGACATTTAAAGCCACTGTAAATACAATATTAATAAGTAAAGCTTATTAGTCTGTAGAAGAATGTTTAAAAGATAAAAATGTGTGCAAGTAATATGAGTTTGGTCTAAGCTAGCTACCACTATGTTAAATAATAAAATTGTAACTTTTATGTTTGAAAAGAGCGACGGTAGAATTTCTCGCCGGTTCTTCTCAACAGAACTTCCTTCCGAGCCGATGGTAGTTGTATATTCATTCGACTATTCAAAAGTGCTTGCAAAATTCTATTTGAATAAAGGATATTTCGAATTTGAATACTTAGTTCGATTTCTCAATTACAAACACCAAATATAATTTTCCATAATCCTTGTACAAAGTTGATTGATGTAATTTTTTAGATAAACAAATTTGATTAATTACAACCGATTCGCCTTAAATACTAAAAATATTTGACGTGTTAATTCATAATAACATTAAGATATTGCAAATTCGAATTTCTTAGTATCGCAATTATGTATTTATTCATCTTGTTACAATTTTTGTGATGGTCACCTTGATCTCTGCAAGCCATCAAGGGCAGACCATTTACGTGTTTGGTTGATGCATAATCCACTTCAATGTGAACGAATATAAACATTAAACACGTGTGCACCCATTAAGCTCCCTCCCGATCTATTTATACAAATTATAGTATCCTGTACGAGATATCACTTTTCATACCTTTTAGTACGAATTGTTTTTAATTAATCTGTCTTCCGTAATTTGAACAAGGAGCATTTAGAAGTACCAACAATAAATATGCATATAAAGCAATATACAAACTTTTACATATAAAGCAACATACAAACGTTTCCCGCATATCAGGATAGTCAGAGAGAACCTAGACACAAGAGACTCAGTTCTCCGCTTTCCATCCGAAATCGAGACCCGCTTTGTCTAAGATACCAGAGCGGAGAAATGAAATTATAAGACAGAAAAAAAATGTTTTACACGTTTTCTAAATTTGTTGTTTTTCAATTTCCTAAGTGTGTAACACTTTAAAAACAAATGTTTAAAAATATAACCATTCCCCCGACGTTTACATACTCATCAGGTTCATGCTATTAGAAAAAAAATGTTTGATCGAATCTGCATAGGTGTACACATTTTTGGAATTCTCTAGAAAAAATGGACCAAAATATAGAAATGCTAGATTTTCATACATTGCTTGTTTAATAGATAGAATGAAGTGTGCATTTTAAAAGGGTTGAAAAAATTATAAAATTAGTCACACAATTTTAGCCACAAAATTAGTCACACTTCGTTTGCAGTTATCAATATATAAATAAACGTATCAGTCAGTTATTGTGATAATATTATTACGTGACGAATTTCTATACAGAAATGTAGGTTAGATTAAAAGAAATCAATTTATTATATCAATATATAATACAAAAATATATCTCACTTATCTTATAAGTTGATGGTTCTTATTTGGACAGACTGTTGTAACACTGAAGAATGTATCTCTCAAGTGCCTTTATAAATATTAAAAGTTTATTGACTTCAGAAACAATTGGAGTAAACAAAATGTTATACAGAATATAGCTTATTTATTATTTTGAGTTCCCGAAACGTATCTAATGAGCCACTTTAGACGCAGATTCTCCCAAATGTGACCAAATTGGCAAGTTTCGTATAGCTTGATATATTTTTATATTGTACAAAACTAAAAGTAGTTTTATGTGTAGTTTCTAACTGGCGTAAATTGAAGAATACAGTGATTTAATGTTTTTTTTTTAATACTAAGTGTGTTTTAACGTATAAAAAGTATAAAAAGCAATATACTATATTGATGGGGTCGACGTGAATCATCGTGGCACAGCAGTATAACGTAAGTATAAACGCAATGGATGTGGAATCGATTCCCACTCGGGGAATATTTTAATTCAAGTCGAAAATCACAGAACGAATAGATTTTCACTACCTATACAAAAAAATACTGTAAAAACATATGATGTGAAAAACATAATAACGAAAAGTTTCCTAATATTTTAAAACACGCCACGGTCATGGGAGCAAAAATCGCCAACAAAACAACGCTCGTTAAGTCTCATTTATATGTAGATATAATATGTTATTATTATCATCCTTAAGTCTTACGAATAAAAATAAATTTAACTTCAAAGAATTCATAATTTGGCTTGGCTTTGTTATATAAAAACTGTTAAATACATATAAGAAATTATTAAATAATACAACAATCTAACATTTAATTGACACCGTTCATCTCTTTCCGCCGAATGCGAGCTATTGCTTGTTAGAGTGCGAAACTCAACGCCGCGTTTTGTTCTACGAGAGCGACCCGCTCGCGGCTTTGCCAGCGTAAACTACACGACTATTTCGTTTTTTCGCCCACCCACATTCTCACTTAAATCACAAACTCTGTCAAAAAAAAATATTTCATTTATGAACAGATTGAAATAAAATAAACACTAAATCGAAGTTTACCAGAATGACAATAGTCAAAACTGCATTTAAATCGGTTAAGCCGTTTCTTCTCAGACACGTGCTCAGACGCACAGACAGACATAAAACAAATAAAAATCATTGTTTTAGGTTCTATTACTTAAATAAATGTTATAACATTTAATAATTTTAGTTTTCATATATCTTCCATTTACAGGCAGCGATCAGTTACATGTTTATTATATGTATCAGTTACATGTTTTTTATATGCTGATGCGTCAATCTTCGTTTTGCTTAACACACAATGAATGACCTGATTTAGAATTTTCAAATTAATACACTATTAAGTTAATTTTTTTATTAGAGTAAAAGAAATGTACAAAATCTAAATGCCAGCCAAATATTCGCTTTATTGGTGTTGCACTCTTCAGTGAAGCACCTTGTGAAAAATTCAATTGGATCCGGGCGTCATCTTTGTTTGTTACACGGTTAAGAAATTTGTAAATTCATTTATTCAAATGAAGATGATGAAGATTTAAATTTGAATTGACGGAGCTCAAATTATGTACATCTTTATTCTTAGTCGCCAAAATTGCTCACTCACTCTTAACCTGTCGTTATTTTGGTGGTTAGCAATGATGCTCGGGGATCTTTCTCATCTTTTCATCAGACAAGATTACAAAAAAAATTGGAAGAAATTAAAGCAATTGCTCTGAAAATGTATCTTCAGGCAGATTTGTTGTTAGTAGAAGTTTCTTCAGAAAATATAGATTTGATGATTCGAGGCAAGTATTTATTTCATCGGCCGCAATTGATTTTGTAATTACTAGCTGTTTGGCGGTATCCCCAGACATGCCCCCAGTTAATGCTTCCAATATGCGTTTTTGCGCCATTGTGCATTCTCCCCAAATTATGATTTTCGAAGCTACTAAAACTTTGCCATTGCAGGATGTTTTGCAATATCACATGTTGGCTGTTCAATGGTTTTAAGGTTTAACGGCAATTTTAATGCTGAATAAGCTATGGAGATCATTACGTCTGCTGTCAGATGCATTGATCATTTTTAACTAAATATTTAAACATTTTTAACGTATTAAAACGAATAATAATTTGAACGCGACGGGATTCGAACACACGCCTCTTGGAAACCGTCCAAGCGCTCTGGCTTGCTACGTTTTCATCCGGCTACTTCGAAATTCTTCTACGCTTGCTTATTACAACTTATTTTTTTGTTAGCATATCTGTAGAGAGATTTTTAAGTGTTTGAATAACACTTTAAAAATGTAAAAATAACTAAATAGTTATTTAGTTAAACGTTTAAATAAACGTTTTGCGTTATTGTCAAAATAAAACAAAGACTACATTACGTGGGCTGCCATTTGCGTTTTGTTACACCATTTATTTTTTCTGTCTTTTGTTAACAGACAGACAAAAACTGTAAAAAATATATATTTTTTGGGTATATGTACCTTGTATATTAAGTTTACACGGTACATATATGCATTAAGTTAAAAGATGTTTTTTTAATATTACAAACAGACACTAATTGAGGTACTTGGGAATAGGTCCTAGGAACCTACTTACGTAAATATGGTTCATTTAATAAAATACAAATTCAGTCATGTGTGCTGTCAAATTTTCAGTATTAAAGTTAGTTTTACCATTCATACTACTACAAATACACTTTATGAACATAAATGATATATAAAGACGTTATTATTTATAGGGAAACGAAATTTTTTAAATTTTACATTCTACTACTAAACAGACCAACACGCACTTGAATTATATCTTACATTTCCCGCATTCTATAAGGCAAGAACTTTTATGCCCGTTTTGTCTCACCAATAAATATAACCGTTTCTTGATTCTGGCATCAGTTCTACTTCACCAAAGTCAATAAACAATAGTGAACAGATTTAGATTACAATACTTGATAGCACTATCTACTACTTATATCAAAACGCGTACGCGTGTAGTATTTACTGCAGTACTACATGGCCTTATCCCAATTCTTGATTTCTGCCCTTGAAGTTAGCGACATTTGGATGCAATTTATTCGAGGCCGTTAAGATTTAATGAACGAAAAATATTTTTTTGATATTACATAATGTTTTAATTACAATCATGTACAATATACGTAATTAGGTGTCCTTTTTACTGCATCTGCGCGAATTTTCCTACAAAATCAGAGAGAACATAGCGTCAAGACACTTCGTTCTCCACTTCCGACCGTACAAGCTCGCTATCGACCGAAATCGAAACGCTGCATGTTGAGTGACGGAATATTACAAATATTTTAAATATCATTATTCCGATCAATTGCGCTTACGGAATATTATAGCATATTTCTTTATTTTAGGTCCCGCTGCTCAAGACCAACAACTGTGTTGTACCTTAATACTAAATGGTCTCTGCCTATTATGATAACATCTATAACGTAATTAAAAATAAAACGTATTTTTTGTTCTAGCTCGACTATTTCTGGTGTCCGACAGTATTACACATATCTGCAGCAAACAGTACGGAGTGGACATTACCTAAAGGCAAATATAAATTTCATTTCCACAACAGTGCTGGGCTCAGCTACGAAATACAAGAATGTTGGGATTGTATTAGTAAAGGTATGCGAAGCAGCTACACACCTTTTCTGCATAGCAAGAGTTTTCAGAGAGAACCTAGTGTACACTTTCCGCCCGACTTAGAGACATTGTGTTTCGAGTATGGAAGTCTAGGACACGCTTTGTCTTGTGCCAGATTTCAATATAATCATTACTCCGAGTGGGAATCGAACCCACAACCAAACGCGGTTGCAGTGTGTACCACTGCACCAAGATGGCCTAAGCATTGAATTAAATAAATGAAATATTTAAAATGCAACGGGATTTGAACACAATACTCTCACGCTACACGTATAAGACCTATCAGTATAAATTCAAGATATTATAAGGAATCACGGTATAAAATGAAAGAGGATTTTATATTAAGTATTAAGAACATGCTTAAGAAGCCACCGTGGCTTGTGCACTTCGTGAGTATAATTTATGAAAGAATGGTAATAAAGTAATGTGAAACAAATGTGAGAGGTGGCAGTTAACTTGACTGAACTTCGAGAAGACAGTATCGATGATACTGAAGAATGTTTGAAATACATTATATATATATATATATATATAAATATATTTATTAAATTTTGGTAAAGTAAAATAAAAAACGACGTAGAACCCCACAATATTACAGTTACAAAAAAATTAAAGACTTCTTTCGTGACAATTATTTATTATTACTATTTCATTTGCATGTAAACGGCGATATTATTTAGTGCATTCCATTTCGTACACATGCACCGTGTGTTGCTTATTATACTTATGAAATGAGTTCAGTCAATAATTAAACGGTTATTTAATTGTTGATAATTTTCCCTCTTCTTCCGATTCTCAGGTTTTCATTGAGATAATTGATAATAACCCAGGTTATATAAAATTAATTAAATACAATGCATGTATACAATGCATGTGTGCGTATATTAATATTTTGGATTATTATAATTTTTCAAATATACACGTAATTCTTTTATAATTCTTTTAGAAAACGTCCGTGAATGTTCTATATGATTATTTAAAAAAGTACTGAAAAGACGTTTGTGTGTGGAAGGTTATTACATAATTAATGATTTAATAAATCCAGTCTATTTGAAAGGTATCATTGTCACTAATAAATCTGTAAATAATCAAAAAAAAAAAAAAGTCTCGCTAATTTTTTTGGCGCTGGTTGTTCTCGTTGAAAAAACGGTGCATATATAACTTCTTATTTTGAATAAAATTATTTGTATTTTGAATTTTTTCTACACCTGATTTTGGTGCACAGAAGTCTTATTTAATGAAAATATATGATAGTTAAGCTTATCTCATACAAGAATGCTATACTATATTTTTATATGTATATTTTATTATAATCTATACAGACTATCTTATAACATTAAATACATAGAGTATTCTTCTTGTTATAAAATAAAATTTTAGCAAAAGCATTTGCAATAATGTGGTTTTATAGAGAACTGAAGTGTATACCTACACTTTGTACCTATACTTTACAAAGTATAGGTACAAAATGTAGCTACACCTATAACGCTTTACGCTTTGAATACAATAAATAAATTCATTAATATAAATAGATTTTCCAATTAGCGTTTGAAACAATAATTAAAATAAGCTGATAAATAAGTCTTAATCAGTTGTTACGTTTCTGTATTTAAAAAATATATATGACTTTTCATTTATATGGCGGAAAGTGGAGAACTTGAGTGTGTCTTGACATTAATTCTCTATGTTTCGGGAAAAAGCGTGATGCTGCTTAATTGTCATTAGTGTTTGTGTTTTTTTTAATATATAATATGTATTATATAAGACAATAATTTACTTTTTATTTTAATAGATATACGTTCAATCATTTTTCTTATTTTATATATTTATTTTTATTTTCAGGATTACTTGAAAGCCCTAAAATGACTTTAGACGAAACCGTCATACTATCGAAGTTGACAGATACAATGCGAACACAAATAGGCGTACTAGATAGTGCAATTTGAACAATCTAAAACATATAACATAGTACAAATTATATATGCCAGTATAGTATAATATTCTAGAATAGTCTTGGTATATACGTAAATACCAAAATGGCTACAAATTATAACTAAAAATTCAGTATTCACCTCAACTAACTGTGATTCAAGTGTGTTGTGACACGTATTACGTTATTTAGAAATATAAATGCTTATTTAATGTGTTAACCGAGTTTTTTTTTTTTTTTATTAACTTAAGTGACGCTAATTTAGTACTGGCTTGTTTTGTTACAATTACGGAGCATTGAGTTTGAGCACGCTATGTCGTGCTGTGCATAATAAATTATGGTTATAACTATATCTTTATTTATGGTTCAGTTCATAAAGTATTTTAAAGACAAGAACATGTTGTTTTTAAAACCTTTATATAAAAAACACATTCTGAATCGAATTTTAAAGTTAATTGAATTGAAATTATTACCACTGTAAAAAGCCTCATGACGCCAATAAAATAAAAGCCTCAATCTCCTAGAAACATCAATTCAATTAATTATTTTATTAAGTCAATTTACTATGTTAATAAAAAATAACAATTTATAAAATATATTATGTTCTAAACTCTTGTTTATGAACTGTGCTCAGAATGGAAATAATTGTATAGTAATTTAAACTTTTAACAAATTATTGTAGAGTACTTATTTCTTTCGATGTGATTTTCATTTTGGTTGAAATGATATTATATAGTTAATGTAATTTCTTATGTTACTTACTGTATATCGTTATATTATTATCTTAGAACAAATTCCCTGCATATATAATTTATGCAATTTATAAGTAATATACTCACTCATAAGTTATGAAAATTAAAACAATAAAAACCATTAGAATAAATGAACAGTATTTATTAAAAATATAAATATTTTCCAATTACTAAGTACAAATGTATGGAAGACATATTAAAAATATTTTCTATTTACTTGCAGTTGCAGCTACAATTAAATTTACTATAAAGTAAAGAAAAATCAAGTAAAAAAATTAAAGATATCTTGAATATTATGTATATAAATAAACAGCCTTTTCATATGTAGCCAATTATAAAGTTTAAAATCTAAATTGGCAACAAGTATTTATTATTAAACATTAACAACAAAAATACTATATTTACAGTAAATTAGTATATCATTAGATTAAAATAATAAAAATGAAGGCCGAAACAGAGTAAAAAAATTAATAAGACTGGAAAACAGTTTGGATGATTTTCGCGCCCGACCGCAGCTGTTCTTCGGAAATGACGAGTGGCGGTGCCAAGCGGATAGTTTGTCCGTGTGTAGGTTTAGCAAGTAGCCCTTTTTCTTTGAGCTTAAGACATACTTCGTATGCTGGGATACCTAGTGATTGAAAAAGACAAATGTAATTAAATTATATATTGATAATATATATATATTCCATTGACATACGTGGACCATTTACATATATTTGTTTTATAGACATATCGCTGTATAGCTAAACTAATTATAATGCCGCTTTTCTCTATTAAAACGTATATATGAGTAAAATAGTGGGGGGTGGAACTTATATCCTGACTTGTTTTCTGGTGGCCTACTTATCAAATTTTATGGGTGAAATTTAATTAGTTTCTAATTACAATTTCCTAGACTTAAATATAAAGACAAATATCCACAAAATGCAATACTTACTATCATGAACATCAATAGCGAACATAAGTCCCCTTCCTCTAATTGCGACTATTTTGGATTTCGGAACTTTCTCTAGTTCCTCGCGAAGTACTTTACTCAGTCTTGCTGCATTCTCGCATAATTTCTCCTCTAGCAACACCTGTATATAAAAAATATTTTATTAATAAAAATATATAATAAAATAAAAAGAAAATGGCTCAATAACAAACCTACGTGTAATGGTAAAAAATATATCATATATTCACCTTAATAGCTTCTGTAGCGACAGCGCACGCGAGGGGGTTGCCGCCGTACGTCGACCCGTGAGTGCCTGGACTTATAACCTATATACACACGTTAGTTAAAATAATTTAGAATAATTTCATTACTTTTCTATATTATATATTTACATAGCATTCAATTTATATAAATGGGTGGACGAAAGCCATTAAGGCATGTTCTGTATTTACATAAAACAAGCTTCCTATTCAAGTTACTAAGTATTTGTATTGCATACTAAATATTCCAATATCATCATCGTGGGTTTATATCTTATTTGGTTAATATTGTATAGAACTAAAATATTTACGTCTCACTGGTCTCTTGCAGTTAGACAAAGCGTGACGACAATTTGTATTGAATACTTTTTTTGTCCCAAACCTTATATATAAAATGTCTTATCAATAAATATTTATCGCTACTCACGTCCATAACTTCGTTATTAGCTAACACAGCGGACACCGGCAGGACGCCACCGCTGAGAGCTTTACCCAAAATGACAATATCCGGTCTAACACCCTCATGTTCCACAGCCAATAATTTTCCTGTCCTACCTATAATTTTAACATTATATGTGTATCTGTGTATAAAGTAGAAAAACTTATTCAAGTATTAAACCATTTTTTTTTTCAGAAATATTTACTTCTAAAAAAATCTTTAATCGGTATATGTAGGTGTTAATACCCTGCGCATAAGGCATTTATATCAATTTGAAAAAACTTTGTTTCGAAAATATACAAATACATGCTATTGTCACTTTACATTTATAATATAAGTAAACACCTTAGTTATAAATGTAAGTAGATTTACTTAAGTACCTAAGCCTGTCTGCACTTCATCTGCAATCCACAATACATTATACTTGGAGCAAAGTTCGCGAACTTTCCTTAAGTAGCCATCCTCAGGAATGATCACACCAGCCTCGCCCTGAATAGGTTCTACCATGAAAGCTGTAACTGTAGGATCTTGAAGAGCTTTCTGTAATAGACAAATTAAAATTTAGAATTTTTTATTCATAAATATTAACGTTTGCTTGTATTTATACACAATATTTAAATAATTTAAAGATGCATCTAGAAGTAATATACATGCTTTAGACTGAACGCTACATGCGTGCTTGATATTTGTGAGTTTCACAATCCACACATTTTTTTGTGGTTTTTTTACATTACGTATTTTGATATGCTAATGTTGGTATAACTGAGAGACGATTTCAGTTCTGTGTTATGTATTTTAAGCAGATATATTATTTTGCGTTTCATACAAAATAGTTTTATAATTAAAGAGTTGTAATTTACTTACATATTATTACGTTTACTGTTATGGAAATTATTGATAATAATTAATATGTGTATAGTTCAGTCATAATAAAAAAAGGAGAATTGTTAATATAGTATTATTAAAGTATGTTGCCTTAAAAGTCTAAAACTACACAATACTTATAAGTTTTAAGCTTTCAAATCAAAAAAAGATGAGACTGCCACAAACCGTATGCTTATACCATATTATTGAATCATACTTTACATTAATTTACCGGAAAGCTCAGTAAAATGAAAAATTTGGCACAGACTGACAATTACAAAAAAAAACATAATTTGCGTTAGTTACCTCCAGAGCAGGAATGTTGTTGTAAGGAATTAATATAAAGCCAGGCATGTACGGACCAAAACCAGTGTAACAAGTGGGATCCGATGACGACGATACCGCAGACAGCGTGCGACCCCAAAAATTACCTTCTACGAAGATTATCTGAAAAGAATATAATGGTTTTTTTTTAGATTCACGTTTTTCTCGCATAGCACTGTAGGCAGAGAGAACGTAATGTCATGACATTCCGCTCCCCGTTTTTCGGCCAAATTCGGAACATTGCAAGTTAGTGGTGGAACTCAACGCCGCGCTTTGTTTTACCAGAACAGGGAATGACGCAGTCCTGCGGCACAATGGCCTTATTTGCTGATAAAAATATATAGTGTAAATATATATATATATATATATATATATATATATATATATATATATATATATAAAACTATACTTAAAATAAAATGTTATTAATATACATTTGTTTACATAAGTCATAAATATTATCAAGATTGTTTCGCCATTTTAATTCTTGACCCACTATCTTCTGTAAATATAGGCACGTAATTATAGTGCAATGTCTCTTTACTTGTAGCTGTACATGTGACCTTAGCGACTAAGTTACTATGAAAAATTGATAAGGTTTTTATAAAGACAACAGAAAGATTAATTTGTTTCTTTTTTACTGATAATTTTTTCGGTTATTTTATTAAATTCCCTTCATTCTCGCTCGGCTAAGTTTTCAATTATACCAGAGCGAGAAAATTAAATATAAATTATAATAACACCCTCGACTGAGAATCGAACACACAACCCATACACTTACAGTCAAGCACTGTTCCATTGCTCCACAAAGGCTTATTTTAAACATATATATTTCAAATGTTTATATTAATTTTAAACGATAATAGTTACATCATAGTTTTATATTCTCCATTACCTATTCAGCCAAATCCTTTACTAAAGGACTACACAAAACTTTATAAACTGTGGGAACTATTTATATGCATTCAATTATTTTATTCATTTCCTTAGTAATATTTTATTTCTTATCATTTTAACTTTGCCAATATACCTGTGTAATTTAACCTTATTATATAACATAGTGCTACAATATATTCAAATAACGATTAAAATCTTATTACATTAAACAACTGTTACTGTCAATAACTGCACTGCTACTTATAACATAGAATAAAAATTACAAAAACATCACATTAAATAGTTAATTATGAATTAATTGTAGTTACCAATTTAGAAATACACATAGCACCTAGTACCGCGTAAAATAAGCGTGTACACGGTAGTGTGGTTTATATTTATTTTATTAATTATTAATTTAACATTTACTTCTCTATTTGCATAATTCTCGTAAAAAGTTATCGAAATTTATTCTTCACGTACTAATACTTAGTTGGCCATAAATATTGTTTTAATTAAAAATAAACAAATTATTACTTTTAATACCATTTGGAATCTTTCTTTTTTATATGATTGTTCATTGTGTTTACTTATTTTCGCGCTAATATATTGTACAATATTTTGTGATATTAAAATGGAGTGGGGTATAAAGGGAATCGATGCGCTGTGATTGCATTACATAAAATTGGTATGGTGCCAAACACATTTTTTTAAATCCTCTATACGCTTGCTATTAATCAAACAGTTTGTGTACCAGGTGTATTGATAGGTACAATGAAACCTCCTCTGTTTGTGACAGAAATTGATCTGGCCGTCAATATAGTGTTCGTACGAAAAAGGCGATTAAAGCAGTATGGGAAAGAATTCGAAAAAACCCTGTTCGAAAGCAAAAGATTTTATCTCGGGAGATGAAGATAGCACCTAGAACCATTTCGCATATTTTATATATATATATATAAATGATTTACTACATCTCGTTGGAAGGAGCTATGAGATAGTATTGTTCGCTGACGATACTTCATTGATTTTTAGTATAAAATGACGACAAAACGTAGATGACATTACATCGTAAACAATGCTTTATGGGAAATAGTATATTGGCTTAATGCTAATAATGTACTATGAAAAAAAATGTCCCGCTGAGTTTCTTGCGCCGGTTCTTTTCAGGTCTGAGGCATTAACTTTAGTGAACCGGTGGAAAATGGTTTGACGTTCAAAAAATTAAGCATGTAACTTCTTATTTTTAATAAAATTATTTGACATTGACTTTAAAAAATTACTTAGGATTTGCAGCCTATAAGAGAAGCACTGGTCATTATTTAACTGATAATTTAAAAAATAATAGGGTGGTAAAATCAAAACAACTACTTAAGCGACAGAAGATTTTTGTATACGGATGGGATAACTTTTAAAATTGCGCAATATTAAACAAAATACAATACAAACAAAATTTACCGTATTTATGCTTAAAGCTCTAAAGAAGCTTCCCAATTAGTCAACAGAGAACCACGTGACCATTATCCAACTTAAGTGATGGTTTGGTGGGGTGTTAGCTATAAAGGAGTGACTGACCCATACTTTTGTGACAAGGTATCAAAACATCGGCACAAGTGTATCAAGATACCGTTCTTGAGAAGGTAGTTAAACCCCTTAACAACACCATGTTCAATAACCTAACCAAGAATGGACCTTTCAGCTAGACTTTGCGCCGGGTTATAAAGCTCGATCCACCGAAACTTGGTTACAAACGAACGTTCTGGACTTCATCAGAGCTGTAGACTGGCCGTTATCGAGTCCTGATCGTAATCCACTGGATTATGATTTATGGTCAGTTCTAGAGAGTAAGGCTTGCTCTAAAGGCCATGATAATTTGGATTAAATTGGAATCCCTAAAACAATCCATACGATTGGCAGTGAAGAATTTTCCCATAGAACGAGTGAGTGCTGCTATTGATAATTTTCCTCAACGTTTAAAGGATGGTATTGCAGCCAATGGAGACCATTTCGAATAAGCTTTATATATTTTTAATGGTTTTATATTAGGTAATATATTAAACTAAGACACTGTAATAATAATAAATGTTACGTACAATAGAAAAAAAATTCTTTGTAACATTATTAATGGCAAGACCAGATTAATGATATATAGATATTTAGTACATTTATATGCAAAGAGTTACCTTGGCTTCATTTGGAGGTATCTTTTTGACATCGTATCCCCACTTCCTAGCGATCTTGCACGCACTCTCACCTCCTTCCACTCCCGTATTCATTGGCAGAAGTCTGTCATATCCTAGAAGCTCTGTCATAAATTTCTCATACTTGCCAAGCTGGTCTGAATAGAATGCCCTGAAATAGAATTATGTATAGAAATATTATATGCCTCTTATTTTGTTTTTATAAATTGTAACCTTATACCCTAAATTATAAAACAATTATTGTATGTTATAATTAGTATAAGCACGCGTATATTAACAATTTATTTTAAAATTGTATTATTCATAGTGAACAAAAGAATCAAACAAAAACAGTCTGTCGTAAAAATGTCGGATACTTCCACGATTAAGGCGATTTGTTGCAAAAATGTGCAGCTTTCTTTAATTTGATTTTATTCCATATGACTACCGCACTTACCTAGACACCAAAGTTAATTTATCAGCTTGTTCTTTAAGCGCTTTGATAATCCTGGGATGGCAATGTCCCTGGTTCACCGCTGAATATGCGCTCAAAAAGTCGAAATATTTCTTTCCTTCAACATCCCAAACAAATGGACCTAAAATAAATAAATAAATATGTATATAATTAATAAACAGTACTTATATAGTACAGATTAACCAATATAATCATCATTAGATACACTTAAAAAACATCTGTAATAAACAGTACCTATGAAGTATCTACTTAGCTGTATAGTATGTATACAGTCTTAGTATGTATCAATATACCTGATAAAAATTAAATAACTGTAAATGTATCTGTAAAAAGTCATAACTTTTATGTCGCTATAAGCACAAGATTTGCTTACTAATAAACTTGAATAGTGTTTGCTTGCTGATGCTTTAAACTATTTGTCTATTTTAGAGGGTTTTATTAACTGATTGTTGTATTAGAAATTTTATTAATTAGTCTCAATTATTGTTTTGAACTACTATTGTTATTTTTAAATTACTTACTTGGCACATTACAAGTTTTTCATTACTATTCAGTCAACAAATCAGTCAGTTAAATATCTAACTACACATACACGTTATGTTTATGGGTTCAATTACCGCACCAATTATATACCTATATTTATTTGCTCTACCAGGTCTGGTCTGAACAGAACACGTTATTCTTTTAAAATTTACAAAAAGAGTTAACGGTGTTCTCTACTACGACCTCTTTGCCAATTATACTAAATGTTGATTTCTTCGTGAACACGAAAAAAATATAAAATATAATTGTTACGTGGAAAAAATATAAGTAAAAGATTCCAAAACAATGATTTTTAACTTTCTTTTTGTATGTTTATCTGTCTGTCTGTTTCTCTGTGCACGTTAATCTCAGGAACGGCTCAACCGATTTTAATGCAATTTAGACTATTGAATTTAGTTAAAATCTCCTTAACATTTAGTGTTTACCTTGTTTCAATCGGTTCGTAAATAAAAAAGTTACAACAATTTGAATTATAAATGGAAGCAAAATTTAAATGGTAACGCGGGCAGGTGAAAAAACGAAATAGCTTTTACGCAAGTTATTGTTATTAACTATTATAAGCAAAAATTTCATCATGGTGTTATTGATGACATCAATATGCCTCTTTCATATATTCTTTAAAGAAAAACCACACACGCCTTATGGGTAAGTATTGTAAAAAAAAATACCCTTGATATAAAAGTAAAATCACAAATTCATAAATATGATAGAGAAGCTAACTGTTAGCAAGTTTCACAACTACTTCTTCTATTTTCATTCATCTTGAACAATTGACCTTTCGGTTTATGGAATGTACAAAAATTTATAAGATATACAGCCTACCTTCTCCTCGGGATAGTGCAACGGCTAACGGTGCATAGTTGCGACAGCCGAATCGGTCTTCGGCAGCAAATATTTCCTTTGAAGATAAGTTTTGTTGGGCCATTCTGTATAAAAATAGCAAAAATACACAAAATAAAATATTTTTTAAACATCACAAGTTTCATTTATATAATTAAATCGAATAATTCAAGACAATATAATAAATACCTTATAATTTTAAATGAAATTAACAAAAAGAAAAAGAGTAAATCTTAAATACACTTTGCTATTCACAGTTATATTATCAGTGCATTAAGCAGGTTTGTTACACATATTATATAGTATCTTCACGATAAGAGATGTACTTACAAGATTGAAACACTAAATAATAATTTTAATTGAGAACCGAGATAAACAAAAATTACTTTGACTGCCGAGGAGCAACTCAGTCGAGTTTAACCCAGTTAACAATACAAAGGTATGATAAAGTGATTAAATGGGCTTATGTACTGTTTTGCTCATGCACTATGATAAATATTCAACATATTTCAAAGTGTAGTTATACAATGATGTGTTTCATTGATATCAAAATCAAAACATACACTTTTAAATCATAATAACAGCAATGTATAACAAAGATTGCAGCATCTATTTACATATATGTACACAGTTATCGCATGTCAAAGACGTCTTGCTAAATATAGAACCAGCTGGTACTAACCTCCACCAGAGAACAGATTTCAGGTACCACAGTAAATTAATATAGCAGAAAATTAATACTACAAATATATAGCATTTATCGTGTGCTTCTCATGAATGTAACTAAAGATAAACCGATAGTCAAACTCGCAGCCTTGACTTTGAGTAGAGTTTCGGTACGATAATATTATATTACAGAATGATCGAATATGGCCAACATGATACCAGAGTCTGGGATTATATAGACAACACTTATCAGATTCAATCTTGTTAATAATAAAAAGTTCAATGGAAATATCCACATGCCTACGACATACGTAGACCAGGAGGTGGTTACTTTATTTAATTAAATAATTTGACAAATTATACAATACCTTAAATACTTTAAATGAAGCTTTGGAATAGTAATGTACACCTAAGTTTACTAATAAAGGACTTTAGTATAAAATAAAAATCCATACAAATATGTATTAGGTACTAAAATACTAGTACTCTAAAGCGTACACACACACATAAGAGGTCTGGCTGAAACCAGATATTTGTACAACCTATAGCTTATAATTATGACTTTGACCTTGAAGATAAAGAACGTCAACAGGTTCTAAAGAGCGTTAGGAGTGAACCAAAAGCACGGACATTGGATGCCGTATGAGTATGCTTGTCTTCTACAAGAGTCGTTGAACGACGTTTTCTCATGTGTGAATTGCTGCTTCATCGGCAGAAAAGAAAAGGTTTCCTGCACCGTATTATCACTGGAGTTGAAAAAAAGGATTCACTACGATAGTCCAAAGCGTAAAAAATCATAGGGCATGCCCGCGTTAACATCGTCCCCAAAAACAAATGTCTACGGTTCGAAGCTTCTACTCTGCATTTGTAGGATCAGCAGGGTGTAATTTATTATGAGATGCTTAAATCTAATGAAAATATGACGGGAGCTCGTTATTAACTTCAGTTGATGCGTTTGAGTCGAGCTCTGAAAGAAAAGCGGCCACTATACGAGCAGAGACACGACAAAGTGTTACGACGACATTCTGTTACATGACAATGCCTCGGCCATATGTGGTAAAACCAGTCAAAACTTACTTGGAAACGCTTCAATGGAAAGTTCTACCCCAACCGCCGTATTCACCGGACATAGCTCCCTCGGATTGTTTCAGTCGATGGCGTTGAGTGGCGTTGCTTGAGATGGTTTGAGTGAGCAGCGCTTCCATTTTTCCGAAAAAACTAAAAAATGGGTCGATACATGGCTTCCGTCAAAAAATGAATCGTCTTTTCGAGAGTTTCAATTACTGCCAGAAACAGACAAGACAAGACAGTAGTAGAGTGGAAGACAGTAGTCTCTAATCATGGACAATACTTTGAGTAAAGTGATTGTAAGCCTTATATTTTAAATTAAAAAAAATGTAAGCAAAAAAATTAGGAGAACATATACAAGGTCCTATTATATTGACTGTTGCTTCTCAATATATATTTGAAAATTTTATTTTAAAATTTATAGAAAATGTTGTTTTATTTATTAAATAAAATGTATTTGTAAAAATGAAACTTGTAAATCACGCGTCAATGGGTTTTACAATAAATGGAATAGATGCTAGCTCTTAAACTTTATGTCAATTTTATTGATTACGGCTACAACTACGTCACACATACAACTCGTCTGGCAAATTTGGAGCCAGGGTGAAATGCTGCTTGCGTTTTAAGTTATTATTCTTTAAATATTTCGAATTCAAAATATGCTACATTTATTTTTACTATAGTTAGAACTATTAATGCTTTATGTATGTAGGCTAGCAATGTCATCATTTATAGCTAAGTTTACAAGAGCTATTAGATGTTTATTTATTCGATTTGTAAATTGTTATCGAAATCGATCTACCAATTATAACTCATATTAGTTGGTATACAGTTACATTACTTACTAGCATATAATAAATGGTATTCCTTTACAGATGCGTATTCCATTCTTCTCGATAGTATTGACAGTATTTACTATTCAGCGTTAAGTGTTTTTGTACATACCTTTAAACATAAACTAATTTATTCGACCTATATAATTCGATGGAAGTTGCTATTTCTTTTCTTATTTTCGATTCTGAAATTATATAGCAAAATATTTTGAGTATTCCCTTGTAATTCTAACAATTTACACTTACACTACTACCAATAAAATGTATTCAAATCACTGTGCAATTACACAATTTCTACTCAATTTGCAAATTTAATGAGTATCCGGTAAGAGTTATATAGTTATCAGATATGACTATACGATAAAAAATCTGATGAAATAATTAGTATTTTTTATTTTATTTATTTAAATCGCCAACGCTGTCTGCCATAACAAAATTAAAATAATAACAAAAGCGTTAAATTAAGAACAGAGTGTAGACGAAGTAACAGGTGATGACTGTACCTATGCCAAACATTAGAAAAACGATGTATCTTTCTGTATATAGTGTTAAATTTTTTTATAAAACACGAACGAAAAAAAGAAAATGATTCAATCAAGAAAACCTATTCGAATTTGATGATGATCAGATCAAGATGACACGAAATACATCATATTTTCAATACCCAGGGAGCTTACACGGATTAATAAGCTTCGAGGCTATCGTGAGACAAAGCTGCAAACGCGATGGTTATGGGTTCGATGACCACTCGAGGAAGGATTGTATATAAATTATTTTCGTTTCCCAGCTCTAGTAATCGGCAAAAGGCGTAAAGTTGCTTTTTATGCATTTAGTTAAGTGTTTGCAGGACACCATTTTTAACATTTTTAAAGTGTATATATTCTCACACTAAGGATATGAAAAGCATTTTTAAAATACATATAAAAATATGAATCTAGTGCGATTCATATGTTGAATTTATTACTTAGCGTTCACAGTGTTAGGACGGTTTCTCGCAACAGTCAGGCATTTATGTTGTATAAAAATATACTTTTTAAATTTGTTTAAACAAAATTATTAGTAAACATTAAGTGAAACAAAAATACTAGGACATTGATATTGTGGTGCAAATAGCCGGTATGTAGATAAATTTTTAAATTTATTTAGATACGGGCCATATTTTAATATAGAACTTGCCCAGTGTTTGATTAGTAAAACTCATTTTGTAATGTCACGAAAATTGACAGAATATGGAGGACAAAGTAAGTTACGATTGACCTTTTCTATGCTTACAGCACAAAATGTGAGAAATGTGTAACCTTAAAAATACTTAGCACAGTTGAAGTGCAGAATTTGTGACTGTAATTATTTGTAGGTAATGATTAGGTAGAAAATATAAAACTGAAAATTGATGTATAAATCTGAAAAATGTTATTTGTATTAGATGTTACAAAAACCACCTCTAAAGAAAAGTGTATACATAATGTCTTCTTCGGTCAATATATAATGTTACATGTCTTCTTGTTAATCAATATGATTCTCAGATATTTTTAGATTCTTAAGCCTGCTTAATTTCAAGTCTACATTTATTTTCTTAAAAAGAAGCAGCTCTGTTTTGTAATGAAATACATTGTAGGAACTAATTATTTTATTAACTATAATTAAAACAACTATATAATTTTTTAACAACACTAAATTCACTTCTTGAATTGATTTTCTGGATCTCCTCCATGATAATCTGAATAAGTTGGAAAAGATTCATGACCTTTGTCAGCAGGTGTTGGCAAAGAACCACCTTCTGTTAGTCTCTTTGCTTCAAGTTTAGCAGCATTTATTTTTTTCATTTCAGCAATTGCTACATTTTTAGCTATTTCTTCCTCTGATGGTGGTTCTATTCTAAAAGAAACATATGGTGAGAGCTATCATAAAATTCTAATTAGTAATGAGTATATTTAATAGTAACTTTCATGTACACCTCATAATGTTATAGATATTATAATCACCTTCTCATTCTAAGCCAAGCTTCCCATTCAGCAGGAATTGGATCTTGGAAATCTTGACCTTTTGGCGGATCATACCATCGTGACGGCTTCCTTTTCCCTACGCTTGGGTCCGCAGGAATTTCATAATACTTATTTCCAATATAGTCCTTACCTAGAAATAATATTTTTTTTAAATCTTTAATTTCAATATATATGATGAAAAAATATATATATATATATGTATATAAATATACCTATATGATTTCCTTGTATCTGTCGAGGTTTTAAAGAATTTATAAAATTCCTTATTAATATACGGAAAACATGTCTAGATTCACCGTTAGCCATTTGTTTTTTTTTTAATTAAACATTAAAAACGTACAAGTTGTCATAAATATACAATGTTAATTAAGTATTTTGTAATATTTACAATTTATTTTCTACTAATTCTTTAATATAATGACAAATGTCAGTAATATTGACCTTGATCAATAGTTCATAATTGTTAAAGATTAACTTAACATATATAATTTTTCCAAAGAATATTAAATAAAATAATATATAAACTAAGAAAAAAGAGAAATGGAATGGAGAGTATCGAATATTTGAGGTTTCTTTTCTGATACATACTTCGATTAAATTTTTAAATAAATCTTTTTTGGAAGACAAACATATAATAAATTCACCACAAAAGCATTTGAAGTATGTGTAAATAAGTTAAATAATAATAGATTTCAGTTAGTTTTTACTTATTTAGCAGGTAAACAATACTATGCTTTATTTAATCTGTAAGTTATGGGATGAGTATGAATCTGTGGGTATGTCAAATAAGTGCTAGTGTAGTGATACGCTTGTAATTATATTTAGATCTCTAAATTTCATAAATATACTTAAGTTATATTATTCTTATTGCTTAATCGAACGTTATACAAAAACAGCACCATGGCGAAAATGGCATTTCAGCACCAAGCCGGAACGGCTATGGAATGCTTAAGTGTAAGACCACTCCCAGTTCTTGTTATGTTATGTTTCATATCTTTGTTATCACAATATTTTAGAACTTCAATATTGCACAGATTCCAATAACTCTTCAAAAAGAGGCTGGTGTTGATCCAGAAGGACGAGAAGTCATGAAATGCGGTTTCAAAATAGGCGGTGGTATTGACCAAGATTATCGTAAAAGCCCCCAGGGCTATACGGACAATGTAAGTAAGATAAAAGAATTTAAGTTAAAGATCTTTATAAGAAAACTATTAGAAATTACTGTCACTCATACAGTGCTACATGCATTAATGTGAATAATAATGAAATTATTAAGTAAAGCTTTTTTATTATTGACTTATTTTCTAGGGAATTTATGTTACTGAAGTACATGAAGGTAGTCCAGCTGCGAAATCAGGATTGAGGATGCATGATAAAATTCTACAATGCAATGGATATGATTTTACAATGGTTACACATAAAAAAGCAGTCAGTTATATTAAAAAACATCCTGTATTAAACTTGCTTGTTGCTAGAAAAGGCGTTACATCTACTTAGCTACAATAATTATTATTTATTTTCAACACAAAAGAGTTCAAATGAAAGTATTGTAAAATCAGTAATTTTATACAGTTATTTATTTTTTAGAATTGATGTATTAAGTTTAAAAAATTAAGTACTTGACCTTTCTGCTAATATTTATTTTTCTATAATTTGGTAACTTTGAAGAGAATCTAATTTGTGATTACTAAGTTACCATTATCATTTTTTTATATTTAAATGATATAACCTTTTACTTTGGTAAGGCTGAGGTGCCCTGCAGTAACAAAATTATGTATAATTTATAATTTCTTATGAACCATATTTAACTTATATTTATATTAAGTTATTATTCCAAATCATATTAAAAATGTATTGATGCTACTGATATGAGATTAATTAAGTGAGAATTCTGTAATTTAAAGTATTTGTTAGATGCATTTCTTTATACTTTTTTAGTTTAAATTGTTTTAGGGTGAAACATTCCCTACAATTGCACTGTGCCAAATCTCTTTCATGTGAAATTGCATTTTCTTTTTATAACAACAACCTAATTTATCTACTTACTTTGTAGACTTATTTCCCACAAAGGTACAACTTAATGTGCTGCAGTGACATGCCAAAGATTTATAGAATATAAAATAGATACTCAAGGTCAAACAAATAATATATTAAATCAATAGATCAAAATACGCATTTAAATATGACACTTACAACAGTAATATATTTATTTGTTTAGTAATAAGGCCTAGTTTTATTTGCTCTATTTAAAACTAGATAATTGCTAAGCTTTTATATTGTTCCAATTTAGTACTAAACTCTGATTGTGCTGTGCTGGTGTAACATTATTAATTTGTTTTATATTCATATATTATAAACTGCTATGCTTATTAAATATACAATTACTATTATATCGCAAACTTCTTTACACTGAAATTATGAGCTTCATATATTTTGCTACACTTGCCTTGTATATATTTTTTAATCTTATATTTTTCTATACTTTACTTTCTTTATGAAATAATGTTTGTTTGTAAATATGTTAAATTTTATATAAACCTTAGTAATAATTACTTTTAAGTGTAATTTATATTTTCTTAATATGGTATATAACTTAAAAACTATTTTCTTTCTCTGTGGACTTCTTCTTAATATTATATATAGGTGTAAGTTCTATGAAATTTTATTATGTTTAAGTACTGTTTTTTTTTTTACTTCATACACGGTAAAAAAAAATTTTTTTTAATTATAACTTTATTATATTTATTCTTTTATCTCTTTTTTTTATGATATTAATTGCACAATAGTGCTGAAACTACATTCAAATAAAGTATTTGTCTTATTATACAATTGTATTAAAAAATATATTATTTTGCTAATTTAAAAATCATAACATTAACAAGTTCTTAAGAATAAACATATTTGTCTAATGAACAGTGTAATTAGTTAGTTATTTATACATTATGTACTTAAAAACAGTATTTGATATGTTTATTTTGGCTTTGTCTGAGGTCAGCTGTAAATATGTTTTAAAAATATATTTTTACAGATCAACATCCACTTCTTAATTATAATTTTTTTGTATCATTTACAATCTGTCAATTTTAATGGGTAAAGTAATGTTATGTCATATTTGGCAATGATATAACTTTGTTAGTATCTGTGTAAAATTGTTTGTTAGAAAATGATATTACTAATATGTGAATATACCTATTAAAAGGTGAACCATTATTTCTAAAGATTTGTTTAGAAAATAAAAATGTTATTTAATTTCTATTACTGTCTGTTTATTTCAAAGGAATTAAATTATCTGAACATTACACAAAATAATATTTATGCTTTAGTTGGAGGCCAGTCCCATTGACCTTTAGGTGGTTTAGCAACTAGGGGTTCCCATGGCTTCCAGGTTAACATCTTTCTAGCCAAATTTAACTCATTCTCTGCCTGAATTATTAATTCTTCTGCTTGGCCACAGTTTATTTTTGCTTCAATCTCATATGTATCTTTAGTCTGCAATAGAGAAAATCAAGAGCTTATATTTTTATCTTTACAAAACTTCACATTTAGTAAATTATTTTGCTATTTGCTATAAGCAAAGCAAACAAACTTCACATCCTGTCTTCACCTGGTAAAATATGATGTTGCTTTAAATAGTTTTAGTATCTTTCTTTTTAGTATCTTATTCTTATGGATTCCTGCATTGTTGGTATGTCACCAGCAATATGCAATAATGCAGCTAAATGCAATACCTTAATTATTTAGTTGGGTTAAAAATTACCTTTTAAAAACATTTATATTTAGAAGAGAGTAATTGAATTTCTACCAGTAATATAATGATGTAAACAGATATATTTTTTGTCTTTAGTAGTAGTCAAAAAATTATCATACGAAATAACCTAGAAAATTCATTATATTCACCTCTTTCAAAACAGCTGCTCTTTCTTTAACAATTTGTTCAGTATACTTGCGATATACAGATGTTTCTGGCATCCTCTGCAGGGTTCTCAGGACTTTTCCATAAAGAGCTCCCAGTGTATGGTGGGGATTAGGAGCCACTGCTAAGCCAACTAGGCCCGTAGTCTACAATATATTAATATTGGCATGTTATATAGTGTACGATAACAAATGTTATATTTAATAATATTACATTATAAAAATAAAACTGTACAGATAATTTCGGCACTTTTAATCTATTTATTAATCAAAATAACGCTGCAATTATATAATCACAACATCCACAATAAGTGAAACAATTACAAGAAAAAAATTTACACAACCTTTTTCATTAAGCCCATTGTGTTAATTTTAAGAAAAACTAATTACAATCGCTTTTATAATCCTCAATCCTGTAGAATTCCTATTTTAAAATTTAGTATGAAAAATCTGACAATGTCAGTGTCAGATTAATGCGACAAAAAATGTTCTGTACTATTGATTCTAATTTTCTCAAAACGCCAAAACAAACCAATTGGAAAATAAAGCAAGACTAAAACTATGAAGTTGAAACAAAATTTGATTTATATGATAAATCTAGGCATCGAACTTTACATCAAGTTATATTTCTTGGAATCCAAATTTATTAATATAATTAATTTGTTTTTTAATTTCAAATTCGTTTATTTACCATTATACTCTTGATTTTTAAACTCATACTTTTAAAAGAATGTAAGAGATTCATTTGATGTGTTATGAAAGGAATTCTAAATTCAAAGCAAATAGTGATTAATGAGTAAATTTTATGGATAATGGATACATATCACATACGTGATAAATAACTCTGTATACATAATAATTATTATTATAACGTTGAAATTTTTATACTAACTCCTTTATATATTTAAACATACTCTGTATTATTTTGGCAAGTAACGGCCAAGAAAAATCACTAAAAAGTACAATTATATTTTTCTCATGTAAACACTTACTCGTTTCTTGTCAAGAATCAAGATACAAGTACCTAATTGTACAACAGCATCTATCACGCACTACGATAATATATATAAATCTTAGAATTTATAAAAAAAAGACTGATTTGCAGGTGTGGTACGAATGATGCCACATAAATTTTATTAAATTATTGATTGTTCAACACACATGAAAAGGTAATCGATGACTTATTTTACATTGACTAGACTTGTTTGTCAAGATTTCGAGACACAGTAGATGACAAACCTTACTCCGAAAGCATTCTGATATTTATTATACTTATCATAATTATTTTGATATTTATGAAACGTTTAATTTTGTGCTATTATAAACTGTATTTGACATTTTACACAAGTAGTAGCTTCTAAGTTGCTACAAACGTTCATTATCTAGATAACATGTCCTGGACTAGACACGTAAATTGTATATGAATTAATTCTAAATGTATAATTTGTTACTGTTTTTAGTTTTTAAACCTGTACATCCTTCAGTGTGTACTTCAGTACAAACAGTAATTCATTATTTAAATGTAAATATTAAATGGTAAAACGAAATATTTAATTACTTTTGTATTTGTCATTTTCAATTTAATTTTATATATTTGTGTTATATAAATATATATTTACATATAACATATAAATGTACTAGAGCAAGAATCATGTCAAAGGTTTTTATTATAGCTAGAAGTATACTGCAATGGAGGTAAAGACAGAAATTGATATAAGTGAACCACGAAATTCTAGCAGTGGCAAGAAGCTAGATGAGATCCCTCTTCCAGAAGATGGAAGAAATTCCCCACCACCTAATTGTGCCATATGTCTTGGTACATGTCGTAACAAATCCTTTACTGATTCCTGTCTACATCAATTTTGCTTCAAATGCTTACTTACTTGGAGTAAAGTGAGTAGATTTTTTATCATATTATAATTTTGTTACTTTGTAACCATAACTAAATATGATGACAAAGTAAATATAAAGTAAAAGTATATATATAGTTATATGATATTATACAATAGTTTAGACTAAATAAGACTGTTAAATATGGTTCCTGTATGGATATTCCTTCAGTATATACATATATACACTTAATATAAAAAGAGAGAACTTAATAAACCTTAATTTAAATGTAAATCATTTATAGAATTACAGGAAAATTTCTATAAACTGTTTGAAACCATGTCTTTTCATGTAACTTTATTTATTGTTTATCAATAAAGAAAATAAAGATCAAACTATCTGTTTTTTTATCTAATCTTCATTTTTTTATGCATTTTAATGGTATTTCACTTATTATTTACTTCAGGTAAAAGCAGAGTGTCCTTTGTGTAAACAAGTTTTTAGATCAATCATTCACAATGTTAAATCTAACAATCAATATGAAGAATATATGGTGGATCAGCAAGGTGACCCTGAAGACATTACAACAGAGCGAACAGAATATGATAACATGGTTGCAGCCAATAGGAGATTTAGATACAGGTACAGTTTTGCAGTTACCCATTGCATTTTTTAAGTATAACATGCGAAATGATTTATATATAGTTAGTATCTACTATATATATATATATATAGTTAGTTACATAAGTGTGCATTATGTGTGTATCTTTTTGTGTAAAGTTTATAGCTAATTATATGATGACTAGCGACCCGCTCGCGTCTATGCCCCTGTAAGAGCTGTATCTGTTTCGTATTTTCGCCGGTCTCTTCATAAACCATTAAAATTCCTGAAAAAGAAATAGCCTAAGTTCATCCCAAGACCCTCAACTATCTCTATAAAACTTCATTGCAACCGGTTAAGCAGTTACGCCGTGATGACGTCACAGACATATCCATCATCAAGAAGATGCCATGTTTGTAATCAATATAAATGAACTGTATAACTGTTTTGTTATTAAGTGATTGGCTGACAGACAATACATAGCAAAATGGACTGGAGATCAAATTTGGCATATTATTTTTTTGGGAGTGTTGGGAGCACATATATAGATATAATGTATATATGATTGCAATAGTCAATAGTCTAAAAAATTAAGTTCAAAGTGGCAACTTCTTTTACTATTAAAAATATACATATAATTTTTAATTTGTTTGTGTATTAGCATTCTACATAAGAATCTAAGAATGAAAAAAGCAGTTGTCCTCAGCAACTATTAATATTTACACTACACTAGTGCCCATTGTGGTGCAGTGGGACAGTGTGACTAATCTAATCGCAATTGGGTGTGGTATCGAAGCCCATTCGAAAGAATGATTATAATTAAATAAAAAGTGTGGTGTTAAGGGCCGCCACTTAATATGCAATGAGTCGTATTCAAATGGGAGGTAAGGAATGTAGTGTCTAGTCACTTGGTTCTCTCTAAAACAAAAAAAATTAATGCTATAAAAGTGGAGGTTTTATTTGGTAAAATGAATGTACATGCTTTTCCAATACATATTATTAAAAAAAAGTTATTGTCAAAGGAAACATCTAGATATATAACCTAAGGTTGCATATCAGAGATCACTAGTAGTGATAACGTTGCTGCATTTGTGTCTGTCACTTTTATTTATTTTCTATTTTATTGTGTGCAATATAGAATTTTATCTATTCATATAATTTTTAAATTAACATTTTTTTTTATATCTATGAAGATCTTAAGTTTAGTATAAAATTACAAATATATGTTATTCTTTTATATTGCATTGAGGTACTATTTTCTGTAAACTTTTTGTATATGCATTTTTTTGGCAGCTTCAAGCGTTTTTCTCGCATCTCATAGTCATAGGGAACTAAGTATTATTGCGTGCTGAATGGCGGAACTCAAACTTCTTTGTCTTAGTCATCAGGGCCGTGAAATGAAAATATTTTAAATATAATAATTCCCCGACTGGGAATTCAACCCACAATCAATCGCATATACAGTCAGACGGTGCCCCACTGCGACACGAAGGTGTTTTTTTTTTTCAATAACATTATTCTAATATATGTTTTAAGGCTACAGCGAAATATTTTTTTAATTTGCTTTTCACAATAGAATGTGCTTTATAACTATTTGTATATGCTGCAATTACATTAGTTGCACGACTTTTGTTCTTTATTTCGCAAATAAATGCGAGTACGTGAGGAAGAAGTGATGTTTGTCCCTCCACGATCATCGGCAGCTTGTTGGTCGTCTTACAACAATGGCTAAGACCTGGCCTGTTCTTATGAAGTTTGGATCTGTAGAAGCTGGTCCTCTAGCTGCGTCTAGTACTGCCTTATTACCAAAATATAAAATAAAGAAAATAAAAACGTTACATATTAATTAATTTAAACATAGGACAACGTTCACGCTGCCTCGCCGCGAGTCGATCGCGATCCAGCAGCTGCTGATGCGGTACCCGATGGTGGCGGACGTGTTCCCGCCCGCCTACCGCCGCCGCTCGCCCGCCTCCTTCCGCCGCACCGTCTACCGCTACAACCTGTGGGCGCGCCCGCTGCCCGACTTCACCGGCAGGTTCCGCGACTGCACGCCCGACTTCTACAGGTAACACACCACCGCCTCACATAGTGTATTGTGTGTATTTGTGTATTTGAGGATGATAGATAGATTTGCACATTTAAAAAGTTACAAATGTAATAAAATTAAAATTTCTTTTTTAGGTACAATGACTCCCAAATGCATCGATTAGTACCGTGGTTGAATAGAGAACTTCATTATTTATTAAATGAAAATGCAGGACACATTTCTTACGTCATAGCTAGGATTTTAGAGTTGCTCCCACAGTACCACATAAACTCGAGCGAGTTCAGAAACGTAATGCAACGCTACTTCGGAGAAAGAACCGTGCACTTCCTCCACGAGCTGTACTGCTTTGCATCGACGCCCTACGATATGACCGGCTACGACCGCAACGTGCAGTACACCACCGACACCAGGGCGTCCAGCATGATCAACGAGGTGCTGTCCAGCTCGGAGTCCGAGAGCGTCGATTCCGACATCATGGTGGTGTCCAGCTCGGAGCCCGCCAGCGGCCCGCCCGCCGGCACCTCGTGCAACCGCAACGCCCTCGCGCCCGCGCCCCTCGAACTCGCCGTACCCGCCGCCGCCCCGCCGCCGCCCGCGCACTCGTCCGCGCCCGCCCCCGCGCCCTCTTACCCGCGACACTACATCCACGAGCCGCCGCCGCCGCCCCCGCCCCCCCAGAACGTCATCCCCATCGAGACCATCTCGCACTCCGACACCGACGACGACTCGTCCGAGGTGATGGTCGTCGGCTACATCAAGCCGCCGCAGGACCGCACGCCCGAGGTGGTGGACCTGCTCGGCTCCGACAGCGACGTCATCTTGCAGGACGCGCCCGAGGCTGAGGAGCGCGCCGCCGACGAGCCTGCGCCGGTCGTCAAGCTCACGCTGCGCCAGCACGACGCGCGCCGCGCCGCCACCGCCTCCGCCTCCGTGTCCGCCTCGGCCTCCGAGTCCTCGTCCGCCTCCGACTCGGAGAGCGACACCGGCTACACGCCGTCGCCGCCCGCGCCCGCCATGCACGCCACGCTGGCCGCCGTGCGCAAGCGGCGCCGCTCCGCCTCCAGCGAGTCGTCCTCGTCGTACGACGCGAGCACGGACTCCGACAGTGACTCTGACGCGTACCGCTCCAGGACGAAGAAGAAGCGACGGGCGCAAGTGCACGCGGAGAGGACTAAGCGGAAACAGCCGGCGCCGCCCAAGCGGAAGGTGCGTAAAACTAAGAAATCCAACAAGGACAGGAAACGCAAATGTAACTCTGAAAAGACGGCGAGGTCGTCTCGAAACGAGGACTGGCGGGAGGCGCTGGAGCGCGAGCAGCCGGGGCCGAGCGGCGTGACGGCGGGCGGGGCGGAGCGCCGGCTGCGCAGCGTCGTGAGCGTGGTGCCGGCGCCGCGCCCCGCCAGGAGCAGGCGGCCGCCCGACGCCGCCTCCACCTCCGACTCGGAGGACGACTTGCCGCTCAACCTCACCGTTGCGAACTCTTCTTCTACTTTATAAATATCTCACTAATTTAATAAAAACATTGTGATAATTTTATATTATTTATGAAATGTATCTATTATTATGAGTGTGTTCATCGCCTGCGCCGCTCCAGACGTCGTCTGAGAGCCGCAGTTCAAATTAGATCCTGTGAACCATAAAGCCTGAGCATAATTTGGAAAATAGTGTGTTGCTGAGTGTACAGTGCGGGAGCTGCTGGTAGTGCGTGTTGGATATCAGCGAGTAAAATTTTTCACACACCCAATGTTCATATTTTTTTCCAAAAACTAGTGTTGATTAATATCATATCATATTTTGATACATGACAATGAATGAGTTTGTGAAAAGACCTAGTATTAACAAGCCATTTTGTATATATTAGATTTACTTTAATCCATTAAGATTGTTTTGTATGAACTTTATTTCTCTTATATATATATATATATGTATCACTTGAATATATTATTATAATATTCTTAAATTATTAGGGTTCGGCCTTTTCTAATGTATTAATCTAAGTATCTATCTGTTTTAGCGCTTAGGCCAATACATTAATGTGAGTTTGCCAAAAAATATTTAAACTACATTAATAATATTTTGTATTTGCAATCAAATCGTTGCATCAACCATGTATGTACAAACAATTTCCAAAATATCAGATTAATTGTCTTTTATTTTAAGATTTGGTTTTAAGTACGGGTATTTAATGTCAGTTTTGAATATACCACAAGTAAATTAGTTTCAAGTTCAAAATAAGTTTCTCTTGATACTTAATTTATGTAATACTAAATATGTAAACTGTCTCGCCGCTGTCTAGCACGTCTGATAGCGTTGTCATTGTCAAAGGAAGATGACCTAGATCCATGTATGTGTATATAGGATAATCAGAGGTGCTACACTAAGTGAGCCTGAATAAAATTAAATGTACGCATAATATATATTGTTTTTTTTTTTTTACCTTTTCATAAATCCAATTTTCAATTATATTAATAAATTCTAAATGTTAATAGATGTTTGTTATGAAGTTTAAGAGCCCTTGTTCATTCAATTTTATGTTAATAAATAAATATTGTATTTTTTTTATCTTTGCCAATTTTTGTATATATTGCAAAACGTAGTAATCAGAAAGAACCTAGCGTCAAGAGACGTCCCTTTCTCCAATTTATGCCCGACATTGCGTGTTGAGTGGCTGAACTCAGCGCCGCGCTTTGTCTTATCACGAAAGCTGGTCAATTCTGTCAGATAATTAATTTTAACTTCTAGTAGTTGTCAGGTGACGTTCTCGATCAGAGTAAAAAATTATATAAAATATTAAAACAATTAAATTGCAGCTCTGGCTGTATTAATACCATTTATTCACTTTAGGATATGCTTTTAGTGCATAAATAATAAAACCAAATGATGAAATAAAATATATTTGAAGTAAAGTTATATTCATTGAAATATAAGACTAAAGTCAAAACAATAATATATTATGACTACGACAATATCTTGTTTAACCAATGGTGAAATATATAATTGTGTATAAATACTCGTACTACGATTATAAAAATACAAATTGACCGTTTACATATTATGCATTAGGAGATTACAAATCTCATACAATAATCCTCAGTGCCTATATTCACTAATAACTAATATATGTTAACTGTTTTTCTATTCATATGCAAAAAAAGTGGGTTTTTAACTACAGTATATATATTTGCTTGAATTTATTTTTATAATTAATCATCGAATATTATTTTATCATTTTAGTTAACAAAACTAATTACTAAAGAAATCGAAGGTGCAAAAATAAATGTAATTCTATTATTCTAAGCTAAATATATACACATGTGCGAACGCGACAGCCTCATTCATTAATATAATATTAATAATTCACCATTGGCTTTTATTAAGGTTATAAAGGTTTGAAAGGTAACAATTCTGTATATGGCAAATGGTTTTAAACCAAAGTAAAAAAAAGAACAAACATATACAATTTCATAATATTGTTTTAAAATACCATGTTAACAAACTGAGCAATGATGGGTGACCTCTCTAAGTGGACGGGACTAACAATCAATGTCGCATACCGTTGATTATTTAATATTAAAATCACAATAAGTCAATTTTTATTGCACTTAACATCTAACAATTATTTGCGATGAAAGCTGTATAAAGTGTTGTTATACTAAATTTATATTGCTCTTATTTAGGCCAGAACCAATCACAGTATGGAAGAATACATACATGCACCAATATATGCATAATAATACTTAATTTTAATTTTGAAAAACGAATTGCTTGATTTTTAATAAAATATAACCTAATGCAAAGCTTATTATTACACAAAAGATAATAAATTATAAATATTTAATATACATAATTCATCATTTATAATTATTTAATACTTTTAACAAAAACATGTACATTTAAAAAAATGTACTCTAAGAAAACATTAAAAAAATATCTATGGATTATAATGTGCCCAAAGATAATTATGTCATAGTCAGTCACACTCTAAGACGCCAATTGCTATTTGACCAACATCAAATCAATATAAATATATTTATTTAAACCAATTAAATATGAGTAAAATGCTAATTGACAAATCTGAGTGTGGCTTTATGTGTAACATACTGACCGATGCTGTGTTATCTAATAACACTATCTGTATATAAGAGAATAAACTTTTCATATTATATAAATGGCCCATGGCATAATAAAATATTCGCCTTAGAGTGGTAACTTATATACTACGTATATAATAAAAAAATAGTTGCACACAGTTCTATACAATCTTCTAAAATCTAAAGGACGAATGATAAACAAATTAAGTTTGTATAACTTAAATAAACAGTACATACAGATGATAACTTGCAATTTAATAAAATATTTTTTATATATAAGACTGATAGATTAATTGACAATACCACTCTAAGAAGACATTACAGTATGTATATATTAAATTTAATATAGCGACTGTGCCGCTTTACTGTGTGTTAAAATTACGAGGGGTTGACTTCAATGACGGTGTTCATGTGCTGTGGGTGCGGTTTGAACTCCACTACTTCTTTCCATACTAATTCTGTGAAAGGGTAAGAATATTGTGTTAAAAATTAAATAATTTTCTTTTTTGTTTTGATTAATGTAATGATTAATTAAATAAATTAAATTATGTTAAAAGAATTAATCGCGTTCATCTTGGCTACAGTATTGTTGGTTTTTTTTAAAGAAAGTCGTCTAACAAATGACGAATTGTGCAAATCAGCCAAATGTAACGTAAACCTTATATAGGATGTTCCGACACGTTGGAATAGCACATATTATATGATTGTACGTTTTTTTTAGTTAAACTGCACCACTGCACTTAACATATTACGCCCATTGGAAGCGGCGACTAAGGAAAAATCTAGCGATAAATCATTCTATTAGTGCACTGCATGGTTAAAACTGAAAAATCTAACTATGGACGAAACTTTAATCAAAGAGGTACATAAACGCATTCTTGCCGAAATTAGTAAACGAATGAGCGCTGTTGAACATGTGTGGTCATTAGCTATTGCCGCGATATTAGACCCAAGATTAAATAAAAAAAGAATTTTATTTTGCAGATCCCTTGGCCTGTGCAAAGTTGGTTAGTAAAAAGGTTAAAAGAATAAAAAGTTAAGGCTATGATGAAGAAAAATTATCAGGATGAATCATGCACTGTCACTGAATCTGATTCTGGAATCTGAAAGTATCGTTGAAAATTACAATATATTATATTGAAATTTTAAAATGAACATCCCTAATATATACTTTGCTAAGACAACGCATGTTTACGCGGCAACGGTGCTACTAATGCTATTTTATATACGAGATGATATAGCGTGAATTATTAAAAATATTATTTTTTACATTTTTTCAATAAAACTGAATATGACTTTTATTTCCAATAAATATTTGATACAATGATTTTTCAGAAATAAATAAATAATAATGAGAAAATGTGTTTAATGTATAGTGTTAATGAAATAGCAACAAAATGTGTAAGTTATTTATATGCTATTAATATAGTCTAATTATGTATACGAAATATATGTACTACGAAAGTCCAAAAAAGAGAATGAAATGCTTGAAAATGATGATGCACATGTTAACTTCGAACAAATAAAAAAAGTAATTACAAGAAGAGAGTTGTAAAAAATACAGTGTACCTTTCCACTTGTCGACCGGCAGCTCCATGTCCTCGAAGCTCTGGTCGTAGGGCGCCGACACGGGCTCGTCTGTGGGGTCCGCGTACTGGGAGAGGTACTCGTGCGCTAACGCCTGCTCCGCTGTTATACGTCTGGAAAGTATGCATAATTTGGATTTATCGTATACATTAAGTTTTCAATATGTATTATTGAATAAAATTTAATTACATGTATAGAAAAATATACTATAACTTACAAAAGAAATTTTAAGAAAACGTATAAATATTTGAATTTAACGGAACTCAAACCCGGGCTTCTTGGAAACCGTCCAAGCGCTCTGACCGCTACGCCATACGTTCTATTATAACTATTACGGCCGTGCGTGTGAGAGATATGGCGCTACAGATAGAGTACGCGCGCGAGACAGGAATACATCAAAATCTATGAATGGACTAAATTTTAGTATGGAAAGGTATGTATTTAGTATGGAAAGGTTTTACGGCGGCTTGTACGTAAAAAATACTAAGCAATGACATACATTTTACTTTGGAATTGAGTTGTATAAGTTAAAATATATTTTTATAGGGGTTCTGTTAGTTCATTAAATAATTATATTAATAAGTTATTGAATTGTTATAATTCACAAAAGGTAACTCGGTGGGAATAGTCGTATATGGACACTTCTCCACTGAAAGGTGCAATACTCTGAAACCAAGAGCACTCACAGCGCTGTCAATAGCAATAAATCATAACTTAAAACCTCGACACCTGTGCACACTAACTGCATAGATCAGGCTCAGATTTTTTTTTAAATATAATGTATATTTTAATATTTAAAATAATAGTGCTTTGTCCCCATAAGAACAAAATATCTAAATAAACGGAATGTAAAAACCCGTCATTGATATTTCTCCATACCTGTTCAGAGAAACTTAAAAATATATAACCATAAAATACAGAAAACACTGAACGGTGTCGCAAGCCGAGGGCCGAGCCTCACCCGAGGCGCCCTTGCGACACTGTGATTTCTAATTAATGGTTAACTCTCGAGGTCTCCAAGCTAAGATCAGAGCTCTTTTGGTTCTCCGTCAAACCAAAACCTGGCAACACTGTAGAGGCCACTAGGGCCATCAGCATACTACACAGTAAAAAAAAAAACAACACGCACTTATCAGCATCCAGTTCTAGCATCAGCTCTAACAGATTGACGGCGAGCGGATTTGCGCCGCGGAACACCTCGCGGAAGTCGCGCCGCTTCAGCGTCGGCAACGATTGGATGTAATTACGCGCCTGGAACATTGTTACTATATAAATAACTAGAATATTATATAATAATTATTTCATAATACATATTTCGTAAATAGTTTCGAGTGTATTATAAAGTTTGCTTGTCTAACATGAACATTATGTTTTGGAAATCCATCTGCAGGCATAATAAAAACAAAAGTTTAACGAACGCATAAGGCGGGCGTAGCCAAGCTCCTTTCCTCCTTTACATTCCGAGCCATTTTTCTAAGTTTGAAATTTTTGTAATTAAATACGTATTTAAAAAGCACACATATACATGTAAATACTTAAAGGACTTCGTGGTAACACGATAGTAAAATTGTTTGTTTACATTTTGAAGCGAGCAACAATTAAAGAGACTATTGGCATATTAAATAACGCTTTTTCAATAATTAATAATTTGCTCTTATTATATAAGAGTAAAATAAATTTTTAATTCACTCTATAAGTAATCACAAATCGAAAACAATACACAAATAAAACATCACAACAATTTAAAACATATTTACATTTAACACTTAAGTCAAAACATATACCTTTCTTCCGTACAAATAAAAGAAGATGAGATATAAAGTAAGTTAGTAATTATATACAGCGTGTCCTAATAAACGTAAAACAAAATACATCTAATACGATCTTTGATTTTCACGATTACTACACATTTTGAAATGAAACTATTTTTAACCGGATTAATTAATCTACGCGATTAAGAGTGGTTAAGAGCTGTACTGGGGTGTCTGACACAGAAAAATGTGGCAATAAAGGAGTTAAATTTTCGGAGATTTTTCTAATATTTTGTTGAGTAGAATCCTTATTTCTTTTGGTGATACCATAGAAAACTCACTTTACACCATTAATAACTACTTAATGTTAAGAACTACTCTCTAATCAATTTCTTTAATATTTTTTTTTGACGCTACCGTGCGCAGTGTGTCAGCGTCCGACGCGATGACTGTGAGTTCGACATCCACTCGGGGGAGTGATTATATTTCAATTATTTTCATTTCTCCGCTGTCTGTCTCTGGAGTGATCTGGAGTCTCGAATTTGGGCGGAAAGGGAAGTCAGAGTGTCTTGACACTAGCTAAAAAAATCATATTTTTATAAGTTCCCTTATACTTTTTAGAAGGCTGTAATTTAAATAATTTAAAATTGCAATTGCAGACTTAACATTTTTTGGTTTTTTATGACTTTTTGAAAATTATTTCGAGTTGTACATTTATCTATTGGGTTGGCTAGTATAAAATGTAAAATATATTAATAATTATTTGCAGTGTACATTGCTCTAATCCCATATTTCTGTATAAGTATAAAATTATTTATTATTGTTATATAAAAGCATATTTAGTTATATATCATTTTATCTTCAATAAATTGAAGCAAGTTAATTTAAAATCCATTGTATCATTGATGATATCCTATCTCTTTCGCACCATAGAAGTATGAAAGGGACATCACAAAACACGATAAATAAACAACAAAAAAGAAAATGCATCAGCTACATGAAAAAGTTAATGAGACAATGGATTACAATACCATGGAAATTATTATAGTTATGTATTAGTTCTATATTCTTACCTCCTCACTTATAATTTTGTCAACAGTGTCTTGTTCTGGTTTTCCGCAAAGAAATAAAATTCTTGTAAGATGGTCAATATCTGAATGCGTAGAGGTTAAGGCAAGCACCAAACTTACACAAGCTTAGTATATTGACGGAACAGACCAATTTGAAGCAAAGCAAAATATATACATTTAGTGTTAAAATGCACCATTTCACTAAAGTCCATATGATAGATAAAAAATACATACACCATAGATTATAAAAAATATATTATTATTAACGTTGCGATTTTATTTATTCTGTTTTGGAGCCGTAAGTAAATAGTGCATTTAATATTAAAATACTACGCCCAGTATGGTACTGTAATGGTACTTACAGACTCAGAGGAGATTTTCTGCATGAACTCTTGCGCAGGGGTTCCGAGCACCTCCATTATTAAGTTCAATTGATGAATATCTGTTGCACATTAAGGGTACAGAAAGCCAAAATATATGTGAAAATGGCCTACTTTATTATTACTACAAAAGATTAAAATATATGTGATTTTTTTTTTAAAATGGCCTACTTTATTATTACTACAAAAGATTAAAATATATGTGAAAATGGCCTACTTTATTATTACTACAAAAGATTAAAATATATGGGAAAATGGCCTACTTTATTATTACTACAAAAGATTAAAATATATGTAAAAATGGCCTACTTTATTATTACTACAAAAGATTAAAATATATGTGAAAATGGCCTACGTTATTATTAAATATTACTATAAAATATTTGACACATTATTGATGAACTACAATAAATGGCCTTATGAACTGTAATAAAAATAAAAAAAAAATTCAAAACCATTAATTAATATTACTGTTTTCATAAATTTTAATTACTTTCCAATGATGCAACTTCTGAGCTTTTTGATTTAAAAACTTTCACCCTATGTATAACATGTTGGAAGTTTTGCCACCCAACCGGTTCATTGAAATACAGGCAGCATATCCCAAACTTTTATATTCCCAAAATTATTTTTAACTGTGTGACATTAATGGTAATGTAGAAACCACAAAATTCTAAAATACTTATATCCAAAATGGCCTGACAAACCTCTTTGGAATAAACACTGACAGCTATGACACAAAACTACTGTAACAGAGCATGTGCAAAAATTCATGTACAATAAAATAAAATATATAAATATGGGGATAACTGTCCTCATATACACAAATATAATAATTTTATAAATCATTACATCACTTACCTTACAAAGTTACCATGCCCATTTCTCTCTAAAATATAATTAGTAAACAAAGAAGAAATTTGTACAAATCATTCTATAATTGATAACTTATAACAATTAATCAAAATAAATGAATATTCAATTAACCATACAAGTACAAGGAAATTAATGAAATTTTTAATAAGAAAAAGGATACGATCTGTGCCTGGGAAGAGGGTCCTGCTGGTAAGTAGTTCTGCCATGATACAACCAACTGACCAAATATCCACAGTTTGATTGTAATGCATCCAGTTCAACATAATCTCTGGTGCTCTGTACCACCTGTAAACAGCCATCGTAACTTTGTAATACATTTGACATTTAATAAAAAAATCATATCTGTCAAACTGTTCTTTTTGTTTTAATAACTTGTTTTAAACTTTTTGTTGATTTACAGTAGGAACATGAAAATTTAATATTAATTGTACATATACTCTTAAATTAAAACAAAAAAAAAGTTATAGAGAAAAATAACAGATTATAATGTATATATTCATATATACATTATAATCTGTTATTTTTCTCTATAACTTTTTTTTAAGACTCTTATAGTAATTTTTAAAATCTTGCCATAAAACTTTAAATAGGATAATATTATTATTAGGTACTTAACTATTTTATGTTTATTATCTTCTGTAAACACAGTTAGACACATTGATCATTTGAGGAGCAGTAAAAAAAACTATATTAAAAAGACCACTATAGCAAAAAATTGCTGTCTTATATGAAAATAGTAGCAAGGCTTTATGAATTTTTAGATTTTGGATATTTTCTCAATTAAACTCATAATATCATCATTATAAAGGCATATATATGAAAATATATAATCATAATATATACTTTATAACATAAGAAATTTGTATAATATGTTAAAGGAAACCATACCTTGTGGCAACATAACCGGTCATTTCTGTCTCAGTTGGTCTGGCCAAACCAAAATCTAAAATTTTCAATTCACAGTCTTCATTTACAGCAATATTTGATGGTTTAAGATCCTGAAAGAATATGTCAATGTTATGAAACTTTTCAAAATTTATTATTCATTTTCACTCATTCATGTTTACATACCCTATGAATAATTCTGAAGTGAGAGCTTGAGACCCTAAGAATCTGATAAACTAGAAACTGAACATGCTCATCAGACAACTTCTGTGTGCGAATTATGTTATTTAAATCTGCACCCATCAAATGTGTAACCAAATAAAACTTGTTGGAACTCTTCTAAACTTCGCTCTGGAGTAAATACATCTAAAAGACCTGCAAATTAGTAAGACCAAATACAATAGCATAACAGTTTTCCAATATGTAATGACTTACAGTATTATAATAAACAGTTACTATTGGCTTACCTATAACGTTTTCATGATTCATGTGCTTTAACATTCTCAATTCTCTATAAGTTCGCTTTAGCATGAACAGCTGACTGGAACGGCCTGGCTAATTTTTTTATGGCAACTTTCATATTATGCACAGTATCAATAGCTAATCATAATAAAGTTAAATAAATATAGGAACAGTAAGATACGATTATGATTTTAATGATCATATTAAAGTTAGTATTAATCATATTTAACATTGTATGTTAAAAGAAGTTAATGGCAGTGTAAAATATGAAAATATAATTTGCATTGTCTCTGTGAGTCCTAATTTGCTTGCATTATTTAATCTTACTACAATCAATATAAAAGATAATGTAAGACAAATGATAGTCCTGTCAAGAAACCTGTCCACCCACACAGTAGTAAGACAAGTATTTTTTGAGAATATATATTTTACAAATAGATTCCAACAATACGTATGAATAGATATGTGCTTACATACTGTTATATATTTAAAATAAGTACTGGCAGTGTGCCTATACATTCTAAATAAATACATACCTAAACTTGACCGTAAGCACCAGATCCTACAGGTAAGCATTTGATATCTCTCAGGTACAATCCATTCTTGTCTATTGAAGATCCCCACTGTGTGGTATCGAGGCATTGTAATTACCGATATTTAACTCAGTCTTACAAAATAATCGTAAAAAATGTTTTAGAAATTTTTATCTCACTGTCACACGCTATTTTGCCAAATTGACCATAGTGGGCATATTAAAAAAAATGCCACTCTGGATTTATAAATTTATGATATTAAATTACATGACTAAGAACATTTTCAATAAATACACTAATAAACTTAATAATAAAGTCCAATATCTTTGAATGGTTTTCTATTGATATTAGAGACGATTAATTAGTATTCCATTGTTTTTGTCTAAAATTTTAAACTAATAAAATTATATCAACGATGACAAAAGAAGAATAATTCGAACGGTATCCCTGAGGAAATTATATGAAACAATAAAATTATTAAACAGAGTACAGAAATTATAAAACTATGAAACAAATCAACAAACTATACAACAAGTTCAGTGCCATTCTCGTTATGTGAAAAGATTATGACAGACCGACGACGCGCTTGCCGCGTCATATACTAAATTGCGTAAACCTATTAATATTTGGACTTTAAGATAAAAACAGTAGTATTTTTTATTTGAAATTGAATTCTGAAATAGTTACTAAGCGTGGCCATTGATATTTCTTCAAAATCATACCCATTTTGATTTTTTTATTGAAAAAATACAATATAGTTATAACTTTCTAGAATAAATTGTATATTCCCTATTTTAAATCGATGCCTATTTTGTGCTTGATTTGAAGCATTATAAAAAACTAAAGAGTAAAGTCGTGATTTAATCTCTTTCTTGTGTATTTGTAATATATGTATATATAAAAGCGTAGAATTTACAGCAACACTTAATAAAGTTTAATGTTTCTAGCTTCATAAGTCACGGAGGTCCTACTATTAGAACCATTTCACCCTATCAAGGGTTGCATAAACGTTGATAATGTACGATTTTTAAGCCAGGAGCCAAAAAATAATGTAATAAGCCATGTGTTCAGTACGATTTGAGGCGCATATTCGCGTCCCGCGCTGCATTTAAATTTATATACGTTTGCAAAAAAAGGTTTGACCTGATTGGCGAACACTATATAACAAATATGCATATTAAATCGGCAATCTTTTTACTGTTTCATATGGGACAAAATTTTAATCAATAGTCTTTACTAATGCCTTTATTATAGTTTATGTTAAATTGCATATTAAAAATATTAATTTTGTAGCAAAGCTTCAACTAAATTGTGACAAAATGCTGTTTACCCCTGTAGTAAAACCATAAAATTCATTTATTCTACTGGTAGATCTTATATAAACTATATAGAATATTACTTTTTGTGCTTTATTTACTACATTTATGTAAATATATATATATATATATATATATATATATATATATATATATTCATATAATGTATAAATTTGTTTCTTACAGAATAAAAAAAATAATCAAATTAAAAAAACAAACTTCAATGTCAGTTCGTCCCGGGTCACCATTGACAAATGTTATTGATATAAGTGTCGTCTGTCCACAAAAAAGTCTTTAGGTATTAAAGTAAGATATAAATCATAGGAGGATGGCACAAACTGCAGGCGTAAAGCCCATGGCCATTGCCGGTCGTGTGGCTTCTGAAAGGGAGAGATGTCTTGGAATGACTGATGCTGAAAGAGCTTGGCGCAAGCAATGGTTAAAAGATCAAATCTTGGCTTCAAACGAACCTTTACATGTAGAAGAATATTGGAGAGAACGTACTAATCCCATACGTCGCTTCTATCAAAAGCCATTAGATGTAATATTTACTAAACTGTCACCTATTCTGGTAAGATTATATAACAATAATAACCTAACTACTTATATTATTTGCCTATGATTTCTTACTTTTTTGTTTATGTTACAGGGAACTCAGCGTGCACATGATTATAGATGTATTACTGGAAAACTTGGTTTCGTTATAGCTGGAGTTTTAGCAACTCATTATTATTTTAAATATCAAGGAAATGTAAGTAGAATATTTCTTGGCAATAGTAATATCTTTAAGTTTTATATGTCAAAAAGACTGCATTAAATTTTATTAAGATATTTCTAAGATAAAATATTATAAAACTGAAGAGTTTGTTGTTTAGTTAGATGCACTAATGTCAGAAACTACTGTTGGAATTTAAAATTAACTGTTATGGTTATAGTTTGCATTAAATACAAATAAGCCATCTTAAAATATTGAATACCAGTCTTTATCACAAATAAAAAAAATAATATAATTATAAATATTTAATTGATAAATTTGCTTGCTAAATGGTTATTAGAGATCATTTACTATATTTTGTTATTTTGTTATTAATGCATAATAAAACATAATAACTTTAAATACTAATTTAATTATTGGTGATCAGTGAAATAATAGGATATGAGATAGGGGTTGTGATAATGTATCACAATTAGACAAACCTATCTTGTATGAAAAATTCTTGATGTCAAATTTATAATTTGATTTGATATGGTCACATCTAAGCAATGTTACAATGCCAATAAACTTTTGTATATGTTATAACATAATGATAATGTACGTATATACATATATGTTTTTTATTTAGGATTGGACTAAGAAAGGAGGCTGGAGAGTAATAAGAACCAAGCCTATGGTGTTGCCTGGGCAACCTGGATTCCCCTTCAAATCTGAGCGTACTAAAGATTCTGATTACGCAGATAGAGGTTTCAGCAAGTCAATTTATAGTGCAAAGTAGAAAGGTTCTGTGGTTATAATTCGATCTAGTAGTTTTCTTTTAAATCATTTAATACAATATTGTAATTGAAATTTTGAAAAATAAACATCATTGTTATTATGCAAAGTGTATTCCTTCTGAATTAAAAGCATGTAATAATTTCATGAAGTCATCAACATCCATTGTCCTAGCACGCATTTGGTCTGCTTCTGCACCCACTAACACTTCTTGGATTTTTTGTTTAATATCAAAATCTTGTGGAATTTCCTGTAAAAAAAATTATTCTATATTTGTTTTTGCCTTATAACATAAAAAGCCTGTTAATTTACATATCTGTATTTATCTTAAGAAATGTTTAAGATAAATGTAATAAATATAGAACTATACCCTGTAACTGGTCCCAAAAAATATAAAACTTCTATAACTTATTGAGTGACTGAGAGGCTAAGTACACTTGAAACTACTATTTGTAGAATGCATCTTTGAGGAACAACATAAGCAGGATTTAAATTTTACAGTCAAAACTGAAATGGCAACAATGTGGCAATGGTCATAAAGTCCATGGCATACTAACAACTAATGTAAAAACACTTTAAATAGTTGTAACTTTTTTCTTAATCTCATACAGTTTTTACTTACTAACAAAACAGAAAATTATAATATATAGCTTGAAAAAATACCTTGTTATGTAAAGAACAATGAACTCTATAATTTTTATCTAAAACTGCCATTGTTGCATTCTGCTTAAAAGAAGCAGACAATGTTTTGTTTTTCCTGACAAATGCTATTCGTGTGAGACCATCCCATTCAACAAAATTTATTGGAGGTGGTGGATTCCTTGGTTCTATTCTCACTACACTTGATTCAACTTTAGGTGGAGGTCGAAAATTATTCTTACCCACCTGAAAACAACAGCTTATTGTAAAAACAAATTTCTGACAGCCATGAAATATTAGTTGGGAGTATATCTTACCTTCATCAACATATCAACTCTTGCTAAGAGTTGCGTATTTATTGACAATCTACAATACAACTTATCACCAGGTTTTGCAACTAATCTCTGTGCAAATTCCTGTTGAAACATCAATACAGCACACCTGAAGAATGGTCTATGTAGAAGTAATTTAAATACTAGTGGGGAACTTATTTGGTAGGGGATATTTGCCACACAAATGTCAAAGAAAGGCAACTCAGTTTTTAAAACATCACCAACTAATATCTGCAGTTTTGCTTGATAAGGAGTACCTTGGACACGCTTTTGAAGTTCTGCAACCAACCTATAAAATACCAAGTAATAGTTATAGGCATTGAGTTAAGTATGTATATAGTATCAATGAAAATTATAAAAGATAATAAATACCTTGTGTCAATTTCACAGGCTACAACTTTTTTAACCCTGTCTAACATTTTTATCGTCATATTACCAGTTCCAGGGCCAATTTCAAGAGCTACATCAGTGGGTCTTAAGCCTGCTTTATCTAGCATAGATGTAATTATAAGTGGATTTTTTAAAATATGTTGACCAAAGTCCTTATTAAATTGGATTCCTAAAATCAAAACGACTGTCTCAAATAAAAAACGAAAAACATATTGGATGTGTATATGGTTGGTTTAAGAGTTCATGCTTACTTAACCTATAGAAATTATATATTACATAAACCGTACCTTGTTTAGCAATTTCATTATGAACTCTAGTTTTTTTTTCAACCTTTACTTTCGGCATTTTTAATCTACAAATTCTCAATTCATGTATACTATTCTTTTAAAATCTATAGTATTGCACCACACTATGTTATGACATTAAATATTATAAATGTTGCCCGCGCTGACTAAGTGAATAATTTATAAATCACAATAAAGCAATACACTGTAAAGTGTATAAAATTTTAAAAAGTTACTTCTTTAAAAGTTAGAGTTGGTTTTTTTATTATTACTTTATTACTGAATCTAAATAATTTATTTGTTTACAAATCCTCAATTTAAATAAATAATAAAATTACGAATTAACTACTTAAACAAGAAAATTCTTTGAAACTGAAAATGTAAATTATATTTCAAGTAAAATTAAACGAAGGAATATTATTTTTGGACTTAAAATACTACTAATTACATCTTAGTTTTGGCTCTTAAGTCTAGGAATATATTTATTTATATCTTGCTTCGGAACTATGTGAGATACATAGGATTTTTTACAAGTATTTTTAATCTTGAAATGTTTTTTTAATTAAAAATACTTTGTTTACATTGTACTTATACATTATTAGTTTAATATACTTAACATTATATTTTATTATTTTTGATATATTTTTTATTGCTACATAATATATTTTGTAGTATTAAATATAAATCAAACAAGCAACATGTATATTTAATGGCAACAACAAATGAATGCGATTTTTTTTAAGTATGGCAATTCTGATTAGTCAAATTTTGGCATGGTTGATCTTTCTAAGACCGAATAAAATACAACCGTTTTCGTAAAATTATTATGAAAATGGAGTGGGAACCTGAACAAGAAGGATTAAGACAAATACTTACACTACTTAAGGAGTCCCAATCACCAGACACTACCACTCAAAGAGCAGTTCAACAAGTATCCTTTTTAAGATTTCAAGTCGATACTCATATCGGCGTGGATGTTTTTTGTGTAATATAACCGTTTGTCATTTTATTTATTAATTATTGCTATTTATAAATTCATGTTATAATTTTATGTACTACATATAAAACTTGTTGTCTAGGTGGTTTATAATTACCACGCTCTTAATAAAATCGATTTTTCCGACATGACAGTCATTGACAGCTTTCGATTTCCATAACAATGTAATACCAGAAATTGGAAGAATTGAACAAATATCCTGATTTTAACAACTACCTTATATATGTTTTGACAAAATTGGTCTCCGAGGCGGAGCCGACGATCCCTAAGCGGTTTGATTTTAAAGAACAATGTGAAGGCGCGTTATAATAGCTTCTTACCTGAAGTAGCGGAATTTATTAAACGGAGAATGTCTGTCTGCTGTTGGAGATCCATCACCTTTGATCCGGAGCCACTGTTGCAGTATTATAATCACAACAATTGCCAGTAAGGGTGAACTAACATCATGGCCTGAGCTATTACCAGCATTATGCCAAATGCTTGATTCCCAAGATTACAATGTATGCGAGGTATGTAAAAACAAAAAAATATGAGTTAAATTATATTTATTATTATAATACTCTTTTTATTTTTCAGTTTAATTTTTAATAAATATATTGTAATATTAGAATTCAACTTTTTAGGGTGCATTTGGAGCTTTACAGAAAATTTGTGAAGACACAGCTGAATTATTGGATAGTGATGCACTTAATAGACCTTTAAATGTTTTAATACCAAAATTCCTACAGTTTTTCCGTCACTCATCTCCTAAAATAAGATGTCATGCTATTGCTTGTGTTAATTATTTCATAATGGGAAGGACACAAGCTTTAATGTTACATATAGATTCTTTTATTGAGGTAAATAATCTTAATCATTGTTGAATAATATTTTTTCAAAATAAACTGATTGCATTATATGTTCCAATATTTTGCAGAACTTATTCCACCTAGCTGCAGATGAAGATCCTGATGTCAGAAAGAATGTTTGTCATGCATTGGTTTTACTGTTGGAAGTTCGATTAGACAGACTTATACCATATTTGCCAAATATTATTGAGGTAAATTATAGAAAGTTGAATATATTTTGTCAAATAAAAATTGAAAATATACATTGTTTATGACCTATTTAGAAAACGTATGAAAAATTGAATGCAGCGGGATTTGAAACCCTGCCTCTTGAAAACTGTTCAAGAGATGGACAACCTTGAAAACTTGAACAGTTTTTAAGAAGTGTGAGTTCAAATCCCGTTGTGTTTTATACATTTTATAAATATGTCTTTTTAATTTTCTAAGTGTGTGAATAACAATTTACAAAAAGTATTTTAAAAAAATACATTGTTTATGTTACAATAGAATAGTAACATTATTTCTTTTATAAACAGTACATATTGATGAGGACTCAAGATCAAGAAGAAGGTGTTGCCTTAGAGGCTTGTGAATTTTGGTTGTCTCTAGCTGAACAAAATGTATGCAGAGAGGTAAGTCTATTTGCAACATATTTTTCTCTAAATAATTTTAATATTTCAATCAGTGTCAATTTTCTATGTATAAACATTTTTCTATTATACTCTTGAGTGACTAACAGTGCACATCAGGTGTACATAGCTGGTATGTAGGTTCCATAGATGGCATAAGGGTAAAACAATATTTCATGATTTATAGTACACACACAAAGAAAGTTGCAGCCTTAAATTTGTTAAAATATACTTCTGTATACAATTATTATTCACCAGTTGAAATAATCAGCAAATCATCAAGCATCGTTTATTTGTAGATTCAAATTCCTTTAACTGGAAAGAATTTATTTGAACTATGTTTTGATTATGCAAAGTGCCCAAATAACATTGTCTGTTAACAAGTGGAAAGTGATCAATCAAGTTGTGCCAATAGTATTTCTTTTACATTTAAGCTCATATTTATATTATATCTACATTGTTTTTATGATATATACTTTATCACATTTTATTAAACAATATAATATGAAACTGTTATTTTAAATTTAATAAAAATATATTATAAATTCCTTACTCTTCTTTGGTAAGACAAACTGTGGGAGACATCCACAATGTTCTCTCTATCCACCCTACTGTAATAATTGTTTGATATTTACTTCTCGTAATGTATATAGAAATTACATATCATGTATGTTTTTCTACAGCTTTAACATTTTTTCTGCTTAGCTATGTCAGTTCTACCTAGTTTCAATACACTTTCTGCAATCTCCGTCCAATATTTGACATTGCGTGTTGAGTGGCGGAACTCAACCCCGCGCGTTTCTTACCTTACCAGAGTGGAAAAATCAAAATAATTTAAATATAACCATTACTTTGAGTGAGCATAGAACCCCCAATCAATCACACTCTGGTCCTATTTTAATAGTTAAATTTTAAACATATATTTATGAAATATAAGTGTTTATTTGATTTTACTACCAAGCATGCCATTAAAAATATTTAAAGATATATTTTTATACAGGTGTTAGGACCCCGCTTAGCAGCGCTTTTGCCAGTGTTGGTGCGAGGCATGCGGTATTCAGACATGGACGTGATTCTCTTACGAGGTGATAGAGACGACGACGCGGACGGCGCAGAGCCCGACCGCGAGTCGGATATACGGCCACGGTTCCATAAACCGCGCTCCCACACTGTTAAACATAACGGTGAGTTAGATACAAATATATGTATGTGCTATATCAACTATAATTTTAAAAACAAATTTGTTTCTTTTTGTTTGTTTAATATCTATATGTTATATATTTACTTTAATGGTTATTCTTAATTTAATTTCTCGATGAGTCATTCTCTAGTTACGATTAGATCAGGAGTGAGCAAGCCGCTGTCTACGGGCCGCATGCGGCCCGCTTGATAGTTTTATCCAGCCGCATAATCATATTACAGATATTCCCTTCGCCACTTTTTGAATACTATTAAGAAATATAATGCAAGTCCGCCAAAAAAATTTAAAATTCGGATATGCCTTTGGCTAATATAGGTTGCTTACCCCTGAATTAGATGGATACATTTGGAAACTGTTGCATGCATATATGTCAAATATTAACTAGTAGTTATTTTATATATGTATATAAGTAATTAATTTACTTATATATATTAAATTATTGATTTTTATGATGATTAAGCTAATTATTAATATTACGATTATTTATGACTTTCATTAACACTTTATTGTGTGTTATTAAAATATAGTTACATTTTACAGCGGCAAAGTTTTCGGCAAGCTTTTTGTATTAAATTTTTAATTATGATTGATATTTAGCCTATTGCTAAAATGTAAGACAAGTGCAGTGACTTCTTGAGATATCGATGTCTTATTGGGTATGCGAGACTTAGATAAGATAAAACTCTTTGTTATATATTATATGCTTGTTAACATAATATTTTCTTTCGTCTAATAATTCAATCTATTATGTTGAATCTTGTCAATCTTATTGTCCACATAAACGTTTATGAATTTGACCTTACTCAAAACGTGACATGCAATTGAACGTGACATTACGCGCGACTTAAATCAATAATAATTTACTATATGTATTGTCGTTTATTTAAGAATCTAAATAATATTTGTCTTTTATCTCTGTCTTTTCTCTTTTATTATAGTTGTTATTTTTTTCCCGCATAGCAGGATAGTCAAAGAGAACTTAGCGCCAGAGCAATCCGTTCTCCACTTTCCGCCTGAATTTAAGACATTTCATGTTCGTAATCAATGTCGCGCTTTGTATTATTTAAAATAATTTAAATGAAACCTTTTATCTGATTGATCTCATCTCTCTCTCTCTCTCTATATATATATATATATATATATATATATATATTTACATACATTTTGAAATACAACTGTTTTTAACTGCATACTATTAAGACTCCCGACTTTTAATAATTAATTTTTAAATACTTTTTTACAACGTTTATTTTTATTATTATATATTTATTATAAATAATCACCCTCTGAAGATTTATCGATTTTTCTTTTTCATCTTAACCTTTAACAAGTTCACTGTGTAAGACTAATTTTAGATGGATACAGAGGTATATTTAACATATATCATGGAAATATAATACTAAGTCAATAAAAAATTAGTGACATTTTTATATTTGTAATATAAGATAGGTACCTAAGGTATGGTAACCTTAACATACAAACGTCTTTTCACAACTTTTTTAAACTGTTATAGCATTCTCGGACGTTTTCTGGGATCTTATTGTATTGTATTGCAGAATTTTATTCGATTCATTAGCAAATGAAAATGAGAAATAGGTTTTTCGTTGCTCGGCTCTGAAACATAAGACATAACGCGCCGTTGAGTTCCGCAGGTCGACACGCAATTTCTCAATTTCTGGCGGAAAGTAGACAACGAAGTGTCTTGACATTATTAGGTTTTCTCTCCTCTGCTATGAAAAGTGATGAAGCTGCTTTGGTAACTTAATACATCTCTGTAAATCTTTCACTAATCGTCCAAATATTTCCGAATGTTAGGTATACTTTTTAATTTGTTAATTTTAAACGAGAGTGTTTTCTGTTTGTTACTCATCCAAGGACAAACTATCAATTAGCGTTTGTACGAATATAACTTGCACTTCTGAGTGTATTTTTCATCCTAGGGAAAAGTTTTGTTTTACAAAATCAAAAATAACGATTACATAATACTGTTACATTACGTATTAAGTAAAATCCTATAAGTTATTTAAGGGAACAACCCTCGCACACATTTTCTTTAACAACTAAATAAAGCTTAATTTTTATTTCAAAATTATCTTTACGTAAATCTACTTTTACCTCATTCACTTCTTCTTGTGATTCACATTTTGTTTACTAAACATATATTTCCGACTTATTGAAATGCCAAACATTGATAACCTTTTTGTTTTGAAAAGTTTTCTATAAGCCGCAAAACTAACTTTTCTGGTATAAACAAATATGGATAAATCTATTGACACATAACATATAGCGTGAAGCACCAAAGCTTCAAGCTTTTTCCCGCATAGCAGGATAGTCAGAGACAGAAGTGTCGTGTCTCCCCGAATTCGAGAAATCGCTTGTTGAGCGAAACTCAGCGCTAATTGTTTAGTTAATTTAACTAAAAAGAGTTAGGTTTAGAAAATAACAGATTAGAATGGCAGATATTGGAGAATGGTTTTGTCGAAACATGGCAAACAGAAAATGTCGTATAAATGTAGCTAAATAAACTACGAGTATTTTTAATTGTATTACATTTATTATTATTGAAAGTATATTATATTTATATATTTTTGTCGACAAGCCGGTGGCGGGGATAGCAACATGTCGGGAGGGGGCGAGTCGGACGACGAGGAGGATGGCGGCGGCGACGACGACGGCTCCATATCGGACTGGAACCTCCGCAAGTGCAGCGCCGCGGCGCTCGATGTGCTCGCCAACGTGTTCGGCGCTGACCTGCTGCCTGTGCTCTTCCCCATACTTAAAGAGACGCTGTTCCACGAGGATTGGGTTATAAAGGTATATTCTCTCTATAATCAAAATATTCTTTATTCAAATAGAATAAATCCCCCGTAATGTTGTAATGTGCTTAGGAGAGCGGCATCCTAGCCGTGGGCGCGGTGGCGGACGGGTGCATGGGCGGCATGGTCCCGCACTTGCCCGACCTCGTGCCCTACCTGGTGTGCTGCCTCGGCGAGCGCAAGGCGCTGGTGCGCGCCATCACGTGCTGGACGCTCTCGCGCTACTCGCACTGGATCGTGTCGCAGTCGCACGACTTGTACCTGCGGCCGGTCATGACCGAGGTTAGTTGACCACTTTCTAATGCCTTCACGTATTTTCCTACATAACGTAGTTAGAGACGACCCAGTGTCAATACATTCTGTTTTACACTTTCCGCCAGAAATCGACATATTTCGTAGAGGAGAAATGAGAAGAATTTAAATACAAATATTTCCCCTGAGTAGAGTACGAAACCCGCAAACGTTTAATCTCGTTTACAGCCAGGCTCGTTCCCACTTCGCCAAGATGGCCGTCCCCTTCACTTGTGTCTAACTATTAATCAATATATGTATTAACCATTCATCTTTTAATGTTTGCCATTTTTTGCCGAAAACTTTGCACACATGTTCAGATGCGGTGGCAATATAATATTTTCATAGCATGGCCTAATGTCTTTGCCTGGATGATCAGGATGATGACATTTTTGAAGTGCATTTTTTCTTGCTTTCCTCCATTTCCATCATACAAGATATATACACAAGATATAGATTTAAAATAGCAACTAACCATAACTGAAATTTTTCGCCACTTGATGTTAAATCAAATTATTTTACACATACTATATTATATTGCATTTGATCTCCTACTGTAAAAGGTACATTAAAAATATGTTATTAATCTATAATTTTAGGCTATTTTATTAAATTATATTAAATAAATAAATAAACAAATAAATTTTCAGCTTTTGAAACGAGTGTTGGACAACAACAAGCGGGTGCAAGAGGCCGCGTGTTCAGCTTTTGCGACGTTAGAAGAAGAAGCCTGCACTGAGCTCGTGCCATATTTGGGCCATATATTACAAACATTGGTATATGCATTCAGTAGATACCAACACAAGAACTTACTAATACTGTACGACGCAATCGGCACATTAGCAGACTCAGTGGGCCATCATCTGAACAAGCCGGAGTATATTAATTTGTTGATGCCACCGCTTATTACTAAGTGGAACGTGTTGAAAGATGAAGACAAGGACCTGTTTCCGTTGCTTGAGGTTAGTTACGAATCCACGGCGTTTTAAGAACTTTCTTCTATATTAGATTAAGAGGCATTCGTTTTCGTTTCAGTCTAAATTAATGTTTGTAATTGTAACGTACAATATATTGCTGAACTATAATTATATTAAATGTTTTAATAATTGTGTGAATTATACTGAATATTGTACTTATTTGGGTAATATTGAGTGTGCTTTCATAATGCACTGTGTTGTGTTATATGTGGCTAGATGTGATGATTTTCGCCAGTGTAGTTAAAAAAAAATTTAATGGCTTCGATCTTTTTTATTACATAGCAGAGTAGTCAAACAGATACATACACTGTGTGTTCACTCAATTAAAATATTTTAAATACAAATGATTTCACCGAGTGGGAATCGAACCCACAACCAATCGCGTTATTAGTAACACACACTGTCGAATTGCGCCACGATGGCCTCATTATATTGTTATATTGTTTCAAAAATATTAATTTTATTTAGAAATTTATATATGCAATTGACTTCCTTCCTTTACGCTTATTATACTGTTACAGTGTTTATCATCAGTGGCCTCTGCCCTCCAGTCTGGATTTTTGCCATATTGTGAACCGGTATTTAGGAGATGCGTGTCGCTCATAGAACAAACATTAAATCAAAATATCGTAAGTTATTTTTTTTTACTATATGTTTTCTTATTTTTGTTTTTAGCTCCAAGCTTTCTCCTGCGTAGAATGGCAGGCAGAGAGAACCTAGTGTCAAGATTCTCCATTCTCCCAAGTTGGAGATATTCCGTGTTGAGTGGCTGAACTCAACAACGCGCTCTCTCGTACCAGAATGGGGAAATGAAAATAAATTAAATGTAATTAATTATTGAGTGGGGAACAAATCCAAAACAAAGCTGTCACACTAGTTTTCTTCAATGCTTTTTATTATTGATACAAGAAAATGTTTCAAATAGTTTTTCTATTATACTTAATATATATGCGAATTTAGTATATATTACAATAATAGTATTGTAAAATAATACAAACTTAACAACTACAGATAAGTTACACTCTATCTAATTGCACTTATTGACAGTATTGATAACCCTTCTAGTGTATATTAAGTGCATTGTTATGTACACTTGCAATTTTATTTACTTAAATTAATAATGAGAATATTTTTGGAAACAATATTATTTAATATTAAATTAGTTCTTTAATAATATGACAACAAAATATAAGAATATTTTTTTAATCTAATACCATGCCAAATTAAATGTGCTATGCCAAATCAAATATTGTGAATTGGCGTGACCTTCGTTGACACGAATTCCATTACATTTAGCAGTACTTATAGCTTAGTTTTGTATTTTCGCTAATATGAAACAAAATGTAGCTTATTTCATTAGCAACTATGCAATACATAATTACTTTTTAATAATAGTGATTTTAATAGTCTATCTATCATATATGTATTTAAATAAATACAATACAACCTTTCTAACACGTAGGGCCTAATAAAAAATGAAAAATGTTTTCTATATATACAATTATTTATGTGTCAGGCAAACAGTCAAAGTCCAGAACAATTTGAGGCGCCAGACAAGGACTTCATGATAGTAGCATTAGATTTACTGAGCGGACTGGCAGAAGGGCTTGATGGGCATATCAACCATCTTGTGCTCAACTCTAATCTTATGCAGCTTCTGTACCAGTGTATGCAGGATCCGATGCCGGAGGTATGTGTTGTTTTTCTATGTCGAAGAGATAGTCTTAAGCAATAAGATAACCTTATTGCTCATTTCTGATAATTTCTTCTATGCCTATATTTGTAATTTTTGTGTACAATAAAGTGTTTATTTGTATGTACAAAAGAAATATATTTAGACAGATTTTATAATCTTTCTGTTTATCTAATTAATTCTTTACAATTATTATTAAGTATATATTATAGATTCATTAAAAAATATATATATCTCTATCCTAGATCATAAATATTTATGTTTATGCTTTATTGATGATTTATCATATCACCATTTGTCATATTTTCCAGGTACGACAGTCTTCGTTCGCGTTGTTAGGAGATCTGACAAAAGCATGTTTCCAACATGTCTTGCCATACATACCGGAGTTCCTCCCTATACTGGGTATGAACCTCAACCCTGAGCTCATCTCTGTGTGTAATAATTCTACTTGGGCCATTGGAGAGATAAGCATCAAATTAGGTACTTTTGGTTGCTTTTGATTTTTACTATACAATATCTATAAATTATAAAACTATTTGAATTATTATTCAAACAATAATTGTAGTTATTCAAGCAGTTAATATTACTGTATTGTTACAGCATTATAAATGTATATTGTTTGATTTTTATCTAAATTATATCTAAAAATGTAAAATATTTCTCTTTAGTTTTTTTATATAGTTTCATGTATTAAAAATTTACATATTTTTAATTGTTCTAGGATCAGAGACTTCGAAGTACATTCCACTAGTTCTCAACCACCTGGTGGACATCATCAACAGGCCCAACACGCCTAAGACTCTGCTCGAAAACACAGGTAAGTGCATTGCCACCTATAAAATACAACTTACATAAATATTTATGTTAACTTATATTATTTGCTAGAATAATTTAATTAAACAATATATTTGGTGGCAGTAATGTTTTCTGATTATGTATTTTCCTTAAGCTTTATGTTACCATGTGTTCATCATTTATTGGTTTTCAGTTTATAATAAGTTTACCATTTTTATATTAATGAGTATAATTAATATATAAATACATCTATATATCCATAATACACTAAAACTTATGAATTGATTTATTTTAGATATAATTAAGTTGTGTCTTTAAATTTATATTATTTAATGTTTTTATGTATAATAATTTTTGTGTAGAAATGTGAGTGCGCTCCGAAACTGATAATAAAACAGCTGGCGGAGCCGATAAATAAATATTCCTGGAGCCATCGATCTCTTACAATTTTAAATATGTATATATTTATAAAAAAAATACTAAGATATTTACTATACATATATAATATTGTGTACAGAATTCTAATGAATTTGTAATCGTAAGAGTATGCGATAATTTTTTTTAATATTATTGACGTGTTAATAAACTTTTCAGACAAACTTTTCAGTTACGGTTTGTAAAAAAGAATCTTGATAGTTTCTTGACGTAAGAGATCGATAATCAGCTCTCGAGGTAAATCGCATTGCAACATCCATTATATTAGCGGCCGGGGTGCAAAATATAATGTAAATGTAATATAAAATTTTAACCACGCATAAGCTCTCAGTAGGTGTAATTATTTCTCGACCCGCTGTATGTGATATATCCGCTATATCGATATGTTTTGAATGGTTTGTTGATTTGTTTTCTTGGTTTTGTTCTCGGTTGTCGTGGTTGTGTGGCGTAGCGATTACTATCGGTCGGCTAGGTTATGTGTGCCCGCACGACGTCGCACCCGTTTTACATCAATTTGTACGCCTGTGGTCTGTAGTCAATTTTTTTTATTATTACTTTATATTTACTATTACGTTTTCATATCGAGTAAGTTTTTTTATTTCGATTGTGGATGGTGTTCATTTTTTCTGTTTCTCACCACCGGCGCAGTAGTTCAGCCATTTTGTTTTCATTGTTATATGACCTTGTTGAACACCATCCGCTCTCTGAATATTATATATTGATTTATTTGTCCAAATTGCAAATAGTGTCGTGCGATCCATTTTCAAAAATAAACTCACAATAATCATTATATGCTACAATCTTGAGTAATATTGTTAATTGGTAATTTAAACAAACAAAAATATTATTTTGTTAAAGTTGTAAGTCTTATTTGAAGAGAGTAAATTAGTTTGTTTGCAGCTTGGACTTTACCTCTTATATTCAGTGTCTATATAAATATATTTTTTGTTTGACACTTAAATAATTTATTCACTTTAACAAAGTATTATATATATCAATATATATATATACATAATATATTTAGTAGATTTATGTTGACCCGCTTAATTTTTTTTATTTAATTACTTAGTTGATTAATTTGAAACTACTGTGATATTTCGATTGTCTAGTATCCGCCTTCTAGATATCACTACGTATTCTTTGGCAAGTATCGATCGCTCTTTCGTTCTATAGTCGGTTTCACGACCGCCCATCGAAACCGGAATCGAACCCCGCACCTCGAATAAAAGTGACCGTCGAGGACGACATAAGAACGGAAGGCGAACTAATTGTGAGAAATAAGAGTGTCCCGACCGCAGGTGCACGTCGCTGCGCAACATCCGCGACAACGAAGAGAAGGACTCCGCCTTCCGCGGCATCTGCCAGATGATCCAGGTGAACCCCGGAGGCGTGGTGCCCGACTTCATGTTCTTCTGCGACGCCGTCGCCTCCTGGACGCACCCCAAAGACGACCTCAAGGAGATGTTCACCAAGATCCTGCACGGGTTCAAGGCGCAGGTCGGCGACGACAACTGGCGCCACTTCACCGACCAGTTCCCCGTGCAGCTCAGCGCGCGCCTCTCTGCCATGTGCGGCATATAGGCCGCGCCTGCGCCTTTACATACGGTGAGTCGCACACAAACACACACACACACACACACACTTACACACATACACACATACAAACTGCATATAGCTATCCTGTGAGGTGGGCGAGCAGTGGAAGTAATGTATGGTTTCCCTTTTCAGGGGAAAAAATGTAATCGGGTCGGGAGACATCGCCGCGCCGGGTGGCGTGGCGCTCGCGTCGCGCGTGGCGCGCGAGTACTATATATTGCATGAACCTTAGTGTAGCCGTAGTTTGTAATCGGAACGGAGCACGTTATTATTTTTCGAATTGATTTTAACGGTTAGTCGTCCACCCTTCGTTCCGGGGAATCGTTTTCTCACTATATTTCATAGTGTCTCGCAATTGTAGCGGTCGAGCCGAAGCGCGTTCGGAGGTGTTCGTTTACGTTCGGCTCGTGGGAGGGCGCCGCCTCGCCCGCGGACTTTTGACTAACATTTGTACCGACTATATCTTTTTAGACGTTCGTTGTAAAAAATTTAAATAGTTTTTGGAAAATATATACCGAAAAATTATTGTGAAGTCATAATGATTTTCATACTTGTCCAAAGGCATTTATTCACGTCTTCACTAGGCTTCTCCTCGGGATATACTTTAAGCGTATAAATTGATGTGTTAACTACTATTTTTAATATAAATTACAAGACTTAGTAAAACCGAGAATTTACGTCGACTGTGATTTGTGACTGGTTTATTTTGACTAATATATGCGTACGAGTTATTGCCTGTGCTGTGTCTGTCTGTCTGTGCTGTGCTGTACTGTGCGGTAGACTGCGTGTGGGCCACATCTGCTATATAATATACCAAATAGTATTTTTACGTTGTATTTTGTTTAAATAAATTTCTTAGACCAATTTACCGGCGTCGAATTACCCTCTTGATATCGACCACTATTCTTCAAATTTATTGTAAGGTATATTTTCTTATATAGTTACAATTCTATTTTATATTTTGTAAAAACCGTAATATAATAATGATTTTTTAACAATTTCTAATTACTTAAGATATTTCACATAAAACTAGACTGGCATTTAAAAAAAATATCTGTAAATAGCGTTGACGTCACGATGGTGAATTATACTCGGGTAAATTGCACTATTAATATAAAATAATATTATTGTTTATGTGTATATTAAATAAAAAAATAATATTATGTATATGTAAATACATGTTGAGTTGTATATTATTATATTATTATATGCAAATTAAATTGTTATTTTTTTGTTTTATAAAAGCTAAAAGTCTGACTTTAACCATTTGTTATATGTCGTTAGGTGTGCAATACCGCGGGAGAGATGTTTGTAAATTGCGCTTAAAAAAGCAAAAAGGTGAAAATTTAAATTAGGCTGCTACCATGTCTTGCTTCTTACACTATTTGAATTTGTCAATAATAACCCTCGTATTCAAATCAAAACAATACCGCTTCACAACCAAAATATTAAGTAATAGCAAAATTTTTAAGTTCTTCTTTCTTCCTGTACAAATATGTAGATACGGGGTATTAACAAACGGTTCTTGCGCAGTGTTGCACGCGCAACGACGATAAGTCATTTTTGTTCAGATAGTATATAACAGGCTCCTTTCTAAATTATTGGAAAAAAAATTAAATATTATATACATAGAATTATTTCTAATACGTGAAGTATAGTTTTTTAAAGTAATTAATGAAAATTATAAATATGATGAAATCTTATTTACGTGAACATTTTAATATAATTGTAAGGTATATGTATGGTTTGGAAGGGAGCCTGTGAGTGGGGATCTGAGAATTAGTAGTTCAATGGAACATAGTATATTTTGCAATGTAGGGTTAAGTGCGCAGTGGAATAATATAGGGTTATTCGGGGATACAGTAAATTTTACATTCCTTGGGGATATCATTTTAGGCCTCGTTACAACTTTAATTTTTTTTTATATTGGCCCATATATATTGTTAAATACAAAAAAAAAATGTGTGTATTTTGTATATGTATTGCCCCACAAGTGCGTCCTCGGTCCCTGAAAATCCTAAGGTGAGGCACACGGTCTTTTGACGAATATATTCTTATTATGAATTGATACAAGGTGTAAAATAAATATGTATGTAGATTTCGAAATTGAGACTGTCTCTCGTTTAATTGTAATTCGATGAAATTAATAAATTTTTCATAATTTTCAAATAGTTACATTTTAAGTGGGTTTCCAGGCCGTGTGCGCGCCCTAGTCCTGTCGGTTCCTATCCTCCGAGTCCCGTCTAGTCCCATTCCCTGTCAAGTGCCAACGAAGCCTCAGTAGTGCGAATGAGCGCTCACTTATCGAATCGTGAGTTCTGCCCTTTACTTTTGTCCGGATATACATTTATTGGCAGCTGAGATTACACCAATATGGAACATACAATTGGACCGTCATTGTTTTATCGCTTATAAAAAGCAAAGTTTACGGGTGCCCTCGTAATTTATTTATAGGATAGATTTTGACAACATTTTTAATATAGTATTGTTTTCCTAAAAAAAACGTGATAATAGGTTTAGTGTTCGAGTGGGGGGTGGGTGGGTGATTGTGTGAGAGCTGTGGGCGGCGTTCGTGCGGCACGTTTCCTATCCCCGGCGTAGTTGTGTGTAGTTTGTGCATTTGTGTATCATGCGACACTTAGTTATCATATTTTGTTTTGTTAAATTCTATTGTGGTTAAGACATCAATAACATGTTCAATGAAATATTGTTTGCGCTCTTTAAAATTTGGTGACTTCGAATGCTACATATGTAGGTATGTATATAACGGACAAAAGGGTATAACCGCCATTTCTATAATTAACATTAAATTGAGTTACTAGTTAAATATTACTTATAAATATTGTTGACCAAGACTATGTGTATGTAATCATTTTGAACCGTGAACCGTATGACCGATAATGGCGTTTATCCTCACTTGGCCGTTGGACGTCGACATATGGGCAAATTACTTATATAAATTCTTTCATATGAAGCTTTTTAAAAATTAAAATCATTATGTTTAATTGTATTTTGTAAAAAAGAATATTATTTTTCTATATTATATAATATCAAAAAAAAAAAACATGGAACAATTTTTTCCAATAAGATCTCAATTTATCAACATACACAATGACAGACAGACGTCTGTATAACGGACGTCTTCGGAATCATGTAATTGTTATCAAGTTGCCAAATATTTCAGAGTTCTAATGTGTGTTTGTAAAGATTAATAAGTAACAAGAATAAGTACATAAAGTTAATAGTATATCGAGGCGTACAATTACAATTTAAAATTAGATTACAATACAATATTGAATAGAGTAAAAAGTTTTTAGTTCAAAAAATATTTCTAGTAAGTTCTAGTTGTAAAAATACTCACGCCTTCACTCTCATTAGATATTTTACGATATATAATATTTATTATCGTCGAAGGAATTAGGAATCGTACTTACACGTATCGTATTTTGATATTTGTATTGTATTTATTATATTTATATAATATTTTCTGTAATGTTCTTTATTTACTACCATCATTTTTATCTCGTAAACTTTTGCCAGTTGCCTTTTTTTGTTAACATAAAAAGAACTTAATAAAAAAAAAACTAAAACAAACCGCTCCTATGTACAGCGTCGAAAGTACTCAATTCAATATTCGTCGTAAATAAAAGAGCTTATAATTTTCATTTAAATAAAAAAGTCAGTAAAATTTTTAAATTTAACTTAAGAGCTTATCAGATGTTTAAATAGATAATGCTTTCGATTATGTACGTAGAAACTGTGTTAATGCATATATGGGGGTTTTGCTGCGTTTTTATACAATATTAAATTTAGTAATTTCTATACCATTATAAACATTGAGGTAATATTTTTTTAATAGAGAATTATAAAATTATTTACTATTCAGCGAATGATGAAGTCTAAACATGGCGGCCCCCATGTATTGTTGGGTTGTTTATTTAACTAATTTTCCGTGAGTACAGTGCGGTCAAAAAAAATTTAAGAAATTTTATATCGCTACCTCTAATCTAAGGCCTAATTGAAGGCATAGACTTGTCCAGAAATAAAATTGTTGTAATTTAGTAATTCTTTAAAAATCTTCTAAACCGAAACTGTACCCACTTTTTCTTCTAAATTGTAAATAGTAATATTGGTTTTGTCACAGCGACTACAAATGTATAGTGTTCGTATAAGTTCTGGTTGTAATGCATTGACCTCACCATAGACATTCTTTTACCATACATTTCGTTAATAAAGCACTCATTGTTCGATAATTTACTGTTTTATTTTTATACTTTAAAAAAAAACCAATTAGACCCAAAAAACTTCACGTCGTTATCTTTACTTACTTTCGTTTCTGTCTTATGTATATAAACTAATAATAATTAACTACAACTTAGTATTTATAAAATACACTAATATTTAGGCTTTGGTTTAATGAAAACAAAATGGTCAGCAAAAAGGTTATTTTACACCAATAATTGACTCGATTGAGAACGATATCTTAGGTCGTTGAGGAGGAGGAGGCGCGTAGTTGGTCAGTAGCGCGGCAAGGAGGTGTCTGCACAGCGCAGACGGGACCGCCGCCGGAAGCGGCGTCTGTAGGTTCTGTTCCAAGACGGCGTCAGCAAACGCTTTACGCCTGCGGATGCGTTCACTCCATGCTGGATCACTGTTCCTTATTTGTTCACCTATCAATTAAATATATAACATTTTTAGAAAACGTATAAAAGTTTAATTGTGTTTGAAGCCGTCCACAGCTTGGACCGTTTCTAAAAGGCGCGGTTTTGAATCCCGCTACTTTCAATTTTTTATAGGTTTTTTAAAAATGTTTTTCTTATCCTAAGTGTGTATGTATATAACATTTTAGTAATGTAAACAAAATATTTAAAGTTATTAAGTTATATTTGAATGGGTTCACAATTTTAGTGGACAATTTTAGAAATAAATGGACAATTTTATTTATTATGTAGAGAAGATCTAATATTCAAAATATGTGATTAATTATTTAACGCGCGCTTTAAAATTAACTAATGTAGTTCGCATTTCTTTTAACAAAATATTTGCAAATGCACGTTTTTTCCGCAGGGTAGTCAGAGGGAACTAAATGTTAAGACAGAGTCCGCTCATCACTTTCCGCCCGAAATCGAGACAAATGGAACTTAACCGGAGTTGAGAAATGAAAATATTTTATATATATATATATATATTTTTTAAGTTATTCCAGCAAGCACTGATCATAACTAACGACAATATAATTTTAAATATAAATTAATTGTCGATTTTATAGTAGTATTGGCACATGTAATGAAACAAGTGTATCGAAACGTGTAATTATAACAGACGTTAAAAAGAAGCTTTTTGGCACCCGCTGAGATATCATTCGACCGAACGGAAAGACATGTTTACAGACAACAGTGCGCTGTAACGCGACACCCCGACAAAGAGCCGCCTCGTACAACAAAAAAACAATCCTCACACTTTTTACAGCTCATAAAAATAGTCCAAAAGTTAGCTTTTTCTTAATAGACAGTGAAATGTTGCCGAGGCTTAAATGACAGCTTTTGTTCTATAACGATAAAACGAGACGGGGACATTTAGAAGAAACGTTCATTTTTTTTATTACTACAGCGACTCTATTTTTAATAGTTTCAAGAGTATCTTTTTACGTTGAAGTATATTACCACTTAAACATCACGCATACATTACACGTTAGACGGAGTTTGAGTCTCGTAATAAAAATTGACTAAAATAACGTATAAAAATAAAAGAAGCGAACGAAAAAAAGCATTGTTATAAATATTCTATTTTGTTTTTCGAATAGTTATACGATATATGTATCTGAAAGTTAAGAGCATATGCATATAATTTTAACAATATCGAATGTTCCAAAATAAATATTTGTTCAGCTAATTCGCATGGCGCATTCGGTGGTGAGAAACGAAACACACGACAGAGTCTACTCATTTACAACAATAACAAGGCGCTGAGTGCTGTGTGACACGACGGACATTATCTTTAAATTTTGAAAAGGTTAAAATATGCTCTTTTGGGTTGCCTAAACATTGTTAATTGTGTGTTAAAATTGTATTAAGACACAGTGCAGGCTTAAGTTGAAATGAGTATTAACGCGAGCGTTTGAGCCATTTTAGATATAATATATAGGCGAAGCAATTCCCCTAAGTACTACACCTTGTAGATTATATTTAAATATAATGGTAATATGTTTCTTGCAAACACATAAAAAATATGCCGGAATAGTAGAAAAGGAATGAGATTTTAATTCCTTACTTCTCAAACTAACAAGATAGATATGACAATTAAAATAATTAATATTTTGTAAATACAAAAAAAATCCTATTGCAATTCATTCATATTAATTTTGCAATTTTGTTAGAATGTTAATTGTTAAACAAAAGTTGTGGAAAGAAGCAAATTATAAAATTACGTGACACGCCTAATAACCGACATATTTGTTTTTTAAAGTATTTTGTAAAAATAAATGATCCGTATACATCCTCTTTGTATTTCGAGTGTATGAAAAAGTTCGAATATGAGTAGTATTTAAAATTGATAATTAAAACATTATTGTAAAAAAAAGTAAAATAATTAAAACCGTTTTCTATTAACCTACAAAGAAGTTCAATTTTTAATTATAGATTGTGATTTGATGATTGTCCAATTTCAAAAAATTATATCGCACTGATGCTAGTTTTTGACATAAGTCCAAGAAATTTTGTATACACTACTAATAGGGTATTATAGTTTATTTCCATGCTCCAAGAAGAAAACTTGTACTTACTGTAAGATATAGGAGCAATAGCGAAATTTCTGGAAATCTGTACGCTACGCAGCCTTGCACGGTAGGCACGCTTGCGTGCTGCCAATGCGGCTGCTTCACCGTCGCGGGCGGCGCCGCCTATACTTTGCTGTCGACGGAGAGCAACCTGTGAGAAGTTCACTTACTTGTTCTTATTTCAATTCTTTTAAATTATATATCATTAACACATTTAGGGTATTCCAAATAATTTAGGAAAAACAAAAATTTCAACGCAGCAGGTGTCCAACCCGCGTCTCTTGAAGAACCAAGGGCCTTAAAGGAGTTTCCTCATTTATATTTTGAAAATTTTAGGAAATTAAGTATTTCATGAATAAAACATACCTAAGTCAATAAACGTGAGGAAAGGGGAAAAATATATTGTGTTTTCAATATGATATTTTTTGATTTAATACTTTTTGGGTGCTTAATACTAATATTGAGCACCCAAAAAGTAATTAAATCAAAAAAACCATCATATTAAAAAAACAATATTGTTTTCCCCCTAGCTATACCTAAGTATATTCTAGTAGTATATACCTTAGTATATTCTATTATTTTCAGCTCTAGTTTCGGTTTCAGACAATAATTGGCTGAACTTTCAGTACTACGATATCTCAAGTACAAGATATAGTAGAAAATGCCAATAAATATGAGTATAATAAATCTAAGTATTAAGGTGTTTTTTTTTGCTTTTTTTATCTGTACGAATGGAAAGTAGAAAGAATCTATTAAGTATTAGCTTTAGCTCATCTTCCACGTTCAGCATATGAGACCTATTTTTTGACTATCCTGTTAGGTGTGCCACGACGTGGTGTCAGTACATAAAGCGATGTATATTTGAAATTTCATCGCATGGCATTACATATTTTATAATATTCTCGTTAGTAAAATTACTTAAATTAAATTAATATAGAATTTTTAGCACCCATTGATATCAAAATCATTATACTAATAAATATTTTACAAGGTAAGGTATAAATATTGTCTTTTTCAATTTCCTAAGTGTGCGAATATAAAAAATATTAAAAAAAATATATATTTAATAAATAGCATTCTCTCTTGCCAAACGATTGTTCGTAGAACAATCTTTGGGTAGCAGAAATTTGTAAAAATCTCTCTACAGAGATGCTAACAACAAATATAAGTTGTAATAAGCGTATAAGAATTTCGACATAGCTGGATGTAGAACGCATGGCTTAGCGGTCAGAGCGCTTGAATGGTTTTCAAGAAGCGGGGGTTCAAATCCCGCTGCGTTAAAATTTTTATACATTTTCTAAATATGTCTTTTACTTTAAAAAATGTTAAAAAATATAAATATCATTGAATGGCTATCTATTCACTGTAGCTATTACATATATCACCTGTGCAGCCATAACGCGTTGCCTCTCTAACACCAGCAGGCATCCAGGACATCTGCAGTCGCGCCATCGGCAAAGCCTCTTATGCCCCTTCAGACAAGATATTACACCGTGGTTACGACATCTGGCGCATTTTGGTGTCCTCAAAGCTTTTCTTCTACCGTTGTCGACTTCACTAGTTTTATTTTTCACTTTGCATTATTATAAATATTTTACAGAGAAGTTCACGTTAAAAGTTTCTTAATTAAACACTGGCCAGTTGTACTGGGTAATAAATTTAAAGATTTTAAAACGCATTATTATAATTATTTAACAAATATATTTATTCGTATCATATGTTACCTAATTTATCGCACTCAGTCTTTCACAAAGAAACTTATGTTGCCGTCAATTTTTAGAAGAGGAAGGAGATGTTCACACTGAAATATCTTTCAGAGATTGCTTATGACTGGTTGCAGGCTTACAGCGCGTGCGCTCCTCCACTGGCCCATTGGTTAGGAGTTTGTAGGCGGAGCAAATGCAGGCTCGTGTACTTTTTTATTATGTAAATTGATATTTTTTAAAACTAATATTTGGTAAGACGATTTCTATGATAAATACTTTCAGCATAAAACCCATAAACTTTTGTAATTAATGTATTGATAATATAGCTACATACATTCTTGTTAGGTGTTTGTTAGTTGAGATTTTTCCTAGTTTTCACGACTTGATTACTAATTTTTCATAAGATCCACGCTTAGTAGATAGAAAATTTTATAACAATTGTGTCATAATATCTTTAACCGACATTTGTTCAATCACGAATGGTGATTGCCAATTAGCTCTCCCTGTTACCGTCGCCAATGTCCACCGGCGTATTTTGTTACAATTTTCCTCAGTCCAGTAGCCTTTGGATTAAATTACTATTGTTTACATTATGGCCAAAATACTATAAATTATAAAACTTTTTTTTGCATTAAATGGTAGGGTGTGGGTCATTTTAGAGAAAGTACCCAATCTCACATATAAGGTATTTACGTTTTCCCATGACTTTGCCTAAAGTTTGTTTTATAATATATATTGACCTTTTAGTAATAATTTTACTATAGTCGCGTTTCTCCATTACTTAATAAATAATTTCTCCTTACGGATAAGAGAACTCGTAACAATGGCGATCAGAGCGCTTGCACGGTTCCCAAGAGGCGCGGGTTCAAATCCCGCTGCGTTCAAATTTTTATGCGTATTATTATATTTCTAGTAGCGTTGCATTCTAACCTACTCTACTACTAACGAATTAGAACAGTTTCAGTCTTCATTGGTTTAGTTATACTATATTATACGGAACTTAAGACAAAATCCTTTACAAGTATAATTGTAAATTCTTTTTTTATAAATTATATTTAACATGTGATTTGAAGCTGTACAAGAAAGCAGTAAATTGTGATAAATTCTTCAATCCTTTATATTTATTATTTATTTCAAAACTAATCTGAATAAATTCCTCTCGGATTTCACTATAATCAATAATAATTTTTAATTCCAAGATACGTTTACTATGGCTATTGAAATAATGGTAGTGTCGCAAAAATATTTGGCCACTCGAGGCGCCTGTATACAAAAAAGCTGCTGCGCAAACTTAGGTATTTAAACAGTAAACCACAGACTAAGGCCTTGCCTAGTTATGCTTGAATATTTTTTTAAGACTTGTGTTCTTTTAACTTTATATGACAATTGGTAATTTTTTTAAACATTCACATATGAAGCATAAAAGAAATGCAAAGTAGATCGGATCATTAAATTTCATTTTCTGGTTCTAAGAGATTCAGCTGAATCACCAAGCTGTCTGAAGAGCTTGATATATTATTGTTGAGTCTAGATATACTTTACTAAAGCTTGTTGGATTTCGAAAACAGTATTAAGAGTTTTGCATGTATATTTTATATTAAAATACATACCTCCAGTATAAAACTACTTTGGAAAAGATTCATTGGGAATATCTCTCATAAGCCTCCTGTTGCTTATGAGCAAAATTAGATAAAGTTGATTAGTCTGGTCGGTCCGGTCCGGTCTTAAGACGAGTTAAGTGTTCAATTCAGTCACAAAGAAATTGCCGTTTAGGTATATGCTTTAAAATACGATCATTTTCTGCAGGCTTAGCCGCTTGGATACAAAGCTACATACAGCCAGACCAATATTTCTTAGAATAAGGTGTAGAATAAATCTATGATCTTAAAAAAATTACAAGAAAAGTTCCGATTATTTTAGGCTGCTTATGTCTAAAAACTCGGTGCCAGTATATTTAGAGTCACTACAACACCTAAGCGGATTCTTAATAATATTATGAAATCTAACGAACTAATTGATATTGACTACCAGATATGACTAATGATATTTTTCGACTATGAATACCGAAAAAACATATTTTACACAAATATTAGCACAAATCCATTGTAGTCCTTTTATATAGAACGATTGATTTAGCCGAGTAGAAATCAGTTCAGTCACAAATTTAACTTTGTTCAATTCCATGTCCGCTATGAATTGGAAAGAAATACATCTATAGGTATGATAATGTGGGAGAGGTATGGATTCTAAACTACAGTTTTCATCACAAATCTAAAAACGTATAGAAGTAATCTATAAAAATCTAAAAGTCTAATACCAACTATTAGTTTAATATATAATATAATATCAAGAAAATATTGATTTAAATAATACAACTGGATAAATATAATTTAGCTAGTTTTGTGATTGAATTACTGAATTCTGATTTAAAACGAGTTACATTTATTTCGAAAAGCGAAAAGTATTATTTACTACCACCTAATTTTCTAATTTAAGAGATTATAGAAATTAGAATCACATTACGTCTGGGCACCTGACGATAACAAATACTTAATAAAAGCTTCAAATAACAGCAATTACAGCTTATTAATAGTTTTAACTACCATTAAAACGCTTATTAAGCGATAACCTTATTTGAAGCCTCACATGGGATTTCTGCCAGATGAGAAATTTTATTTGAGACTCAATGGGCAAAAGTCTATACCCGGATCGAAAGGGAAATCATCACGGCACTTCCGGTAAAAAATTGCCGCATGTAAAGCTAACTCGACACCGGAAGCGAAGCTGCCTTGTCAAATTAGTAAGGTTATCGCTTAATAAGCGTTTTAATGGCACGTTAAACGCTGTTTATAACTAATAAGGTAAAAACGATTTAAGGTTTTTTATTTTGCATTTGATTCGTCACTGTTGTGTTAATATCCAAAAGTATTCCCGCACTTCTATTTAATTTACATATAATTTAATATTTACTCAGCACCAACTTCAAATATTGTAACTTAACAACAACAAGCAATAGTATTTTAATTTTTTAAATTTTGTCAAATTTTGTATGCCTAAGATTTATATTCCGGTACCCCGACAGACTACGTCCAGTTCCGTGATTGTCACATTTTTTAGTTAAGTTTCTAATATAATAAGAACAAAGTGATCTCACCTTGTTTGAGTTAAATTATATTTAAATTTATTATCTGTTGTTGATTGCCTTATACATATAAAGTTCCTAACATATTTAAATAATATCGAAGGAAAGCAAATGATTGTTTTATACAAAGAGTGTTTGACATTGACAGTTTTTTCGTTGACAAAATTTAATCGTTACTCTTAATATAAAGTTTAATTAAAAATGAAGTTTACATTAAGAGAAAGCGCAAACCAGTATGTGAATCAAATTGATTATATATATATTATGTTTTTTAATTATATATTGATTATATATAATAACAGTATACAATATTTACCTTAGGGCTATAAAATAGTCACAGTTCACGATACTTCAACTAATTACAAAATATATGTTATCTATCATAGAATTAACATTTTTCTTGCCTGAATTTTCTTTTTTGGTTAAATTAACTACTGAATCAAAACAGGTCAGGCGACTTGTCTGTATGATATAAGACACAACATATGGATATATTATATTGCTAATGCCCATAGAAATATAATAGCGGCATCTGATACGCGCCGATGTTTGATATGGATGATTTTAATTCATTTCGCGGCTGGTTGCCTTTGATCATTCAATTGCTTGTTCATTAATAACAATATAAAGAAAGGTTGTGCTGTTTGTGTTCATTTAGAATTAATTACTGAGTCAGATATACACCTACTGTTTCGATAGGTTAGTGTTGATGATTGCGACCACTTGTGGAGAAAGTCAGTATGAAGTCAATCTGCTAAAAATCAGTATAAATGGCGATATGTATTTATTAACATGAAACAGGTAATTACTTAAAAATAATTAGCGCATAACACCATTAAGTCTTCACATGTGAAATAATAATAAAATAGTATTATATTATGTTAATATATTTCATGTTAGCTTCATGCTTTATACCGCATAGTAGGGTAGGCAGAGATATCCTAGTATAAGTTAAATATAAATATAATGATTTCCCCGAGTGGGAATCAAATCGACAACCATCTCGTTTACACTTGGACGTTGTCACACCACTGCGTTACGATGGCTACAACAGATCTAATGTTAGAAACAGTAAATAACGACTTATCGTTGAGTAATATTGAAGTAATCCTATGATCTATGTTACAACCTTCTTGAAATAGGGGTTTGAAATACATATAATGAAGTAGCGTAGTATAAGTACCTTACATTTTGAATTACGAATGCATTCTTTTACGCATCAAATAAACTTTTTTTAGTTTGAAATCAACTTTTTCTATTTGCAAATAGAAATAGAAATTGTCCCTTTCAAGTACAACATCTCCATATTTGCGTCCTCTTGGATATCATATGTATCAATCTATATACATTTTTATTTAGGTATCATAATGTCTTTGAGATCAGGCAGATATGAAAACTCTATCGCCGCCATTATTCTTACTTTTTTAAGAAGCAGTATCATTCATTGGGCATTTTAGTAAGAAAAAAAACACGAGCATATAATAATAAAATTTATATATTAAAAACATAAATTACAACATATAAAGTCAATATAACATTAATAAGGGTTACCATAATAATAGTAATAATAATAATAATTTTAACTATAGTGCGTACTCATATTCGGAAACTTTACGTTTATTTTTGAAACATTCTTTCAACCACTCGTCCGATACGATTTTGCCTCTGAATTTATTTTTAATCGTATTAACATCGTTTTCGCTGCCTTCTTTTGACATTACCACATGCGTGCAATATTTAATATTTTGTTCGTCTTCAACAATCTTGGCTCCATACATTTTTGCTAATAATTGGCTTAGAGGATTCCAATCTATGTGTAAGGTACAGTCGCGCAGAAAAGAAAACGGATTATTTCCACCAAACAATTGATTGTCGAGTCTTAGTTTTTCTTTTTTTGTTAAATATACAGACGGTTCCTAAAAATAATTTTATTTATAAGTACATCACTAAAGTATATAAATTTAATTTTGTTAACTTATACGTTCTTAGCGGTAGTACACATCTGTCGCCACATGCAGGGTTGACAACAAGCAGACAACTTAGTGCGTGACTTTGTTTGTGATTTTGCGTTTTATTTTGTCTAACAAAGTGATGCTCTGTTTTTCTGAAGACTTAAATATAATTAAATGTATAAAATGTAACAAAATATATTTTATATTTAATTATAAAAGCAGCTTCACGCTTATTACCGCATAGGAAGGTAGTCAGAGGGAACCGAGTGTCAAGACACTCCGTTCTCCACTGTCCGGCTGAATTCGAGACATTTAGGCTTAGCGGCCAGAGCGCTTGGACGGCTCCCAAGAGGCGCAGGTTCGAACCCCGCTGCGTTTATACGTTTTCTAAAATGTTATTTAAATATAATCGTTCTTCCGACTACGACTACGTGGATTACGGGACTACGGGGATTGAATCTACAACCAATTGTGATTGCAGTCAGACGCTGTCACACTGCACTACAACGGACAAAGCCTATAATGCCGTTATAATATTTCACCATTATTAAGAAATTAAATGATAAATTAGATACTTACACTATCCATTTTCAAAAAACACTTTTTTAATGTTTCTTCATCTATTTCCTTACTATAGCTGTCACCGAACGAGTCAAAATCGTAGCTCATATTTAATTTTGTTTTACTCTTAATAGACAACATGTCCATAGGGGGCAGAGCGCACGGAGAGTCTGATTTAGGCAGAGAGGAGAGCCAAGAAGCACTTATGACGTCATACTCTTGAGTGTTGATAAGTGAACGTGCTCTATATGTTAGGTTACCGACTATAGAACACCATGTATCTGGACCTTAAGAAAATAGTTATATTAAAATACAGTCAAAGCTCTTTATTCGCGGGGTATACGTTCCGTACAAATGCCGCGAATACAGAAACCGTGTATATATAATGGTAATTTATATGGGACTATACGGGATACGTTCCTAGGTGACAAAATAAAAAAACAAGTACATATAAAAAAAGCTCTTGACCATATTGAATAATTATTATCATCAGGCTCAGGTTCAAAAATTATTTTTTTCTCGCTTGGCAGTTTGACAGCTCCTTCAATTCAGACTGATATTTAACAGTGGCATAGCAAATTGTTTTTAAAAATAAACCTTCGTAGACATAGAACAATCAATTTGCATAACAAAATATCACAAAGCTCATGCCATACTTTAGGCATAATTGTAATAAAGTATAGTTTTCTTATTTATTAGTCCATTTGAGGACACCATTACAAAGAATATTCGGTTCGATACCTATTCGAATCTTTTTTATTAATATGTACTGATGTACCGATTATATTCACGAGTAAAGATATCTTTAGCATCGAATATAGCAAATTCGGTGGCATTTTTGTAATTCACGAATTGTGAAAACGGGATAAGGAGCTTTGACAACACACAATAAACTTTGTTGTACAGAATTATACACATACACACGTACCAAGTACCAACTAAATAATCAAAAAGTACAATAAGGAGAGTTTGTCACTTTAGGCGATCTCTTTCAGGTACTAAATAGAGCAGAAAAGATTTTAAAAATATGAAATGGCTTAGTATATGTGTACTTGCTACTTATTAAAAATATACATATACGGTTGAAGTTCGTCGTGGTGAAGTGAGCAGAGGACTATAATCGTGATTGGTTGTGGGTTAATTCCCACTCGGTCCTAATAAATCTGTTTGGTGAACAAGACAAAGCGCGGCGTTGAGATCAACACGCAATGTCTCGAATTCTGGCAGAAAGTGAAGAACGGAGTGTCTTGACACTAGGTTCTTACTCACAATCCTGCCAGTCGGAAAAAACGTTTAAAAATGCTTAGTAGGTACATGTGTACAAGAGCCCTTCATAATAAACAGTTACAAGTACATATTTCTATGTTTTGCAGTCCAAAATCCTAACCTGGATTTTCCACATGTTTTTCCACCATGGGACTCGATAATGTATCAAATCAGACTTTTAAGAGCTTCAAGGTCAGATATCACACACAACTCTATGCCACGAGTGACTTAGAGGCGGTAGTAGAATCGAAGTGGCGTCGGTAGCGGGTTCGCTTCGCTTGCTCCTAAACTGTTCTGGTACTTGTGGCTTTGGTTTGGAAGTACGAGACCGACGCATCTTCAATTCTAATTCGTCGATTTGCTCTATTTGAGACTCGCTTACTCTTTTTGTGCCGAGTTTGATAACTGGATTTCTGGTCTGAATAAAATATTTGCTTTCCTTGTAATTACAATTATGTACTGGTAGTGTGTATTTAACTAAATAATTTAAAGTATATACTATACAGTAACACTTTGTTTAGTGAGACTGGTAAACATTTAAAGATTTATAAAAAAAAAAATAGGTATTATTCATTAATTGTCAGATAGTCAGAAATTGCCTCAATATGCCTGTAAACGCAATGGACATTAGCACTTCCCCCCTCCCCCCTCAAAATAATGCTATGATCAATCAACTCGGAAAAACTAATTTCGAGTTAAAATTCATGTAATTTGAGTTAACCAGACAATATATACCTATATCAGCACCATATAGAGTGGCGACCGATTTTTGGCATAGGTGATTAAAAAAGTGTCATTTATATCTAGTTTCTTTTTAGCTTCACGCTTTATCCCTAGCGGGGTTGTCAGAGAGCACCGAGCCCTACGGCCCCTGCATACTTCTTTCACCTCGTCCACATTCATCAACCCCTTCTGGGGGTCCTCATGCTTTTTACGCGACCTTCCTCCAGTAGCATCGGAACTGTGTTCTCATTGTTCAGCTGAGGTCTCCGTACCTTATTATTCAGGATTATTAATCGACTCGAGTTAGAGAGTATTTAATTCGAGTTAATATCAGCTGACTCATCACTAGTAAATGCTTACATTTAAATTAAACCATTTATATATCTTAATTTCCAGGGTCATACGACAAAAAGCGATTAGCTACCTGGTACTCAAAGAGCGGAGAGACTAGATATTGTGAGAGAGAGACTAGTGAGGGAATATTACCGCGACGAGCTGGTTGAACTCTGCCAGCGTGAGGGCGTCCCGCGCGGGCTTGTCGGTGCGCACGCGCAGCACGCGCGGGAAGCGCAGCGTGTAGTCCGCGCCGTAGCCGCTGCTGCGGACCAGCTCGGACGCCCGCACCTAGCACCGGGCATCTTATACAATTGTAGGAACAAATTCTATCGGAAATGGTGTTTGCTAAAATATATTTAAATATTACTTTTTTTTATTTTGATTTCTTAAAAATGATAAGTGGTATTAACAGCAAGCATATCAGAAAAAGGTTTTATCACGTTCATTATTTATATAAAATTATCATTTACTTGCATACCTCTAAGACAATGGAATGTTCTGGATGTATCCACATGTCTGGTTTCTCTTTGTTGAAATGCAAACATGGCGGTATAGGCGATTTCTTAGATCCTTTCCAATTCTTCTGCAACATTGTACACACTCGTTCTCTTTCCTCAAACGAGAGGCCAGTGGAAACTCTTCCCACACACAACCAGCGTGTTGGTTCATCTGTTTCAATATGGATTTCAGAATAATTTTATACATTAGCTACAAAATTAGTTCAAATCTCGTACAAAGAATAATTATATTTAAAACAATGATGTTGTTAACATCAAAATGGCAAAACCACGCTAAAAATTAGATACGGCCATTGTATTCTTGCAGGAATTCTCTGTATCAATCTTAACTTCACTTATATAATAGCATACGAGTATACATACAGTAAAGTATAGTTCTGAAAACATAAATGAATTAATTACAAATGAACTTTCCACCATGAACAATGAGATGAAATATAAAGTATGTAAATCTTCACCCGGCGTGGAGTCTATGCAGGCGACGTGGAAGCTCTTGGCGCGCCCTTGCCTCTTGTTCTCCGCCTCGTCCGCGCCCACTATGACCAGGTCCAAATCCGTCATCGTGTCATCTGTGTACTGTAAAAGTATACCCATTTTAAGTGGATGCTGGAGTGCGGCGCTCAATGTTTCCTTCGTGATGTGGCCAATTTAACGATCGGCCGCCGACATATACAACGAATAACGAGAGCATTCAATTTAGTTTACGTGGATTTTATTAAACTTGCCATACTATTTCCATTTCTATCTTCTAGAGTTTCAACTGTTAAACGAAAAAACCAAATTTTTCCCGTTCTCGTGAAAATTTTGGGTAATCTTCTCTTAGTGTTATCCACGCTCGAAGGAACCTCATAATAAATTTCAGCTTTGGTTATTCGTTGTCTGTCACTGACAGTCAGCAACGAAAAGTATTGTGTAAAAACTATTTAATATAAAACATATTTTTTACAAATATGCCTTAGGATATTGTGATTAGTGTTGATAGGTAAAACTTTGATTGTTTTGTTTGTCTATTCTATTAGTGAGCAGTTATTTATGTATATAAACTGTATGTAAAGATTTTTATTGTATACTACCTCAGGCTTTATCTTGTACCAGCCAGCATTCCGAGAGTTAGCCAAATAGTATGAATTCACATCTTTAACAACGATGCCTTCGTCCTGATTGTCTATGGCTTTGTTAAGAGCATTCAAAACGTCTAAACTGAAAGGAATATGAATAATTAATTAGATATTCATCACATTTCAATATAAAAACAAATTAAGTAAGTACTAATTAACTTCGTATGGCCGTCGTGGATCGGGGCGTGTTTAGGACAGTATCAGCTATAAACACACTGCTTGTGGCTTCGATTCCCGAGGAAATGTTTATATTTAAAAGTAGTTTAATTTCCCTACTCCATGCTTGTATGAAAAAGCTCGACGTTAATTTCCTCCTCATTCATCTGCAATGGAAAAGGTGAACGGAGTGTCTGGACACTAGGTTCTATCTGCTTACCAAGTTATGTGGGAAAAACGTTTTGTCTATAAGAAAAAATTACATAACTATGCAATTCTTTTATATAAATATATATATTTTAATAAGTATTTTCTTTGGGTTACACTTAAACCTAAGTGAAATCAATATAAAAAAGTAACAAATTAAGTGTATATCCAAATATATCGCTAATAACTTACTTCTCGTTAACAATACTTCGTTTACTTAGTTGTATAACGCCAGGTATATCTTTGAACAGAGTGTCTAATATTTCGAGGCGTTTGCTTAAAGGTACCCCACCTTTGTCTTCAGCTCCAACGAGCGACTTCCCATTGTAGTACATAATATCAAACACACAGAAACAAGGCCTGAACGCAGAATTCTCAGTCACTTTCTTGATATCGTATGCCCGGCCTATATATATATAACATTAAATACTTTAGTATTATTTCAGTGATTCGTATAAAAGTAAAGAAAATTAAAGTGTATTCGTAGAATTGAATTTGTGAAGCCCATCGTGGCGCAGTGTGACAGCGTTGTGGGTTCGACTCCCACTGGGAGCAGCGCTTATATTTAAATTATTATCATTTTTATTTCTTCGCTCTGGAATATTTCTGGCTCCTGGAATATTATTATGTATCTACACATCCTGGACTGGATTATAAATGAGAAACGTTTACATTTAGTTAAAAAACTGTCAAGACAATTCATATAGGCAATTGAATTTTTTTATTTAAAACGGTTTTAATTATCATAAATTTACCGATTTAAAGAAAGTCGGAGAAAGCTTGTGACAGCGAACCTTAAGTCTGAATATTTTTTTCGACGTTAGATCGAGGGATACATTTCATTTATAACGATATTTTAGACATTCGCACCAATTTTTAATTATCCAATAATTAAGGTTCTTATTTTTAGGTCTGACTTTACCTAGATTACCCTAATTAAGAAACTTACAATATTAAACTAATATTATTCTAGTGTTAAAGATGAAGTTGAACACTTTTGAAGTTTGATTGAGTTGACCAGTAAAGAGCAACGCATCACTCGGCTCAGTAAAAAATAATTTGTCCAAAATACTAGCTGTACCAATACCAAACTACGTTAGAATAATGTTTAATGAAGGATAAATATATAAATTTTAAACAAAATTCGGACATCGTCCAGGGAGTGCCGATAGAGACAGCTGCTCTACTAAAATGGCCCAAAATATAGCCACTTTATTTAGGTTAAAATTAAGTATCGAGACAAACTTAACTAGCCCTGTAGTATAAAAGTCAGCTATTAATGTAATAATACAAGTTCAAAACTCTTGTGTAAGTCTCTATCTATATAGACCTATGTATAGAAGGGACAGAAATAAAATATATATTATCCATATATTCTCACTTACCCTTCGATCCAAAGTACTGGTGTTCTTTATGCCAACCCATCATTTCACCATCAAGGATGAAACTGCGAGCGCCCTTCGAAAAGCAATCCTTTAGATATGGTGTCAATATACCAGACTCGTAATCTTTGCCATAATTTTTTGAATACGGGTAACCTTTTCTTGAGAAATATTCAAATTTACCGTCTTCCATGTGCATCTAACACAGTTAAAGTATGGTATTATATCAAAAGCACCAAATTATATGTTTTACATATATTCAATAGAATATGTAACTTTTTTAAAACACATATATTTAAAAACGTATAACAATTAGAACGCAGCCGTATTTAAACCTGCGCCTCTTAAAAACCGTATATTTAATAAATAGCATTCTCTCTTTCCAACCGATTGTTCGTAGAATAATAATTATTAGCCAGTAGAAATTTGGAAAAATCTCTCTATAGAGAAGCTAACAACAAAAATAAGTTGTAATAAGCGTCTAAGATTTCGACGTTTATTACATAGAACGAATGGCTTAGCAATCAGAGCGCAATCAGATTTCCAATAGGCGTGGGTTTGAATCACGCTGCGGTAAATTTTTTATTTGTTAAGTATAAGTGCTAAGTGTATGAATAACACTTTTAAAAACGTTAAAAAATTTGTAAACATGAGTCCCAATCTCACTCGGGTATAGTTATACATAGCAGCAAAATTTTGTTAATGCGTTCACGCGATTTCTTGCATAATATGCTATTTTCCGCGAGTCCCTGTAACTTGAAGCATGTTGTCATGCTCTTTCGAGCACACTTGTTAACTAAACCAGGTCCCAGAGCAAAGATATGAAAATATTTTAAATATAATTATTCTCCGGAGTCGGAATCGAATAGACAACCAATCCCGACTATCAGACGCTTTCCCACTGCGCCACCTTGGCCTCTTATGAGGTTCAATATTAATGTCATATTGTTTTAAACACACACCTGAAATCTTTCGCCATCGAACTTATCTTCGACTATGTACTTATTACTGGCTGGTAGCTTATGTATGTGCGTGACGTCTAACTGTTCGGAGAGCATCGGCCTCACCGCGTAGAACAATTGTACACCGAGTTCGGAGGGTCGCGTGTCACCGTCCTCTAGCTCTTCGCATACCTGTATAGGTTTTTTCGCTTTTTAGCTTCACGCGAAGTCGGAGAAAACTTATTGTCAACACATTAAGTTTCCACTTTAGTTAGTGTAGAGTGGCAAAATTTAATGCAGCGCTTTCTGATCTTACCAAAGTGAGGAAATGAAAATAATTTAAATATAATCATTCTTTCGAGTGGTTTCAAACTCACAACCCATCGTGTTTACAGTCGATGTTCCACTGTACCACGATGGCCTGGATGGATGTAAATTTAAATGTTTATTATAATGGATAAAAGCCATCTAAACATATGAGAAAAATCGCTTCATCATAAGGTCTAATTCCATCTAATTTACAGAAACTGCGTTGGCGGAACCCAACGCCGGGCTTTGTTTTCTAGAGGTAAAAAAAACAATTTAAATGTTAAATGGACATTTATGCAAGTAGGGATAAAGCCTACAACCATCGCGATTATCGTCGTAACTTTTGTTATACCTTTATTTGTTTTAATAAAAGAAATCAATAGAAACTAGAAAATTAGGAACTTAGCTCATTAAAACTCGCTAAATCTCAATTTTTTTAATCTATACAAAGAACATGATTACCTTCATAATATTGCTGCAATTTCTAAACAATACTGTGGCATCAGGGTGAAATATAGCTAATGTGCGGTCAACACTCATAGCAAGCTTCATGTCCTTAAGGATTATTCTTAAAAACCATTTAAATTGTTCCGCTGACATATTCTTAATTGCATAACTGAATATCTCATCTAGAACAGCTGAAAGTAAATTATATTATTAGTAAAATAATGCTTTGGTCTTTGGATATACTGATTTACTAGCGACACGCTCGCGGCTTCACCTGCGTAAACTAAACTATATACGACTAAACTATTGAGTTTTTTGGCCTGCTCACGTACCCACACAAAAATATATACTTTGCTTAAATTTATAATGTAAATGGTTGTAACTTTTTATTGATTTGACCGATTGAAATTAACTAAACACTAAATTATACAATAGGTTAATAAGCCTTTTCTGAGATTAGTGTCCACAAACGCACGGACAAAACATTCATTGTTTTAGGTCTCTTGTATTGAAAAATAAGAATATTATTTTGCAAATATCTGCCATGAACAAAGCGATCAGTTACATTTTTATTATATGAATAGACGATGAATTTAATGCTTATGTTTTTACTCGTATATGTTTCTTTCGATTCTTTATATTTGACTTGACAGAGCGCCTTTTTCTGCTTGTTTACTATACATTTAGTATATTAAGCGAAGAAATTCGTTGACTTATATACTTTACTAATTTTAGTAAAAATGGCTGCTGGATGACCGATATTAATATTTTAATGTTACATTGTATCAGGGTTAATCGTTTAAATCTATACTTTAAATATGGCAAGCGGTATAGCGCGAGGGTGGCGTCAGATATACATATAAAACATATTTAACCTACATTATGGGTTTCTAAAATATGTTTTACACTTTTTTACATATAATTATTAGTCTCTATCTACCAATGTAAGAAAAACTTTTTGAAATGAAACTATTTTAAACGGATTAAGCGCGTATAATTTCGGTATTCGAAAATACATTTTTAGAACCCGACGTTTCGAACACTTTACAGTAGTCCGTGGTCACAGGTAGACTAATCCGTTTAAAATAGTTTCATTTCAAAATGTGTTATAATCGCGAAAATCAAAGAAGAAAAACTTGTAACGCCAATTTTATCCAGTACATGCTGTCTTATATTCTTAAAAATTGGTCAAGTTTTCCTGATTCTATAATAATTATTGTATTAGATTATCTTAGTGTGATCCTCGTTTTCTAGTTTTGAAACTATTTTATGTATACCAAGCCCTTCTTGTAATTAAAATTTGAATATTTACCTCCATGATTGCCCTCATCAGGCTTAGCAATTTTATCCAAAATCTCGTTGATATCACCGACACTTAAACTAGACGAAGTTTGAGTAACTCTACCCTTAAGTACCATATGAACTACACCAGCGAAGTCACTGCCTTGAAACGTATTATTGACAGACCGAAAGTATAACAACTTTTGCGCATCAGCAGATTGCTTATTAAGAGATAAAACTTTGACAAGTAAATTGCCAAGTTTAGTTTCTTTTAAATTATACGGTCCACGTTCTCGTTCACAGGTTGGTAAAATTAATCTTAGTATAGGAAAAAATGTGGAATTCTGAAAACATAGGAGATATGAGTGCAATCAGATTCATAACATAGTAAAACACTTTATTAAAGTCTATTTTGCAGGTATTTATCATAATAAACACATGTCTATTTATCTTTTGGATATACGACAATAAAATGAGTTAATATTTGAAACACTGCATTTAATTGTATGTAAATTTGGTTAAAAATTATATTTGTTTATCAACATTTTCTATACCTTTTTGCCATCAGTATTTGCAACTTTCACCCTAAAATCATCAATCAATTTTGTCAAGATTTTGTCTTGTTCAGCTCTTTGTTTTTTCTTTTTATATAACTGCTTAAAAACGTCGCATAAATCCGCAAATAGTATGTGGTTCGCTGGTGTTATTACACTAGAATCTCCTGCACTCATTTTGCTCTGTCACCTAAAAACATGCATAGTATTATAATTCTAATGGATTACAAGATCCAAATTATCGTAAGTAATCAATGAAATTAATTAATAAGGTATAAAATAGAGCTAAAATTAAAAAAATATATATTGAATAAAAATTTATTACAAATAAATGTATGGACATATTAATAGGAATATAAGTATTACTGAAAGCTTTTCATATAACTAAGTACTTCAGAATATATCTTCTAGCGACATCTGGTGCTTGATCCTTGTACAATATGTAAAGATTATATGCAGTCTCTTTAGTCAGATCTATTGTTCCATGGTTCTCACATGTCACTATAGGTGCACACGCTAGTGCTTTTTCATAATACTCAATAGCTAAGTTATTAATGCTCAGCATCTGTAACGCCCTACCCAAATTATAATAAGCTTCCTGGTCACACTTCCTTAGGTTTTTATATACAAGTAAATAAGACAGTCCTTGTAAAATTAAATTATGATGTTTATCGACAGTTCTCTGTGCTGCCATAGCTAGTAATGTTATTGCTATCAATAATGCTGATAAGGGTTCTCTGCATTGTTCATGATACTCTAAAAAATATTTTAATGCAACAAGATATCTTCCTGATATTAAAAAATTATTTCCCATGAATAAATGCTTTACAATGTTATAATCCTTCTGAAATAATCTAGACAGGAATTTTCCATGTGTATTTTCATCTAAGGAGTTGACTATATAACATAATAATACATAAGTCTTGGTACCAGGATATTTAACAACAAATTCTTTTATAAATCTAAGAGCATTTGTAAAGTCACGATTTAGGAGGCAAGCTTGAAAACAGTAAAATTCTATTAATGGTCGATAACTATACAATCCTCTTGAAATCATGGCGTAAAATGTTAATCTTTGCATTGTACAGTAAAGTTTATTGTTGCATGCAATTTGTAATAACTCTTTAAAGAACTCAAATTCTTCATTTGGTGTAAATTTAAATGGTTCATCTTCAAATTGAATGTCATCATCATTATATGTATTTTCTCCTCGCATTGAGCGAAAATTATAAATCAGCTCTACTACAGCCTTTACTCTACATGCTATCTTCAGTTCCTCTTCATTCCTAAACTTAGTTAGGTCTCTTGAAAAGAGCACCTCTCCAACTTCCAGGTATTGTAGTAATTTATTATACTTTTTAAGTATTTGACAATGTTCATATAAAAGACTAGCACTGACAACATATTTATAATCTTGTTGTAAAATATTTAAAGCTGCATCAATGCATCCTTTCTTTTCAAGAAGAGAAAAAAGTTTTCTCCTTGCATCAGGATGTTGTGGGACATGTTTTAATACCTTATAATAAGATTCAATTGCATCATCTTCCCTGCCTAATTTATGCAAACATTCTGCATATTTTAACCAAACAGCCCCTAAATCAAAATTAGTATTTTGAACTAATGGTTCTAATAATTTTATAGCCATCTCATAGTGTCCCACTGATGAAAAAGCTTCTTCTATATCCATAAACAAGTCCCCTGCTTTTTCAACATCATTACTTAAGAAATCTTTTAATAATGACTCCACAAGTGTAAGAGCCCCTAGATGAATGAAGCAAACTAATAATTTACTTTTTAAATCTATAGCCATATTATCAGGTATTGTACAATTTAAATAATGTGTCTGCTCTTCTATTTCACCATCATCATTTTTTACTGTCTGTATTTCTGCCTCTATTTCCACACCAATGTTTGACACAAATATTTCTATACAATTTAAATATTGTTTGTTAGAAATTAGTAATTCAAGATAAATATTTATGTCTTCTAGACAAAATAAAGATGCACATTTTTTATACGCTGTATCCATAACTTCAAGTGCCTTTTCTATTTCTGACCCATTATGATAAAGTGAAGTGGCCAGTTTAGCATACTTCATTATTGTTTCACCTTCAGTTATTGGAAGCGCTGAAACTATTTTATGATAACATTTAACTTTAGAAATGCTCAATGTGCTCAAGGGATAATTTATCTCTTCTAAAGCTTCTACAATTTCAATTCTTTTGAGATGTGTTTGTAAATTTTGGGGTGCTGCTTTAACAGCTTGTGAATAACAAATCATTTCTTGTTTTATATCATTTAACTGTTTACATATTACAGCTAGTCTCCACCAGGTCTCTGCATCAGCATTACCTAAATGAGCTGCTAATAGTGAAAATTGTAAAGACTTTTCAATGTCATGTTCGTAAATTTGGGCTAAAGTTTGGTAGGGCTCTGCTGCAGTTGGTAACTGTTTAATAATTTCATGGCACATGCGCTCAGCCATTTCAGTATCACCTCTGGCAAATCTAATGTTTGCTTCACCCATTAATCCGACCAATGCAGGAGACAGACGAGTACGCCTTCGTCTCCTTCGAATACCCTTTTCAATAACCTGAGTAGCTTGTGGAGTTTCTTCATCATTTTGCCTTATTTCTTCAGAGTCTTCTTCATCTTCAGCATCTTCGTACCACTCACTGGAATACTCTGCAAAAGACATTTGGCCACTCAAAAATTTATTGGTCAAATCTTTTTCCACTTCCACTTGTACTTCCACATCCACTTCCATTTCTTCTTTGTCCAAATGAGATGGTCCTGGCTTTTCCATATCCATCGTTTCTTATACAATATTTCACGTTTTCATTGAACGCAAGAACGCAAGTTTTTTTTTTTTTATATTATAAATATATCTATCCTAGTAAATATGAAAATGTTATCTACCATGTGTTGTTTAAAATTACAAGTATTCTTACTTATATCTTATATTCCCTTAAAAATCGGTATGTTTATTAAGTTTATTTTAAAAAAAGCACGCGCCGATATTGTATCTTTTATTATTAAAGTACAAAAATGCCATTTGACGTTTCATATTTGTCAAATTATCAGCTTCACTTACCATAAACAAAAACCACAACTGAGATTGCGAGCGAGCTTAAATTACATCTAGGTATGTATCTATCTATGTTTAACATAGATGTTTTAACATATATTTCTTCTATATTTTTAATTAATAATAGTAAGTTAAATTTTGATTAATTATTATATTTCCTGTATGTACCTAATTTATTATATGAGAGTACCGAAATTAGAAAAAATAATAACTTCAGTTTAGTAGATAAAAGATTCAAGAGAATATTCAGAGCATTTTATACTACAATAATAATTATTTCGCTGGATTGAAACTTATTATATTTCTATTCTCGGAATCGATTACAAAATACCATTTTACCACACATTTTGTGAATTTGGAAGACATGACTAAATAAAACAATATTTACATGATAGTGTGTAGTAATACCCTTGATCTTAAAGAATCGATTCATGGACGTAAAAATCTATTCTTAGTGGATTCTGATAACCCGGAATCGAGTCTAAATAATCAAGTTTTCCTACAGAATCGATTCTCGGGTAGAATTGAAATCGCTTTTACATCCTTATGTCAAACTCAAAAGTGTTGACTGTTGATATTTATATTCATCTTAAACAGTTGACATAAAAAAATTCTTCCTAACAGCTAAAAATCTAGGTGCCATACTTTTATAATATAACAGCTTAAAAACACTATATTTAATTTTTTTTGCCTTTTTAATGATAAATTCACTGAGAGTCTGTTACCTGTTAATATAAATCTTAAGTGCAATAAGGTGTTGAATATAGTTTCGTAATTTTCTTTCGTTCGGAGAAAGGAAATAATATTACATTAATCGTATTTTCTAGATAGAAATAACTGAAATATTCTTGATTGCATTGTTAAAACAGGTTATCAGTACGTTATCCTTGGAGGACTATAAATTCATTGTCACATATTTACCATAAAGGGTTACTGGTACATTTACTATTATCGAGTGTATTAGTCATAGAAGTTTTTTGTATAACAGTTTCTTACTTTTAAACTCAGGTGCTAGAGAAATCATACCATAATGTGTGATGTGTTACAATCACTTAGAGAACAATTGGATGACATAGAAAATGAAACTAATTCTGAACTTACGGAAAGTAGTGAAATTCTTAAAGCAGCTGAGCCTTGCTTGCATAACATGCCTCTTGAGGTAGTGGTTTATCTTATAATTTTACATTGTATATTATATACACATATATTTATAAGTCATATAACTTTTAGATAATATTGAAAATTTCTACATATTTGGACGCAGATTTTATTATAAATACTCTTAGCAAAGTCTGTACAAGGTTTGAAGCTATCATAACAGATGTGGGACTGTGGAAACATAGAGTTAGTTGTAAAATAAAGGGTCTTTTTCCTCCAATGGCACATATAGAAGACTGGAATGAAGATTTGCTTGATTGGACTAAAATGTGTATTGAAATGGAAAACGAAAGGTACAAATGGTGCAATGTGGACACAACAACAAAACATTTAGTAATAAAAGATCTTCACTATGCCTCTGTTGATGCAGTTATTCTGGTCAATGTAAGTATAATTTGAATAGTTTAATTAAAAATTGAAATTATGAATGTCTTTTGAATTAATTTTATATATATATTTTGTTAACATTTTTTAAAGTGTTATTCCCACACTTAGGAAATTGAAAAAGACATATTTAGAAAACGTATAAAAATTTGAACGCAGCGGGATTTGAACCCGCACCTCTTGATAACACTTTAAAAAATGTTAACAAAATATATATTTAATAAATAGCATTCTCTCTTGTTTGTAGAATAGACAATTGTTTGTAGAATAATCTTTGGGTAGCAGAAATTTGTAAAAATGTCTCTACAGAGATATGCTAACAACAAATATAAGTTGTAATAAGTGTGTAAGAATTTCAACGTAGCTGGAGGTGGGACGCATGGCTTAGCGGTCAGAGCGCTTGAACGGTTTTCAAGAGGCGCGGGTTCAAATCCCGCTGCGTTCAAATTTTTATACGTTTTTTAAATATGTCTTTTTTAATTTTATATAATTTTAGAAAGGACAAACATGTATATCAGGTGGAAGAGATAGATGTTTAGCATTATGGAATGTAATGGATTTGAAGAATAGTACTAGTGAAAATAATACAGTATTGACAGATCTCAAGCCTACTAAAATAAGACATGATGCTCATGCTGGCTGGGTGTGGGATCTAGCTACTGATAACCTGGACACTGCCTATATTGTATACTCAGCATCCTGGGATAATACAGTCAAGGCATGGGATATTAATAGTGGGTTTGAATGTGTGGAGACTTTTAAGTGAGTTTATTATATTTAATATTTATTTCATTAATTTTTTTCAATTTTTTTTTTTTTGGGCTGGTGACATTCAGAAGGGTAAGATATGTTATAAATATTTAAGTCATTATGTTATATACTTAATATATTAATAAATTCCTTTTTAATAAATAGTACTCACTGTAAATATAAAAATAAGTGATTTCTTTACAGTTGTGGTATGTCTGCACTTTCTGTTGTAGCATATGGCAATACTGTTATGGCAGGATTATATTCTAAAAAAATATTGTCCTTTGATATCCGTTGTGGTCCAAATCCTGTAAATGTTTATAAACCACATAGGGGTCCTGTGTTGGCTTTAACATCTTATGAAGATCAAATTGCATCAGTAAGTGAGGATAAGACATTAGCCATATTTGACAGAGTGGCTGGAAAAATAATGAAAACTGATATAAAAATACCAACAGATAAAGCTTATCCAGTGAGTATGAGTTGGAATAAATATGCAATGTACATTGGCGATTCCAAAGGATCACTCCATCTATTTAACCCAAATGGGCATACATTTGTTAGATCTCATGAATTATGGCCAGAATCTAGTATAACTGAGCCTGCAAATAAAATTGCTGGTTGCTATTTGGGACAAGGAACTATGATAGCATGTTCAGACAGGGGACAAATAAAATTTTTGTATAATAGCAGCCCACCTGAAGAATATAAAAGTGTTTGGACTAGCACTGTTGATGTTACACAGGTATTATATAATCATGAGATATTTTTTATTTTATCTGTATATATATGATAAATTTTAAATTCATTATTTATTTGAAAGTACAATTTGCCTTTGTTTAAAGATATAAAAAAAAAATAGTTTACAAGTTAAGATTGGAGTTTCTTAATCATTATTTGATAATCAATAATAGACCACTGATTTTATAATTATAAATATAATTATTGTTGTATTATTGTAGTGTACTGAAATAGCCTAATAATAATTTGCACCAGGTTTTCATTCTTTAAAAACTTCTCATTGGTATTGAATGATGGCGGATTTGAAAATCATCAAATCATTGTATACAGTTTAATACAATATGATTTTTTTAACTTAACTGTGTTATAGAATTTAATATATGGTTTATGCTATGTTATAAATTAAAAAATATTTATATTTCCAGTTGCGGTACCTTAATGGTATTTTAGCTGTTGGCACTTGTGACTCTGCCCTCGAACTGTGGATACCACAAGACAAATTCGATCATACAAATTTATAAAATATACCTTATAGTTAAAATTTAAGTTATTAAACAATCTTAAATTAACAGAGCATAATGTATTATATGTTATATTAATTATTGTTAGAAGTTGCATGACATGGTTGCTTCTATAAGATTGACATTTGTTCAAAGTGAATAATCAGTCGTTATGGATAATATTTTTTATTATACACAAGGGATAGAGCAATTTTATACATTACCTACCTAATAATAAATATCCACTGACTTTATTAAAAATAACATACTAAAATGCTTAATGTAAATGATGAGAACAATACTGAAAAAAAGAAACTAAGAGGATCATGCTTAAAATTTTTTTCTGATCTTCATGAGGACATCAGTTTCATGCAATAAAAAAGTACTATCGTCCGAGTTGGACATTGATTTTTCAATTGACATGAAACAACAAATAGTTCAAAATAAACTTGCCAGATTTTCATACATTGATCCACCTATAGGCAAAGCTAATAATGTGACCTTACAATGTATTAAAAATAAAACAGCTCTATAGCTAAATGAAAATATTATTTTTAATATAACAAAATACTTAACAAAATAATAATGCAAATTACTACAAATTAAAATATATCATGAAATTATTAATTGTGGATAAAAACGAAATAAATATTTTACTGGTTTGTAAAAAGCGAAAAGCAAAAACATTTTTACTTTCAAAATATATTAAAAATTCTCTCAAATGATAAATCCTGTGATATATTTATCTGATGTTAATATAATCAAATTATTTGAAAAATTATAGTATAGATAACTGATAAGTTATATTATATTGCCTTTAGGTAACAGATGGTTAACAAATGTTTCTTATACTGATTTTATACTTTTTAGGCTTTTTATATTACCTTTACTAAATTCAGATAACACAAATTACACCTAAGAAAACTTTTTATGATATGTTAACCATAATTTTACAGCTTGTAAAGTAATAAATTCAATTTTGTACGACCATTTTGTTTTTATTTTCGATCAAATAACGCGTTATTTGTAAATAGTGACGCTTAGGTTGCGCAGTCCACTGTTCAACAAGACTTCAATTTTAAGAAAATAGGCGGTAATGGAGAACTGAATGTCTCAAGTCGCAACACTAGACAAAGACTATAGTATTTTACAATATAAAACCTAGACAAATATATTAAAGAACCGTAAAAAGGTTAAATGTGAAAGACATATTTAGAAAACGTATAAAAATTTGAACTCAGCAGGATTGGAACCCGCATCTCTTGAAAACCTGTTTATCGGCGCGGGTTCAAATCCCGCTGCTTTCTAATTTTTATTCGGTTTCTAAATATGTCTTTTTCAATTTCCTAAGTGTGCGAATAACACTTTAAAAAAAGGCTAAATGTGATTTTTACATTATCCAGTAAACATGTTTTGCTTTACCTTACTTTTATATTTTTTTGTTTGGTTTGTTTGTGCGATATTATAAGAGCAATCGATCCCGCCTCTTTTAATCCCGGGTTTGATTATATAAGATCTCGGGTACATTCCCCTTATTATAGACAGGTAACTAAAAAACCTGAGAATATTATATGAATGCATTGAGTTTCCAATTAAAAATATTCCCTTTATGCAGTATTTTTTTTGTTTTGGTCAATCCCAAAATGTTTAATCAAATTCCAATGCCGAAATAATTTAGTCTGAAAAATGGCTGGGGTCGTATGTCTGTACGTGTCTTTACATGATACTGAGCAGTAATAGCTTTAAATTATAAAAGTCGTATGAAAATTTTAGTAGAAAAAGTGAATAAAATCATTTCCTAAAAATTATTTTTTATAATTTATATTTATTAGTGTGAAAAAATTGCCTAGTTAAAAATGTGTAAATACAGCGGTACAAGAATCCGTAACCTATAGATAACATGACTACGGTCCATGACGTGATTTACTTTCTAAGCAAGGAATATCATAGAGTTTCGAAGTTTCTACTTTCTACGTTGCCAAATAATAAAATTCGTAAAATTCAAATTCGATACTATAATTACATTAGCATTAAAGTAGTGTCCGGTATAGAAACTAGAAAAACCAGAGACAAAAATTGCCATTTTACTAAATACACTTTAGAATTTAACAATAGTTCATGAATAAATAAACCTTTACATTTATGATTTAATATACAAAATTCAGACTTACAAATTTGTTATAGTATTAAATGTAAACTAAAAGTATTGTATTAGGTTCTAAGATACATACATTTTTACAACTTTCAATTTTAATAAGTTAATATGATCAAAACAATTTTATTATTGTTATGTTACAAGTTACAACAACATACCTGTGTTAATAATAAAATAAACGAAACAGTTTGTGAAATTCAAAGTACAGACGTTAAAAATTGAAATAAAAATATATATAATCTACATCTAACTTTTAGTTACAATTCTAACAAGATATAACTTTTACACGGCTACAAGTTATAACTTTACTTAATAAACTAAATTCCTCTTTTCATCACTCAATGACGTATTAAAGAACGATTTAAAGTTGTTGATCTTTTTAGTATGTATATTACTAATTAATTCATAATAATAATTTATTTATTTGTAATAATAACTAGTTTTTCGACGAAACTTGGCTTGAAGGACTCTCTTCAAGGCCTCAAATAAAAAATATACATACTTATAAAAAATGGCTGAAATGTTGTCTAACTGTCAAAATCAGTGAGATTTCTTTTATTTTCGCTATGACCTGTATTTTGTGAGTTGTGACTTGTAAAGAATAATGTTTGAATGTCTATTTCGATGAATTACAATAAAATTTCACTATGAACGGGTTAAGTTTCAGTGAGCTTTGTTGCCTGTTTTGTTGTCCGCCATGCCCAGGGAAAATCGCGGCTAAGTTAGCATTCCTGCCTCCTGAACCCACGTATGCATTCACGCCCGATGAAACTGGATCTAAATTTTCGTTAACTCTAACTGAACGCGCAGAATGGCAGTACTCTGAACGAGAAAAGGAAAACATAGAAGGCTTCTATTCGAGAACTACGAGAGGCAACAGGATAGCTTGCCTCTTTGTTCGATGTAGTCCTAATGCTCGGTTCACAATACTATTTTCTCACGGAAATGCTGTAGATCTGGGGCAAATGAGTAGTTTTTATTTAGGATTAGGTACTAGAATAAATTGCAACATATTTAGTTATGACTATTCTGGTTATGGTGTGAGTGGTGGCAAACCTTCAGAAAAAAACTTGTATGCTGATATTGATGCTGCGTGGCAAGCGTTAAGGACTCGATATGGTATTAGCCCTGAAAATATAATCCTGTATGGGCAAAGCATTGGTACAGTACCTACAGTTGATCTAGCAGCCCGCTATGAAGTTGGTGCAGTTGTTCTACATTCACCATTAATGTCGGGTATGCGTGTCGCATTTCCTAATACTAAAAGGACATGGTTTTTTGATGCCTTTCCAAGGTAAGCCTCATGTGAATAATAAAAACTTTTCACTATTGTTTAACATACATATTTCATGAGTCATGTTGTTTCTGCTTTTGTAACATATCAAAATTTAAATCATTTGATAAGTTTTTGATGAATATCTCTTTAATAAACCTAAACATTACTAAGTATGTATCAGAGAGTGATAACTTAATAAGCACAACATAAAGCTGAAAATAAATTATACTTTTAACAATTTACCTATGATATAAACATAAGTTATTGAAGATTTCATTGATTTCAAATCATTTTTAGAATTAAATGGACTGATCAATCAATAAGATTTATAGCTCATAAAGAAATGACATGCAGTCAAAACAATTACTTTGTTGACTTTCATCAACCTTTATCATTTCAAGGTTAATAATAATTCTTATCTTAATTTTCTCAATAATTAAAGAGATAGACTTGACTTTGTACTTTATTAAGAATCAAGACCTTAATAATCTCAAAAGATTATACATGTTAAAGATTATATATATTTGATACATAAAAACAGTATATACATTGAGTGCTACTTAAATAAAATACATAATTCAGTTGTTAAAATTGAATATTCCTGTACTAAAATTAATGATATTATATATTTTTAATGTGGTAACTGTAAACAAAAACAAATCAATATCAATTTTTATTTTATTTGTTTTTGTTTAAGAATCAAAACAAAACATATAATTAGAATAAAACCTTATACTGAACAGTTAGAAAAGAAATGAATTAAGTTTAGAGCATTTTCCATATGACCATGAGACCATTGTGGTGCAGTAGGACAATGTCTTAACTGCAAACACAATTGGTTGTGAACTCAATGCCCACAAATTATATTTAAATTATTTAGATTTTTTTGCTCTGGTGAAAGACAATGTAGGGCATTGAGTTCTACCACTCAACACACATTGTTTCAAATTCGGGCAAACAGTGGAGAAAAGAGTGCCTTGACACAAGGTTCTATAGGCTATGTCAAACCTTATTAATTTGATCAAATATTCAAGTTTTATTACAAAGTCTGTTATAACATAATTGAAATTAAGCAAAAACCTAATGGGTCAAACCACTTAACCAATACCCAACTCAAAAGATGGTCATACAATGTTATTCAAGTTATTGCACATTTTAAATTGAATATTCTTTATTAAGGAATTAACATGTCCTCTATATTAAATATTTGAATGAAATATGTGTTAAGGATTATCCTTTCACTGACTTAAATAATTAAATATATATGGGAGACATTTACAGCGCTACTTGTAAATTTTACTTAAGTGGTATTGATAAAATTCCAAAGTAATCCTCCAGTTCTTGTGATTCATGGAACTGAGGATGAGGTTATAGATTTCTCTCATGGACTGGCAATATATGAAAGATGTCCATTTGCAGTAGAGCCACCCGGTGGTTGAGGTATGTTAATAAAAACCTTTACATATAATAAACATGTAGCTAAACGTCATCCCTACATATGGAAGATAAAATGCTATGTTCTGTTGGGGGAGACAATGATTTTAGCTCTTTTGTTTGTCTGTTTATTTGTAAATGCTAACTCCTTGTAGAAACAGCCCTGACCCAATTAAAGCACTTTCTAATTTCCTTAATATTTCAAAAAGCCAAGCTTTTATTTCAATGTTCATAAACATAAACTTATAACTATTAAATTAGCAAATTCAAGCAAAGTTTGTGATTTAAGTGAGAACAAGGGCGTGTGATAAAATGAAATAGTTCTGTCACGCTTACGCAGGCGGAAGCGTGAGCGGGTCGCTAGTAATAAATATATCATGTTAATCAATGTCCAGTGCTGTCATGTAGCAGTTTCTATTGTAAGTAAATGTTTTTAGTTCAATCACCACATGCATAATCATTTATTGTACAATACAGTCATTTTGCGTCAGCACAATGTGTGGCAATCTCTTGCATCGTAACACAATCAGTTGTGGATTTGACCTAATTAAGGAAATGATGCATCAATTTATTTTGGGTCTTTATTTCATTTTTCCTACTCCTAGCAAGCACAAAAACAGACGTTGAATCTTGACACCTCGTGAAGCGCCAAGCCCCACTTTGGTGAGTGTTTTAACACTAGGTTGTTCCTGTGACTTCATAGAATGAAAATGTAAACTGAAAGAATTTGTTTTTTTTTTCATTTATTTGCCTGTATGACGGTGGCCTTCCCACTCGACTTGCAACCCATTATAGGTGTGGAGTGTCTTATCACTAGTTCTCCTACCTATGCAAATAGTAAATCTTAAAAAATATACGTAATTATTATTACATCTTCTTTTCTTTTTGTTGGCAACAATGATATTAATTTATTTAACAGAATTTATACTAAAAATATACAGTAGTATATTTTGTCATTGCATTTTATTTCACTTAAAATGTAAATAATATATTTTATAATTTGTGCTCGCGACTTTGTCCGCGTGGAATTCTAAAATAAAAGTAGACTACGTTAGCCCTTATTACATCAGCTAACTGCATTGCTATCTGAAAGTCCCGTGAAAATTAGTTTAGCCTTTCAAGAGATTAGCTGATTAGATTAGATTAGCTGGAACAAACAGACAAGCAGTCAAAAATTTAAAAAAAAAGTTTTGATATATGCACCTAGTGCATTATGCATTTCGTAAAATGCGATTATTTAAATAGCTATATATATATATAATAGCTTTCAATTTCTGTTATAATTTTTGTTCTTAATCAAATATAAAGAATAAAAAATATATAGTAAATGTAAATCATCATTAAAAAGCAGTGTAACCTGGTTACAATTAATATAGTTTTCGTAATTTAGTATGTTATCTACAAGAAATCGAATATGTGTACTCAAGCATTAACAGTTGTTGTTGGAATTATACACACTTTTGTTTTTTTTATTCATACTTTTATACAGGGTGCCGGACATAATGATGTGGAGTTATTTAATCAATATTTGGAAAGACTGAAGCGCTTTGTTTCGGTGGAATTGCTCAACTGACAAAGACTGCCGGCCACCGGCCAAAGTATTCCAGGTATTAAATCCATGTTTATTAAATTAAGAAAATAAAAAAAATAATGAACACTAAGAAAGAATCTAACTGTCATTTTTGACAATACATTTTTACATAAAGAAGTGTCAGTTAAATATATCTTTATTATAAATGTAAATATACTACTGTATATTCAATAATATGTTTTTAAATAAAATGTTCAATAATATGTTACAAAAAAATGTTAAGGTAGAATTAATATTTAAAATTCCTTAAGTTACCTAATTAAATTGAGCTGCTCTTTGAATAAATTAGGAGAAGATCAGAATCCCGCATCCACACTTAGCTCCGGAACTTCAAGTTCGGCGACCGAGAGACTCCTCTAGCTAGCGGGGGCCGGGCCCAGCCGGGCCGGCCCCGAAAAACTGTTTACTAAGTGCGAGTCGTTGGCGAGCCCGCGCCGCTCCGACCGCCCGCCTGACTCCCCCGCGCGCAGCCCGCGCACTCCTGCCGCCGCGACAGCCGCAGCAACGCCCGCGCCCAGCATCAGCGTCACCGACGCCGACTCGCCCGCCGGTGCCCGTCGTCGCGTGCACCTGCGCTCCCTCAGCGACGTGACGCCCGCCGCGCACTCGCCCGCCACCCGCGCGCGCTCGCACTCGGAGCGGCCGCGCGCCTCCCCCGCGCCCTCCCTGGCGCCCTCCCCGGTGCCCTCGCCGCGGCCGTCGCCTCGCCGGCCCGCCTCCGCGGTGCCGCATGCGACTCACGCGCTGCTGCCGCGCGCCGTGCGCAGCGAGCGCTCGTCGCCGGACGCGTCGCTGCACGCGCTGGCGGACGAGCTGCGGCCGCGCACCGACGCCGCCGCCGACCCGTGGCGCAAGATGAGCGAGGTGGACCTGGGACGCACGCGGCCGCACAAGCGCGCCTCGCTGGACGCGCCGCCGGACCCGTGGGTGCGCGCGAGCCGGCGGCGCGGCAAGCTGGAGCGCGCGGCGGGCGTGGTGTGCGAGGCGTGCGGCGGCGGCTGCACGTGCTCGCCGCGGCCGTCGCCGGCGCCGTCTGGCGGCGCGCACTCCGCTGCGCGCACTCGCACGGAGAGCCGCCCGCGCCGCCTGTACAAGTCGGCGTCGCAGCGGCTGCTCTCGACGGACGCGCCGGACCGGCTCGAGACAACTTGCTGAGCGGTCGTCCGTTCGTCGTACTAAAATATAGTATTATTAGTGCGAATTTTTATATCCCTCTAGTTTTAAGATTTCAAAATTATAATTGTATCATATTCGTTTATCGTAGTGTCTCGGTATATTTACGATATATGTATGTTTTTATGGTATTGTATTACTCTAAATGTGTGAGGTTGTGCGAGATATATGAGTGCCGAATGTGTGTATTGACGGTTGCATTTTAATTATTATTGTATAGATTAAGCGTGTCCGGACCGCAGCTCGGCTCGGTATGATGCGTCTATCGGTCCTCATTGACACAATTGGCAATACTAAAGACTATGTCAATAGGTATATGGAACATGTAAGAATGAAGACAGCCGACACCGAGCCGGAGAGCTGTCCAACGCCCGCATTACACTTAGTAGCAGTGAATACTTAAAAGGATTGGACGATTGACAATGTGAAGCGATATCTTGCTAGTTCCTACGTTATATGGATGGTACATCTTCATTATCACGCCTGTATCACGAGTGGCGGTGGACGATTATGGTTGCGAACCAAATTACATTATCGAACGTTTGCATTTTATATATATAGAAATAATTAATTGAAAATGACAAAAACGAATTGTATCAAATATTGACATTGTCAAAACTAATACTATTAGAAGACTTGGTAATATACCATTTATTAAATGTATATATATATCTAGAATAGCTTTGTACCTACTCATAATCGTCCACCAATATTTATTCCTCTTTACATATATTCATTAAAAGTAAAATATATTTATATAAACTATAATTGCAATGTTATGCATAAAACGGTTAAATCAATAGTCACAATATTATCAATACTAATATTATTATATAAATACCATTTTATATAATTATCTTAAATGAGTACCTTTCCAGAAATTAATGAATTCCCCTAATTTGATTTATTTATCTATGCTATATAATTATGTGTAGTTTGTTACTAGATATCACATTTATGTGGCAGAAAGAATTATATAATTTAAGTTATATGAATTAAAACAATTGTAATATTTGTTTAATATCAAAATTAAATTTTCCAATATTAATTTTATTCACAATAATTTTGTAAAAATCATTCATCTCTAATATATAATATGATACCTAGTAATACATTTTTATTTGGAAAAAACAGCAACAATTTTTTTTTTAAGAGTGATTGTATTCTAGATATATAATATATTATTTTAAATATATAATGCACTTGTTACTAAAAATCCACTGATAACAACAAAATGATATATATCTTGAGCATTGATTTTTAATTAAAAATATATATTGTAAAATAATTGCAATGGAATGCACATTACAGACAATAATATTTTAATGTTACCAGTTTATGGTTATAATATTTTGATTTTATACTTTCAAAGTTCTTGTGTTTATGAAGTTCTATATACAGGGTCAACATTCTTTCTCATTTAATTTTGTGATATACATTAGTTTTATGTAGTCTATAGCCCGACAAGAACTTTAGGAATTCTCAGAGGCGCGGAATCCTGCACAGAAGTAGCTCAATTAGTGTTTTACCCCACGTTTAGCAAATCATATTAAAATGTTGCGGTAGATTACACAAAACTGATGTTTCATTGAGAACTCGAAATATCGAAAAATAATCAGCTGTCCGATATATTTTAGTTTGTTTATGGCAAGCTGATTTTTTTTCGCAATTTCGATGCTGGTCCAAATGTAAAAATTATTTGTAATGACGATTCAATCTACAATCTGCTACATTAATTGATGAACCCTGAATAGTACGTACTCTATGTACAATAATTAAGTTTACACTACTCATATTAAATGTAAACATATAGTGTAAGCCTAATTTTTGTTTGCTTTCACATTATGCAATATGCAATTAATATTGTATTTAAATTTTCAGACATGTTATCTATTTAAATCTAGCTTAGAGTACGAACAATGTAAGTCCTGTATCCCTGGGCCATAATGTCTTTCTGTCCCATCTCTCCTAGAAAGTACAGTCGAGCTCACTATATACCGTTTTAAAAAAAGTTTTACTACAACAGTATAGTATATATATGATATCGTTTTTTAACATTTGAACGCAGCTGTATTTGAACCCGCGCCTCTTGAAAGCCGTTCAAGCGGCGCGGGTTCAAATCCCGTTGCGTTCAAATTTATTATACGTTTTCTAAATATGTATTTTTTTCTGTATATATGTGCAAGTACAAGTGACTCCTAGTGTCGCGCTAAAATGTACTTTAGTGTTCGAGAACACTAAAGGGTGCGGTGCGGTCGCAAAAACCTCAAATACGCTTTGTTTGAGAATCCAAGAATTCATAAAGATCTTCTCGGAATATACATATAACAAAATCAATATATGTATGGTAAATTATACAATTACTAATTTTATTATATTTTTAATTTTATTTACATATAAATAGGCAAACTATTGATCGAAATAACGCAGTGTCTGTAATGTGCTTAAATATTTTACATTATTAAAATAATTAAATGATTTAAGAAAACTTTAACTTATTCGCAGATATTCCAGTTCTTTGTGTAAATCCAGATTTTCCCTGTCATGGGCTTCCATTATCTTAATTTCTAATGGACTTCTTAAATTGACTGCAATTTTGCCATAAGTTTTACACAAAGTTATTTGTTCTAAATCTAGATTGTATTATTAAAATAAATTTATGATGACTAATTGGTAGCAATGAACTTTCAATTTTAGACTTATCACTGCATCATTTTGTTATATCAAGTAGCATCCTATTTTTTGGTTTTCACAATTATTATACCACATTTAAATAATATGTACTTGCAAAACATATCAGCAAAATATATAATTTGCCAACATACTGTCAGTTTTTATACTGTAGAGAAATTGTTTCATAAAAGTATATTGTCATGTTGAGGCTATTGGCTAGATGAATTACACTTGCATGTAACATGTTATATTTAAGTTTTTATTTAGTCTGTCAGTATTAGGCAAAATAAAATATGTCCATGTTTTGATTTCCTTGATCAATACATCAAAATTCTCATTTGTTAAATATTTATTCAATTTATTGTATAAAAAATAATTCAGGAAAATTCTGAACATATCAAGTCAAGTATATTGTAATCTCTTAATTAAAATGAAATATTTAAAGCAATTTCTGTAACAATTTACATTTCACACAAATTTCAAAAGGACTGTCTGGAACAATGAAACCCAAAAATCTTTATTAAATTAGAACTTTAATTAAAATAAATATGTATCACCTACAAATTGAATGTATTTACAATTTATTATCATCTATGTATATATATATATATATATAGTTAAATAAGTCCTACCTTGTTTACAAAGGTCCACTTAACAATATTATGTCAATAATTTAAAAACAATTATTATGTAGAAGCAACACAAGTGTTTTTATTTTTTTTAATAAAAAGCTGTTATTTGTAAATGCTTATAATGCTCAAGATACCTAAAATGAATATATTCAGTGCTATTTTATCATGTTGTGTTCATCATATCAGTGCCATTACTTGTAACTGATACTCATTTTATAATTTCAGGTACTTATTTGTAAATTACTATAGTCTGTTAATGTTTTTTATATCTATATCATTTGTCATTATTTTATTTTAAACATAGGAAATTTATTAAACCATCTTGTGTTAATTGCAGCTATAATGTAGCTAAATGAAAAACATTCTGTTGAGGTGCTTTTTTCACAAAATGGTATTCTATTATTGTTGATAATAAAACAATCTCAACAATGTATAATAATGTCTATATATGGTTTCAATAAATTTAAGTGCACATATCTAAATTATATTTTGATTAAAATGCCCTTTACCTATCCATTATAATTAAGTAGGAGTTTTCAATCTAATAAAATTAGCTACCATATCCGCTACACGTTCTGAGAATCTCAAAACAAAAGCATGTTCAATAGGTACTAAGGTCATTTGAAGACATGGTTCAAATTTTTTTAAGTCTTCCATATATTCAATTGGTGCCCACCCATCATCTCTTCCATATATAACATTAGTTAAATGTTTTATTTTTGCTATGCCATCACTGTTCAATGCTTGCACCGAGTCCATTTCATCAAATGCCAAAAATAAAATATTCTTAATCACTAAAGGATTGATTAATTTTATAAACCAGGTGCTATACTTAGATGGTAAACACCTGAACCTTAAATATAAATATATTAAAAATGTGAACAGAAATCCTGGCATCAGATACAATAGTCTCAGTAGAAAGAGGACAATTGATTGCATTCTTCTAAATACATTATTTAAAAATTTACCATTTTTAGACTCTGCCATTCTTTGGTAGAGTTGAAATGCACAAAGACAACAGAAGATAAATTCGTTCCATTAAAGTTAATCTCACTATTTTTTTCCATACATTTTTAAGCAAACTTTCCATCCATGCCCCAATAGAATGCCCAATGAAGTGTGGCTTGCATTACTACTCAAATGATTCTTTACAGTCCAATTTGTGCATCAACCTTGAGTTTCAAATCATAAAATCTTGTTCTTACCATATCTTTACTCACTTATAGGAAAACCTTCCATAGTAATATTTACGGCTGGTAGCATGACCTGAAATGTAGAAAATACAAAATATAAATACCATGTACTCTTGCATATACCCATACTGTAATTTATAACAGTAATAACGTGAAATTAAAGCTTCTCACCTAAATGATACACTGACCAACACCCACATGGTAGAGCATATGTAAATTTGTGCAATACTGAAGTAAAATCTCAAAAGTCGGGAATCAGATTTCCAAAGGATATAATAGACTATATACTTTGACACTCTGTGAAATGGCGTTCTCCATGAAGTTCTTAATACTTTCATCAAAATACTACTTATATACTTTTATAAATAGCTTCTCTACACATTGCTTCAGACAGATTTTTCTTAATTCCTTGTATTGTCTCTAATAGATCCTCATTTCTGCATATAAAAGTAGTAATAATAAATACTCGTCGCGCTGATGCGGCGATCCGGCGAACACAAGTGGGAGTTAAATAAAGCGTGAATAGATGCACGTATAGTGACAATTAGATCGATGAAAAACAGCGACCAGTGCACTCAGACTAATCTCGTATTTACGTATTCAATCACCTTGCTAAAATCTGCTTAAATTCCTACGTGGCCTATGCTAATATTCCATGATAAAGAAATTGAAACGCTGGATTATACTGCTACTTGCAAATAGCCTTTATATAAATAAAAAACAAAATATCAAATATACATATTTATTAAATCAAATGAATTAGTGGTGTCAATATTTTTATACGGGATCGCTGAATTACGAGCGTCTTTTAATATACCCTTTGATGGTGTAAAATATATTGATGGCGTAAAATATTTAATTGCATACACATTTCACGAACACACAATTTGGATTAATTTCCCTAATTTTAGAACACCTATAATTTCAATCAGTTCTACCCCAACCCAAGCCTCCGATAGGATCGCCACGCCAGGATCGAGGAGGAGGTCCATCGGAGGACCTAGTCACCCACGCAACCAGCTCCACCTCCGCCAGACTGCCAGGGTCGCCCTACATCTGCTCCGCCCACTCATTAGATCCAGTCTACGACGCATGCCGAAGATTCCCACGAGACCTCTTAATCCTACCTGAATCCGGAGCTGCCATCATGGTCGCTGATTGCCTCAGCCTCGGATTGACTGATTGCCCAGGTGGCTTAAAGCTCATTCTTCCCATTCCGTTAGCCCGCATCCCGAAAAGCCGCAATATACTGACACGCCCATTTTAGTGGTCCAGCTTCATGGTCAGAGGGTATGCCCTAGAAATCGTTTACCCACTCCCCATCCCCAGGGAATGAGACGAAAGTTAGACAGTCAATGTTGAATTACGGTAATGGCCATTACTAGTCGGGACGCCTTTTACGTTAGCCACGTTATAAGGTGTTACTTAGGTAAAGAGAGGAACTCTTATTTACTTATTGAATTTGTTTTCATTCTCTTATTTAATAAATACATTTTTATTTTTAAATAACAGCAATCTGTATCATTTATTTCTTCAAAGTCTTCTTATCCACTAAATATTAGGCACATCAAATTTACATGACCATTAGGATGTGGTTGCAGTGTCATCCAGTATAATCCAATACTAAATATAGTTTCTGGGAATGTTGTAAATAAAAGAATATGAATATGGCACATTTTATTCATAAGTAGTTAATTAAATACTAAATGAATTTTTTTTTAAAATTTGTTATTATACATTGTTTAATTAATATAATTATATTAAGTAATACACAGACACTAACACTTTAAAGTAAGATTGCAAGTCAATAGCAAAATTTAAAATTTACATCTTAACTAGAAGTTTGTACATTTTTTTTGTTTGAATTACTGAGTTAGGTTTTTTAATGGAATTATATATGTCATTATGCAATTTAGTGCTTACAAGACAACTCTTTAAAAACATATATCTAGATTGTGCATCTTTATAAACTAAAAAATTCAAGAACCACATAAATGTAGTGTCACAAGCATATTCTTCAATAGATTTTAAGCAAAATAAATCATGCTTACTTAAAATTCCACTTTTGATTAAAAATTTATCTTCAGGGTTATAGTCAGTATTAGGAAAGGAATCTTTACTAGTATTTTCAACATTCGTTGTTTCCAATGGCACATTTGTTTTTAAATTGTATGGTTCTTGGTTATTTATCCACTTAAATACTATCTTATCAAAACGATTATCGTTCTTATACACAGGAAGCGATGGGATTTCATTACATTCAACTGAAATAAAAATTTATAATAGTTATACCCACAATATTCATTACTATCTTCATAATACACATAATTATTCTTTAGACTAATAGATTACAGTCAATTTAATGTCATCTAAAATGCAAAGTAAAACTAATGATAAAATATATACTATGTTTTGGTACGTACGAGGGAACTCGTCGTCACTGTCTAAATAATCTTCATATTTTCTTGTATTATTTTTTATTTTTTTTGCTATTGCCTTGGTCTCCATTGTAATTAGTATTCGTTTCTATTAGATTTTATTGTAAATTAACAAAAAGTGTGAACCACTTCAAGTTTAAACTGATATTAAAATCGAATCGTTTACTTATAATTGTTTATTCATGAATTGCTTACTTCATAGCAAGAAACATATACTCCATTCTACGGGTGCACTACATATATCGATATTTTATAAAATAGCTATATATGGTCAATTCGATTCGATATATCAATTCGATATTATCGATAAACCTAACATCGATACATTTTATTTGATATATCATGAGATATTAAATGTACATTCGATTCCTTTTCTTTAATTAATTTACAGCTTGAATTAAAATAAGATATAAAGATCAAATTATTGTAAAAATTGCTTTTGCTATAACGAAACCCAAAGACAGGAGATACTATCTTTATGTTAACATTATTGTATTAAAAAATATTTTCTGTCATCTGTCTCATGTATGTATTGGTGTTTATACTAATGTAAACCTGAGATTGTAAGAATATTTTAATATATACACAGTATTTGCGATATATCGAAAATATCAATATATTCGTACGATATCGATAGGACTGCTCAATTGAAAAAAATATCGATATATTTTTTTTGTTAACATTTTTTAAAGTGTTTTTGCCACACTAAGGAATTCTAAATATGTCTAATCGATATATTGTTTTTTGAGCACCCCTACTCTATTTTAAATTAACGTTAAAATCAAAGAATGCTTCGCCTTTATATTAAGTTGACTTGACAATTACAGAATGATAGATAATTTTAATAGTGGAGAGTAGTAAACACATGTCTATGGAATGGACTTTCCCGTTTTGTTTCAAATAACTGATGAGTTTGTTTAGTGGGAATCGAACCCACAACCATTTCTGTTTACAGTGGACACACTGCGTCACGAAGGCCTCTGTGCATTTGCAATGTATATAATTATATGTAATCATATATTAATAGGATAGCAGGGTATACAGAGAGAACGGACACTCCGTTCCCCACTTCCCGCCGGAATCAGAGATTTTGCATGTTGAATAGTCGAACTTAACGCCGCGCTTTGTCCTGTGGCTTCGTTGCTATTGTGTTTGGGAGCACTACGGCTCTACCCTATCAACTCTAGACCTCTCCAGTTTTGAGCCCCTCGGTTCGGGATATGTTGTAGCCGAGTGGAGGAAGTATACTGTCATTGGGTTTACTTCTCCCGCAATCGCAGCCTGGCAGAATGCGAGATCTTTCTCGATATTTTCAGGGCTGCAGTTTGTCAAGTGGCACGAAAAAAGTTTTGCTCTGCCATAATGCCAAGTCTCGGGCGTAGGGCAAACTCTTTTCAGACAGCGAGTGCGGCATAACGGGGGTCCGTGGTGGACCGATCTCATCCGGCGCACGCAACGTGTCAAATTGCAGAGTAGAAGAAAGAGCAGGTCAGGTTCCATGGAAAATATCATGCGGATCTGGAGACTTGCAGATGAAGACCTGATCCGACGATGGAAGGCCGATGAGTATACCTTGCAGACGCACGGTCTCCGTTAAAAGGCATTTCCCAGTGTCACAAAAAAAATTACTTATTTAAAATGTGGCACTTTGTTATAAAATAAAGATTTTTAAGGATAAAATGAAATAAACATAATTAAATGAAATGTCTTTTTATATAGCTACTTAAATAGTTTATTATCATATTTAACAATTTCTAGCTCTTGTTTTTCATTTAATTTTAATGTTTTTAATCGTTTATTGTGAATTGATTTATTTTTTGTAAGTCCATAATTTATGACATTGTCTATAGGGTTATTACGATAGCCAGGGTATGGTTTAACTAATTGAAAACATGTTCTATATAAAAAAAGATGAGTAAAGCCATCTGGATATTCTGTTAATATTTCTTTCCATCTGATGTCACCCCATACTTTGTAAGGATATAGTCTTAATCTGTAAAAGTAATAAAAATAAATATTAAATACTTAAAAGATTAACAGTTATAAGACATTCCCAAAAAGAAAAACAGAATATATGATATACTTTTTACCTTTTTAAAATATTTTTCCTGAGTTTTTGTATCTTTACATCATAATTTACAAATAATTGAACATGTAGATATCTATACCAAAATAGTTGCAAACATATATAATTCTGATCAAATTCTTCTTCTAATTTCAACCATACTTGTTTTTCAAATCTTTTGTTTTTCAAGTTTTCAAATGGTTCATTTGAATACTTGATTAGTGAATTTAAGAATTTTGTAGCTAGTGGGAGTGTCCAAGAAATTTTTTTTCTTTCTCGTGTTCCTAAAACATAAATTATCTACATCATATTTTATATTTATATAAAAATACATGCATATAAGTTTGTATTTCACAATACCATTAACTTTCTGCATAAGCCTTTTATAAAGTCCTCTTGGCTCTCGGCCAAGAATAGCTGATAAATCTGGAACACAATTTTGGGAGCAATGGTGAAGGCAGACATCCATTATATTTTCTTCATATTTTAAATAAGTTCCTTTTACTGGACTACCATAACGAACAATTACATGTTTATAAATATGATACAGGGTTCTCTGTAAGCCTTGTGCTAAAAATGCAATTACAAATCTTCGAACACGTTCTTCTGCACTATTTGGGTTCCTACTTTTATCCTTATTTCTCCATCTTGCCAAGCATTCTGGTTTGTTAGGTACACCAAAAATCTAAATGAATAAAGGCTTAAGTCAATTTAAGATTTCAAATATAATAAAATATATTGACAGTGGAAACTTACTGAATGAATTAGAGCAATTCTATTTAGATGACAGATCAAGAAATTAGGTGACTGTAGTATTACCTTAAGAATTCTTATTATAGTTCTTACCCGTACAAACTTCTTCCAGTTTTTATGTATTTTATTACTTTCTTTTAAGCATACTGTGTCACTTTTAAAGGTATCCTCACTGTCATGACTGCACAGTGCTTTCAGTGGTCTAGTGAGACAATTAGACTGTTGGTACCATGGTTGTTCCCATGTTACAGTCATTTCTGGCAGTTTCTCTAAAAGAGCCTACAAGCCAATAGTATATCAGTAAAGCAGTTATAAAATTTTCCTGTCCTACAATGCTTGCTCTTGAGTTCCACCACGAAACAAATAATGTGCCTAAAAGGGGCCTATATCTTATGGTGAAGAATGGAGAGTTGACACAAAAGTTCTTTCTACATTCTTTATAAATTCTCCTACATAACTTATTAGAGAATATGAAAATGAAAATATATATATTAGTGTTACCATATTTTGTGTAAACCAATTTTTTGTTAAATATAGTAGGTGACACTAAAACAATCAAACCGAAAAAATACCATAAACATGTTGTATGTGTTTTTTCTTTAAAATTGCTTAAAGAACCAAGATAAAGGTGTAGAAAATAAAAAATAATAAAGACTGAATTATAATAAATAATGAAAAATTTACATACAAAAAATATTGAATGTAAAACATACCTGAGGAATTTTGAAATGAAACTATATTAACCAGAATAATCACGTATAATTTTGGTAGTAGTAATGGTGGTAGAAAATACATTTTAGAACTTGATGTTTTGAACACTTTACAGTAGTCCGTGGTCACTGGTGGTAGACAGAGACCTCAGTTCTACGCGATTAATCCAGTTAAGTTTCATTTCAAAATGTGTAATAATCGCGAAAATCAAAGAACTTATTATACCTGAAGAAATTCTTCATCTTCAGCCTGTATTGTTTCTAGACATGTTAATATGTTATCCAAATATGAAGGATCATTGATATCCTCAATAACAGTAAATTGGTTTTTGAGCTCAAGTATATACGGTGGCAGCTCAGTAGTGGGCGACATTTTTCCTTAGAAATAACATACCTAATAAATTTAAAAAATGTGGAAATAAAAAAAATACAGTAGTCTTTTAGTTTCACCAGATGAAACCGAGTAAAAAAGATTTAGACATGCAAATTCTAGAATTTATTAGATTACTTTCGAGAAAATAAATGTATATGTATATTACAATGTTTATTGAGTCATGAAGCCAGAAAAGTTAGCAATACAGTAACAGTACTTTACAGAAACTATTGTACAGAAAATATTTTATTATTACTTACGAATCAATTATTATCAATAATATATTTCTTTAATGTTGTTTATTACATTTGTACACTGTTATTTAGAACCTCAAATTAATATAAAATAGTAATTATTAAAATTAATAACAATAACAGAGCCACATGGCATTTGATATTAGGGGTGTAAATAGGTTCCAATTCTACCAGAGAATCGATTCTGTTGTCAAAACACTTGATTCCCAATTGTCAGAATCGATATTCCTACGAACAAGAATCAAATGTCAATGACGGACTCTTTACCATTACACAGTGGGTTTATAGTTAATCAGTTGAGTAGTCGATTATCACCCAATCATTAAAAGTTATGGACATTTGTTCCACAAGATTTGTGGTTGTCATGTGTTTTTCGTTGTTTTACTCAGAATCGATTTCATTAAAGATAATCGATTCTTAAGCTTCATTAATCTATTAGTTATTGGCTAATTGTAAATTGGTTTCATTTACGTTTGTGTCCCTATTTGACATAAGCATATGATATGGCTAAAGTTTTTATTATAATATGTACTAGACATCATTATGTTTATAATTTGGTACCATTACTTAGTTAAATCAAATTTTCGATCGTATTTGAAATATTTTAATGCAAATATAATTAATGAAAACTATCTTCATGGACTGTGATAAGTTGGCTTACTTGTGTCTGTAACTATAGGTTTATAGCTTAGAAGCTGTATAAAATATTACAAAATACAATGCAGCTATTTTTTTAAAAGCAGCAATGTTTTATGGTAGCGTCATACATTGACAGTGACATCATCGTTTATATCTTTATTCCGTCACTGTCAGAAATTTATATAGTTCAATATTGTTAATATATAAGACCCTTTGTACTCGATATGTTTACAGTTTTAAAAACTTTTAAATTATTAATTTGGAAAATGTTATTAGAGGTTTAAATTCTGTGTCCATATTGTAATCATATTAATATATTTATAACCTAAATGTTTCAATTGCTGTAGGTGAAGTATATTGTTTTTATTCTTTTTGTGTGTGTAGTATAACTTAATTTAATTTCCTAAAAAAAAACAATTGTTTTACACTCATCTTAATTGTATATTAGTATTACATTAAGTTTTTACAATGATTAATTGGTTGTAAGTAGATAAAGTATGAAATTCATATTAAATTAATTTTATTTTCAGGATAATTACCAACATATATTAATTTCGATGTAATAAATTTATTGAACATTACAATATGTTTGTCTCACATGATATAAATTCAAATAAAAAGAAATTCCAAAAGCCTAGCATTCTTCATAAAAAGACAAACATAAATAAGACTTCAAATATTAGTAAAAAGAATAAGACTGATATTTTTGAATCTTCTGGTGCAAAATCTCTACTCACATCATCATTTATACTTGATCCAAAGAGTAATGGCTTAGAACTTGAAAAAGTACCAAAATATAAAGCAAATAAACCAGTGCACCTTGTAAAGAAAACTGTACATAGGTTGAAAATAGATCACAATGACCAGATTGATAATATTGAGGAAACACCACCAAATGTAAACATAAAGAATAATGTGATATATGTGGATAATTGCCACAGTAAGTATGATTTTCATATATAAAACTAAACCAACCTGAGTGGTCAAATGACTGCTTTTGAAACTGTAGTCAAAAAAGAAAAATACATATTAATAATTTAACTGACTGTACAACTTATTCTATTTTATGTTTGGTTGTGCAATAAATTACAAAATATTAAACACCCACAATTTAACAATTCTTATTAAAGTTTAGGCTTAATATAAACATTTCTACATTGATCGGGTAATACATATTAATTTTGTTGTAAGTATAAATGATGTAAACTAATAAATTTTATTTAGATTTGGAGGACCATCAAAGCCAATCTTTAAATGTGGAGTCATTTTTATTGAATGATAATGTTAGACAGGTATACTATGCTTTTGAATACACTTGAATGTGATATGCATAATAACTTTCATTAAATAATCTGTGTCATTCTTTTATTTCAGAATATAAAATTTTGTGATGCTGATCTTGTCCACAAACAAATGGAAGGTGAAGGCGGACAAAAGTGGTGCTTAGATTTTTCTCAGGACTCTCAAAAAATTATAATTGAGCATTGTAAGAATAATTAGTTATATGGTTATATTTTAATTAGTGTCCAACTGAGCCTAAGCTAGCCTAAGCTAAAACTAAACTTTGGCTCTGGCATCAGTTTCGGCCGAAACAAAAACTTGTCAAGGTGTATTAAATTCCTATGATATAATTAAAATCTATTGAATTTCTTATGCATTGACCATTTCAATTATTGTGTTTATAGTTTTATATTACCTTAATTACACTAAATAATATTTTTAAATATAAACAAAAACATACATTTAAAACTATAAAAAAGTGAGAATGTTCAAGCTATCAGTATATATAGCTATGGTTCCATATTAGGAACCTCCTCATAATATGCACTCGAGCCATTTCTTGAGGTTCTTGAGCCATTAGCTGAATTGTAATAAAGCTAAGTTAAGCTGAAAATGTTGAAATGTTTTCTTCACAAGATTACAGCATGTACAATAATAATGTCCACAGCTGCATGATGCACTACTTCGTGTATTAAGACTATATCAAGTCAATTGGCAACAATATGTCTGACTGACTGATTGATCTCAGTAGAACAAAGCTACTTTCAAGACCACATGTGGGATTTTACCTATGGTCTCTACCTTCATATCATAACAAGGCCATACCAAAGAGTCATCTTGGTTACTTGATTGTGTCTACTCCAAAATCCTTGCTGTTCGCAATGTGAGAAAACCCGGAGACAATACGGCTGAGGAACTCCTTAGGAGTCAGAACTATGATACGATCGACAAATGTCGCCTCTTATGTGTTTCACAATATATCTCTGGCAGTTCCTTATTTTGATAATTTCAATAATAATTGCGCAGACAAAACCTTTTGGCGTCTACAAAGGCATCCACAAACTGTACCAAATTTAAAGCTGTCAAGTCTTCCATGCACTGCTTTCAATTTCAAAACAGTGCAGCGATAGGAAGTAGTAATTAATGCAGGACAGTTACGCGGATACGCACTCATTACAGACGAACGTGGTTGGTGCATTTAGTATATTTTCAGCAGTTTATAGTTTGTAGTTCATTGAGATCGTCTTCAGTATCTCGAGATCGAGTCCACCAGTAATCAAGTCACCCGAAAGTAGTTAAGCGACGCCTGACATTCACAAATAGTTTATGTAGGTAGGGTTAACACTACACATACACGACACTTACACCGCCGTCGACGGAAAAGACGGCGAAGTCTAGTTTATTTAACGGCACGGCCGCGCGTTGGCGCGGTCGGGCTCAACGGTTAGGGACTGTTAGGCTCCCTTAGAATAGTCATCTAGATTGTGTACAGCCGCGACTTCACGCCGCGGCTGTTTTGCTTAGTATAGGATTTCCCCTCCCCCGCCCGCTCAACGACGCAAGCCGAGGTCCTTGCCCCGAAGGGGGCGCCCTTGCGATCGTTGACCCCTTTTCTCAAGCAGCCACACATGCTTGTACTTCGCAGGGATTGAGCACCCTCTTCCCTCACCCCCCCGGTGTCGCTGTCAAGACCAATAAGGTCAACAGCATAGTAACAATGTCGAAAAAAAAAAAAATTCACAAATAGTGAGTTTCGGTGCCGTCAAAGATTTGGCCATTTTGGACGCAACCGAAACTATGACTATTGTTTTTGGCCGAAACTGTCAGAAACAAATGTGTACTGTATTAGTTTATAAATTTTAATAATTATTGTGAGATATGTATATTATATACATGTGCTATTTTCAGATGACAGTTCTCAAGTAAATACTTTTTATTTAGAACAAAAACCAGATGTTACTACCACCATGGTACCTTTAGCTGCCGTGTCATCTATGCATCAAGATGGCGCCACACCATCAGGAAATTTTACTATCGCTACTGCTAGTGTAGGATTGAGCAGGGAGGCAATAGAAGAAAATAATTTTCAAACAATGACAATTACAGCGCTACCTACAATGTTGGGAAATTCTGTTGCAATACAAGAAGATTATACTAAGTTAGCGACAATTGAATCTTCAGACGTGACATCTATCATTGAGGAGTCTAATACAGAACTGGATGAAAAATTTTCATCTATGCCTAAAGTAAAAAGGATCTCCATGGAACAGTTAACTCGTAGACCTGTTAAATTTAAAGTAAGTTTTCTTAATCTTATAAAGGCAGAGACATACTTTTATTAAATATAGTCATTAGAAAGTAATTTAATTATTATGCATAATAATATTAACAAATAATTCATGAGACCATTGTAGTGCAGTGCAGCAGTGACAGCATCTAACTGTGAGCGCAATGGCTGTGAGTTTGATCTCCACTCCTTTTCATATATCCGCCCTGATAAGACTTAGCGCGGCGTTGAGTTCCGCCAGTAAACACAATGCCTTAAATTGAGTCTGAGTTCTATCTAGTTTTCCCTGGCATGCAGGACAGTGTGAAGCTAAAAAAATAATATAAAAAAAAGTAATCTTAAATATATCCTGAATAGTGAATTAATTTGTGTCCCATTCGTAATGACTATATTTTAGATTTTTTTGAATTTGAACAATACATGATTGCTGTAAGTAGTTTAGTAAATATGCCGTCACCTTTACGAACCCCCTTCTTAACATTTACTTTACTCTCAATACGAACTTTTATTTTATAATTTTATCTTTTCCCTGGTATTCTCATAGGTTATTTTAAAAATCCTAATGTGTTTATGCTCAATTCTTCGGTTCTTAATATTTCTCTACGATCTAGATCGTCCCATGTGCAAGTTAGCAAAAGTTTTTATTCCATACTTTTGCAGTTTTTTTGTTGTCTATATGTAGGGAGTCCATAGTCTATATGTAGGGAGTCCATAGTTGGTTTTCGAACTAACAAAATAAAATAAGAATTTCAAAATAATTAGAGGCCATCGTGGCGCAGGGGGAGCCTCTGATTGTAAAGGTGATTAGTTGGGGGTTCAATTTGTATTAAGTGGACAGATTATTTTTAAATTATTTTTATTGACACGCAATGTTTCCAATTCGAGCGGGAGGTGGAGAACGGAGTGTCTTGGCACTAGGTTCTGTCAGACTATCCTGCTATGCGCGAAGAAGCATAAAGCTCCGTTTTTAAATAATACAAAGCGATTAAGACAATGTTTTTGGTTTCATTTCTTTTTTAGTGTGATGCACCAGATTGTAAGAAAGAATTTTTAAGTGAACAAAAATTAAAAAAGCATAAAAGTACTCACAACAAATCCACTAGTCCTAAAGCTCCAAGACAAACTACTGTAGAGTGTCCTGTTAAGAAAATTCTAGAAAATGGCGTAGAAGAACCCTGTGGCATGATATTTCATATAAGAGTTGATTTAATTAAGCATTTGAATGAAGATCATACTATTGACGAAGCTGCTTATAGGTGAGACTCCATAAAAAAATATTCTTTTATTATGAAGAAGGTTTGTATCATTTTGTATGCAAAGTAAATCATCGACAGGATAATTTTTTTGTACATTATCAACTTGTCTTCACAATTTAATGAAATTTGCCGTGACATTTCAACACTATACAGTAATAAGTTGAATAAGTTAAAAGCTCTCAAAATGAAAATCTTTCTTTATTCAAACAGGCTATTACGAACACTTTCGAATCAATTAACATAAAAATGTCAAATCTACAAGAAGCTGCCAAGGGCCATGCCATTTGTGTGTTGTTTATTACACATTAGCAAGTTACCAAAATGTATAAAAGCTCTATTTTTTCCAAAGAGAATATAAAGTATAGTTCATATGACACATCCGCGTCTGTATATAGATGTACAGAATGCAGTCGCCGCTTCTTCTGGGCGTCGGGGCTGCGGGCGCACGCGCGCGCGCACTCGGGCGCGGCGCGCGACGGCCGCCTGCTGGCGTGTCCGTGGCCGGGCTGCTCGCGCGCCTTCCGCCAGCCCTGCCGCCTGCGCGAGCACGCCCGCGCCCACACCGGAGACAAGCCGTACTCGTGCAGACATCCGGTGAGTCTTTCGTGCTTTGAGCGAGTTGACGCATTCAAAAGTAGAAAAGAAATGACAAGTTGACATACTGTGGGTAGAACTGCGACTGGTCGTTCCGCACGGCCAGCAAGCTGCTGCGGCACGCGCGGCGGCACACGGGCGACCGGCGGCACGCCTGCGCCGCGTGCGGCCGCGCCTTCCTGCGCCGCGAGCACCTGCGCGACCACGCCGCGCGCCACCACGCGCACGCGCGGCGCACCCACGACTGCCCCCATGCTGGTACAGACCGCAGTTGTTCATTGAATTGTTGGCTTTTTTTTATTTCTCTCTTATTGTGGGTTCGATTCTTATTAGGGGGAATGATTATATTCAACATATTCGCATTTCTCCGCTCTGTTACTTACGACAATGCTCTCGCATTATGAGTTTCACCATTTATTTGTCTTATATTCGGGCGGAAATGGGAAAACGGCGTTTTTTGACGCTAGGTTCCCTGTGATTACTCTATTGTACGTGAATTGAAAAGTTTTTAACTCATTTTAGCTACATTATTCATTTGGTGGTGGAACCTGTAACCGCTTATCGTTTAACCAGCTACTGTAAAAAAACTAACATTTCATTAAGAAAGAATCGACTTCACTATTATCTTGTACACACTCAGTCATTGTACGGCTGCAATACAAAAGATAATTAAATATATGCAATTTTAAAATATAAAAATAGCTTGTATGATATAATACTTTTATTAAATTCCAGATTGTCAACAAACTTTTACAAACATGAGTTCGCTTTACATACATATGAAAAAGGTACACAAGAAGGAAGAGAACAATCCGTCTACTGTTACAGCCACCGTTGAGGAAACAGACCACTCAAAAGTTGATTCGGAAAATTTATTTATGGTAAGCGATACAGATATAATTCAAAAAGCTACTTAGATATATGAAATAATTTTTTTTTTAGTACAGCTTTCTTGTACAGTTCCAGTGCTAGTTTTTAATGATATAAGTGTCTTGAAATGTAATTTAATTTTGCATATAGTAATAGAATTTGATTTTTTTCAGCTTTTACTTACAAAGTCATGTAGGCAGAGAGAACATAGTGTGTCAAGACACTCCGTTTTCCCCTATCTGCCTGAGTTCGAGATATTGCGTGTTGAGTGGCGGACCTCAGAGAAAAGAAAATAAATTGAATATAATAATTTCCTCCGAGTGGAAATCGAACTCACAACCATCGCGCATACAATCAGACGCCACATGGCCTCCGGATAAATTTCTTTTATCATAAAATTTTACGGGGACGATGGGGCTCACAGTTTTGTATTTTATTTACTTAAAAAGCAATGCATATTTTTTATTATACATATATATTGACAATGACAAAATAGATAGCCTAGAAACCAATTTTCTATGGAAATATGAGTATATAACTGCACTCTATGATTGCGGGTACAATTCCCTTGTTTATATTTAAAATATTTGGTTTAATAATTGTTGGTAATTTTATAGGTGAGTCTATTAGAACCGGCGCAGTTAGGGGCAGAGTGTGCAGAGGGCCAGAGCGCGCGCACGCACTGCACGTGGCCGCTGGCGACGCGCAACGACCGCTACCGAAGCGACGTCTTCGCTCCGGACGAGGACGTACAAGTATGTCATTTCTGTATGTTTTCCATTGTTTCCATGTGTTTTAATATTTATTATTATTACTAAATATTCATCTATGCAGCCAACGTGGCGCAATGGGACAGCGTCTGACTCTAAACGAGATTGGTTGTGGGTTCGATGCCCATTTAGGGCTATGATTGTATTAAATTTTTTTGCATTTTTCCTTCTCTTGCACCTAAGACAAAACGCGGCTTTTAGTTCCACCGGGATACAGTAGATTTCGGGCGGAATATGAAAAACTACGTCTTGACACAAGTTTCTCTCTGACTACGCGGGTAAAAGCGTGAAGCTGTAAAAAAAAAATGTGTATTTCGGTGCACATTTTAAAGCAACTGAGACGGCCAGAAATGGGTTTAATTAAAGTAGCAATAATTTATTTTTTATATTGTTATTCACTAACTTCGGACGTGTGAAATATTTTTGAACAATGTATAAAAATTTTAACGACGTACGTACGTATTTCGACGTGGTATTGGATATAGAGCCGGATTTGGATATAGAATGGTTTAGCCGTCAGAGTGCTTGGAAGGTTTCCAAGAGGTGCCGGTACGTATACGTAAAAATTTTTGTTCGCTGCCTAAAAATTAATTTGTTCACAAAATTAACCTAAATAAATGAATCCTTGTACGTCTCTTTTTAACACTAATTAGTTGTCACTATTTGTTTGTTACAGGTCGAACAATCGGAAAGTTCTGAAAGCAACGTATACACTGTGAGGAGCGATCTCTTCCTTCACGGCAACGTTTTGCATAACGAGGATAGCGAGTTAGTAGTTTTTTTTTTTATTTTAAGGCCAAATACTTAATACTATTGCGTTTTATAAGAAAATATATATATATATATAAGAACTACAATTTAAATTATTACATCTGAATATTGGTTATAGATTATATAAATTTCTTTGTGTTTTTTCTCCCCCCGTAAGGTGATTATTACTTAAGATCAGTTTGATGTTTTGTGAACATAATGAAATGAATAGTTTGTTCAGGCAAATGGGTCGCTGCATTCGCGTGGCGGAGGCCGAGGGCGAGGGCGAAGGCGCGCTCGCGTTGGACGCCGACTTGCTGCTCGACGCGCCTTCTGTACATCTTAATCAGGTATTATAACTTTCACATATGGTAAAGTCAAATATTTATATATATATATTATGTCTATTTCTATATGTGTAAGAAATCATTAAATTAACAAAAAGGTAGGTTCATGAGGCAGTAGTATAGAGAAAAATGTATAAAGGTCCGCCATTCCTTTTCGACTACCCTGCTATGCGGGGAAAAGAGTAAAGCTAAAAACTAATATGTAGTCCTGATTTTCACGGGTGGGATTAAAACCCACGACCATTATTACATTCAGTCATACATGACGACATCAATATTCGAAGTACAATGTGTAAAAGTTTGAAATAATATATAATTAAAATTTATAGTCACATTGATACAAGTCTAACTTATAATTAGTGAAGGTTTCATATTACGCGTTAAACTAAGTTGTATGAAATAATAATATTGAAACTAGTATTATAAATTATGTATATAAATATACAAGTTAATGAAATTGATGTGTCTGTTTGCAATATTAAAATAACCGCTTTTTACTAAATACATATATATAAATATATATATATGTATACACGGTGCATATACCAAAATATATTTTTTTCAATTTTTGTCTGTCTGTCTGTTTGTTACGGCTGGAATTTTGACGGGACTTTCACTGGCAGATAGCTGATGTAATAAGGAGGCTTAAGGATGTAATATTAAAGCTTAGCTATATTGGCACGGATATAATAAAAATATATTTTCCAGGAGGAGTTATACACGGATCCTGTGGACGAGTCTGCTTTCAGAGTGTTTCTGTTAAGTGGCGAAGAGCTCACGTAAATTACATACTCATACATTAATTAGATGCGATTTTGTACGATATCAAACAAAAGATAAATAAACACCGAACTAAAATAAGCTTATATTGTATAAGGTTTTGGTGTCGATACCTTAACTTTTTTTTAAATTTTAATTACAATTTACATATATTTATAGCAAAATTATATTTAAAAAAAAATGTCATTAAAATTTTATGACATATATTTCTATTACGTATGTATATCTCAATCATATTTGGTTTGACTCCAATTAATCCACTTACACGTTTAACTTATATAGTAGAGTTGTTCTCAATAAAGTATACAATGTTTCATAATATTTCAAAATATTAATATATATTTAAGATTATAAAAAAATACGATATGAGATTACCGTATAATTGTTTTAAGAAAACAACTTGGTCAAAGAGTTCGAAGTTCCATTTCTCTAGCAATTTGAATTTAATACTAGTTTTAGTTTTAGTATGTCTGCGTGGACTACAAAACGAATATATCGTATTTCTCGTGGTTGGTGGAATTTCGAGATATCCCCCCCCTTCCCTTAGTCCTCCCCTGAATGAACGGATGAAGGCTGAATTTCAGCTTTGGGGAGTAGTTTGAACTGTGCGTTGTAGTCTTCGCATAATAGTTTGAAACTGAGATCGCTCAATTTTGGTGACTGATCCTTAATGAATTAGTTAGCTCTCAGCTGCTTAACTAACAAACAATCGGTCTTTTATTGTTTCAAAAAAAAAAAAAGAGGGAGATATGACAAGATTAATAAATGCTGTACTGTGTGTACAATTATCAAAAATTTTTGGCCTCTAATTTTTTTTATTGGCAATGAACAACCCTATTGTTGTTAGGTTAGCTTTAACATAGACATATTTTAATATTTTTGCGAGACCGTGACCTTCACTCATTCAGCCACGATCTTGAGAACTAAGGAGCGTCTCATCGCGTAGTTCATTAGTGAGAGCGCTCTTTCGAACTAGTTCGTTCGCGAACTACAAAAGACTAGTGCGTTGTCTGTCTGCCAGTCAGTCATTCAGTCAGTCAGCAGCGCAAGAATTATATATATATATTATCGAACGAAATCGCATCTAAATTTAATATAATCTAAGACTGCTATAAGCCACTCTGTTAAATGTTTATATCGCTTCGAGTGATACTATCGTACGATATACAATTTAATACATTTACCAACGCTTATTACTGACATTTAAGTAGCAGTTAATCAGTTTAAGAGGATTTATTATGAAGTTATTACATATTTCTTTGTGTACAGTCAAAGAAACTGTATATAGTCTCTGTTTTACGAACAATTATATAATTTTAACTTTTATTAGATTTGATTACAGATCAGACAGTTTCTTTATGGGTTGATATAAATTGTGGACAATAGATTTTTATCTACGAATGTCGATTTTAGTGTGTGAATTTTTATATTAGGCACCTATAATTTTATAACGTATTAGATTTCTAATAAATAAATTAATAAGACAAGATATCATGTACCGCCATGTTTTTTTTTATATTACTCAGTAATGCATTTTTCAAGTCAAACAAAGACCACATTCATAAGTGAACGATAAGACGCTTTTCTTTAATTTTAAAGACGACACAAATTTGGTTTTAACCCAATACGGTTTCGAACTCTATACCACCGCGTTCAATTAATACGCTACGTATTAAACATTGAATCCATTTTTATATAATGCAGACATATGCCACTTTTGATATATGCATATTTTTTTAGTTCAAATTTTAAGCTTAAAAATTACAATTTTCAGTAAATATACAATAATATAACCAATATATTACATATAATTAAAATAGGATAGTATCACAATAATTATAAAAAGTTAGTTCATTGCTAGATTACTTTAGAAAGCGTAATGCCAAATAAATGGCATGATTGATGCATGCTTAAAGAAATATTTCTTGTGATATACAAGTGGGGATTATTACATTCAAAGATTCGAGAACTATTTAAATATACGGCAAGTGTATACTTATATAATTGTTTAAATTATATTAAAAATATTTCTAATATTTCCCTATAATTAATATCGAGCTACGCAGTGAATGAGGTACTGCAAATTGGCGTTTGATATAACTGGCTGGTATTAGAAATAAAAATGTTATCATTCTTGAATATATGCATATGTGTATATATTTAAACAGTTGCTTCATTATAGAATCGTTATCTTGTAAATTTTATGCCACGTCATAATTAAAATAGACAACTATTGCTCAGATGTTATTTATATTCACAGATAATTTTTAAAGTGAAAAAAAAACAAATGCCAGTGCATTTGATTTTTTTTTATCTGTCCCCACTGTATTGGAACAAGTTTTTATTATTGTATCCATTACCCTTAAAGTCATCACATGTTATCTTATAATTAATTATAATTTTATTTTCTTAAATAATTTTACATTCTTAGATATTCATAGCAAGAAGCATGAATAGGTTGTGCTGTGTAGTGTTTGAAATTAGCAAAAAAAAAACCATTGGTTTTTGTAGAAAAAAGTCAAGTTATTGATAATTTGTTTTAAATATATTTTTATATTAAATGGGTGTGTAAAAACGTTAGTGTGTTCTAGATACTAAAATATATTTGGAAAAGGCAATATTTATGTGCTAAATTATTCGAACCTAAGGTACAAATATCTGTGCATATACAAAATTAATGAATTATGAATTTTAGGGTGCAATAACCATTTCTTTATTGTTATTTTGTCAATATGATTATTATCGCCTAAGGGTTCTGGTATTGAATTGGTGAAAATTATAATTAAAAATAAATATAAAATAAAAAAAATATTAAAACTCAAGGATGTTTTTTCCATTACTATAACTTATTAGGTATAGGAAAATTATTAATAGTATACGACCTAACGTGTAAACTTTATATAACAATGTTGATGATATAATAAATGAAAGCTTACTACACTTGCTCGAAGACGCCATGAATTTATGATCTCTAGATGCCTTCTAAATTAATATTTATGTATATTTTCTATCGTAGCATAATCGTGATACCCGATTTTTTGATGTGTAACGTATAAATGCTAACAAAATTATTATTAGTAATTTTAATTAATCTAGGTTTTGTGCTTGTACGGAGGGTTTTACTTGACATGACAGTCTATTATTTATGCATAACGGTGGTTAGAGGTGTAAGAGGAATAAATTAATAGCGCGTTTTTGTGCCAAAATAACACTTTTATGTCAATTATAACAAAACTTATTCATTTAATTATTACTTTGTATCATAAGATTTCAAATCTGACCGTTCCGGTTACAGATAAACACCAATGACAAAATATACGCTATTTATTAATTCGGTATATAACCAGATTTCACATAACATACTTTGTATATTGATTTATTTCTTAAAAATAAAATGACTATATTATCGCTTGATAATGACATTAGTTAATGGTTAATTACAATTAATTTTAATTGCAAGCGTCTATTTGTGTTTAAAATATTTAATTAATTAGTTATCATTCCACCTTAAAATGATGGCACTGATAACTGCTAAGTTCATAAATGTTAGTTTCAGAATTTTCAGAATCCGTCCCGGATTCAGAATTGCGTGTTCATTGGCGAACTCAATTTGTCTTTTAACGAGAGCGGGGTAAAAACCATTTAAATATAATAATTCCCCCGAGTGCGAATCGTTCACGTGACCATTGCATACAGCCACTGTACCACTGGGCCACGATGGCCTCTAAACTAATATCAAATTGATTCTTTCGTTCGACAGCACTTTTAACATTTTAAAAATAGGTATTTTTTTTACGCGGTATTGCTATTTTAAACCAATTTATATTTTATGACCATAATGGCCCTTAACTATTCTATGCTACTCAATAATATATGTAATAATCTCCAATATTTTACTTATTTCTTTGATCGCATATTTAATTTAATTAATCACAAAATATTAATTTTAGATTTTTTTTCTATATATACACATATGTATATGTATATAAGAGTATATATAGGTTTGTCATGTTTAGTTTTAGTCAAAAACACATCCAAGGATCGAGCCAACTAACGCCTGTTAGTGTAAGGTTTTACTTAGTATATACGTTAGTTTTTTAATTATATTGTAAATAAGATATTATATTTTTGGATATACAAACATATGGTGAGATGCTTATTTTTGAGACTGTTGTCCAAAAACAACTTTTTGTTAGGATTTATTATCTAAAGTTATGTAAAACTCCTTATTAGTGACTAACTTCATTTTTAAACATTAAGAAGTTGGGTGTGGTTCTATGTGATTGGTTATGACAACTTGGATATAAAAAAATTTGCACAAATATTGTGTTTTTTTTACTAAATATATAATTTTAATTAGATTTGTTCTTTTTTTGCAATAAATGTTATTGATATCAACTATACTACTTAAATGGAGTTACTTGAATAAAAAAATAACTTTAAAATATATAAAAAGTAAACAAGAAGAAAATTTTCTTTTTAAAAATTTTAAATTAGGACATTTGTAATTTTTACATGACAATTGGAAACTGGTTACATAGTCCGAAAATGCTAGTAAGGAGTTATGAATGAAATTCAAAATTATATTTACATATTAAGTTATATTTAAGTTGTTGCTATATTTTTGTTTATCTAATTTGTATAATGTAATCACATTTTTCAGTACAGCTGCGCTAAGTCAATCTTAAATTAATCACATATCATATTTAGTTTTGTTATTAATTATATTATAATTGGTTGCTTCGTGTTTATGCAGATTTTGCTATATAATAGGAATAAATGTTTTGGATATTATTTTTGTTTTATTTCTGCCTTTGGTTTTCCATATTAAATATTTATTCAATTATAATTTTATATAGAATTTTCCCCCTATTCCCAGTAGTAGTAGAGTACTGCATTGTACTGGAATTTTATTCCTCAATAGGCTAACTCATATAAGGACTTCGTGGTTGTTATATTTTTTATTTTTCGGAGCATAAATTAAAATCTATAACGAGCACCGACCAATCAACTAATCAATATCAATCAACTTATTAGGTCTTGTAATCTTACTAGTAAGTCTATTTTGAAGGAATTTCCCGGAAGTACTTGTGATAAGAGTACTGGAAATATGTGTGAATTCCACGTTAGAATCTTAACGACTAAATATTGGAATATTAAATAAGTTTGTTTTGCTTGGTTACTTTATTTTTTTTAAATCTTCATCAACAGCTCTTTTGTCTACTGTAAGCATTCTATTTTTTTCTACCCAAGTGTGAGGTCTCCTGGAATTCAATCTATTCATTCAGGTTTGACGATATGTAGGGACAATAAAACAATAAACTTACTACAGACTCAATAAATTTATATTTACACATTTGTGGATTGACATATTTGTAATATTTACAATGTTTTCTGACCTTTCATCAATATAATTTCCTAAATGGAAATTATACGACGGAAATAATCCTTAATATATTTGTAATGCAATATGTATTTAAAAAAAAAACGAATTAGAGTGAAAATGATAAAACAAGATTTATTTTATTTTTTATGAATGTAACAATGTCTTTACTTGCGGCAATTTTGCAAGTCAAGTATGCTTTATGATTCATAAATGTACACATTGTAAATGTTTCTTTGAACTGTTTTGTTGATTTTATTTTTAAACTAGTCTTTTAATTAGATAGCCAACAGTTGTTTATAAAAAGTTTCGGCTCGTATGTAAAATGTAAGAAATCATTTTGCGTGTTTCTTTAATACCCGTTTTATAAAATTATTTCAATTTGTTCGTAAATAGTTAAGTACACAATAGATATATAGAGTATGTTTTATGTAAAAATTAAACGACTATCACCTATATCACAAATAAATTCGATATACCACACAATCGCCTTAAGATAAGCGTTAAAAAAACCTTAAGAAATTTATCGTATAAAACCCTCTTAAAATTCTAAACTAAGGGCTGCGACTCATACAATCCCAATGGTGTGGCAATCAGGCGGCGTGAGTGGCAGGCTAAGGCTGGTTGTTCGTATCAGTTTTGTTGACAATTTGTCCCTACATATACTAATTACCCACAAAACCGTATAAAGGACGATAAGGCTAACCGCAGACAAGGCGACTATAATACCCGCTTGATTAGCTTGTCGCCAGTCCAGTACTGTGTAGACGTAGGGGTTGCCCATGCTGAAAATGGTAATAGGTACTGTTAATACAAGGGGAGAATTAATACCAAGGAGTTTCATGGATTTATCGTGTTGTAGAGAGAATAGCTCGGGGAAGTATCTGGCACTTGCTATCCAAGTGTAGGCTTTATGGGTCCCTTAGAAATTCGCATTAACGCTCCTGTGTCCGAGCTACTCTCACTACCTAACCAGATTTGAATGAAGTGATATTATAGACAGACTAGATTCTAATTCTAACGCGTACTTACAAGTTAATTCTAAACCAATTGCAGGTAAGATCAGTGGTAAATTGGGTAAGAAAGGTTGATTATATCTAGTGCTTTTACCCCCGTTTTGTACTTTCGTGGTGGAATATAGCATATGGCATGGTAGATACACTCTTGGTCTTGTATTAAACACCTTACTAGCTTGGTAGCTGTTCTGTCCGTGAAATTTAATTTATCCTGGTGATATATATAGTCTCAATGGAAATGTTAATATTACATAGCTCAATACTCTCTCTTTCTTATTGAAAACATGATAAATATTACGGGGGTATATTTTAAGTTCTGAATTTTACATTAATATTACAGTTTAAACACTATCTATGGCTTACCAAAAGCGATAAGTTCAACATAGGTATTACAAAAATATATATATATATTTAAAATCGAATTAAGTGGGTATATAAAAGTGTCATTTTAGTTATAAGTATCTTGTATATCTATGTATTTTATTGATAGGATTTAATTTATCGAACCATAAATGTACGCAACAAAAGCACCGATTATTAATTTTCTAATACTTCTCACTTACGTATAGGATAATAATATAATTTCTATAGGTATTATTCTTCGAAAAATAATAAGTACGTATCTATCTAACTACGAGACAAATGTGTTTGTCTCATTTTTCAAATTTGGATACGTGAACATTGCTTTATAAGTACATAGAATTTATTTGCAAATCAATTAGGTAAGAGGTGAAAGTTGAAGGAATTTTATTAATGGCAATATATCGATATAAACTTTTACTATAATTAACGTAACTGTATTGATCCAGCTATGATATAAATAGATATTTAAGTACAGAAGCAAATGTCAAGTATTGATTTTTTAAGAACAATAACTTTAAATAATTTCAAGTTTCCAATTAGTAAACTAATTAAAATCTTTTATATTTTTGTCTATATTTTTTAAATGGATTTAACCAATGTAACATTATACATCCTTCACTTGACGCTCAGTGTGTTTTGCATTACACACTGGGTGGCCAAATACAACGATGCGCTTTGTCTCACCAGACCGAAGCCCAGGGGAACCCGTATAAAGTATGAAAACTTAATTGTCAAAATTGTACCAGGCTGGCGTATGTTATGGCGTATAAATAAACATACTATACATTAAACTAATTGCAAGAGAATCGAATCCATATTACCTTTCGCAATAGTTAGTTATTACTATTACAATTTATAATCGTATAAAAAACAAGATATAGTAAATCATTAAATAATCATCTGTAATTTAATAGCGTTTCCGATTTAATAACATTAACGAGGCTTTTTTTATAATAACGAGTATTTGTTGAAACAGAATAAACTGTTAGATAATAGTGTGAGTACCTACATAATACTTGTGAAATGTAAATCCACGCAGGGCCTAAGGCCTCACTATAGTAGTATTTAATTTGTTACAAAATTATTTTGAATGAATTAAAGCTACCTGTCCGTTCCACCAGCTGCATAATAGATAGCGGAGAAGGCAGCGTACCAGACGCCGATACCAAGAGGCTGATATATATGCAAAAATCTATGCGGAGTTCTTGATAGGACCACTTCGATGAATGCCACACAGGAGTTGAAGCCATGAGTGGCTACGTCAAGCCAAAATTGTGCTGCGCTTTGCTGTTCTCTAACTTCTGTAGATAATAGAATGGCTTATATTACATATTACTTTATTTTTGATTATTTACGGTAGTTTCACGTATCTTCCGCGTAATGCTAGGAAGAATGCTTGAATGCTATCTAAAAATAGTTGTCCATTCATTTTCTGCAAATTTTTTAGATATTTTGTCTTAGTTGGCGGAACTCTAAGCCATATTTTATTTTACTAGTCCGGGGCAATAATTTAAGTAAAATAATTTCCCCGAGTGTGTAACGATAGAAATGTGCATAGACATTGCTTCACTTCACAATACTTCACGGTTTTTTTCGCATAGCAGTGTAGTCAGAGAGAATTCTGCTATGCGGGAAAAAGTAGATAGTGTCAAGACACTACGGTGTTCACTTTCCGCCCGAAATTAAGGCATTGCGTGTTGAGTGGCGGAACTCAACGCGGAGAAATGAAAATATTTGTGATTTTTTATGTTTCAATAACCGATCACGTTTACGAGATTATTATTATTCATATCGATGAAGTACGGGCTCAAAGGAAAGAAATTTGCATATTACGACATCAGTAGACTTAAATTTTCAGGCTATTGGGACATCGCTTGGCTGTTAAAGTAATGGCTGTGGGTCAATCGCCACTCGGAGGAATGGCTATATTTAAATGATTATTTATAGATAGTGTCCTAGCCAATGACCTTGTGAATAACAATAAATAGGAAAGGAAATGGTCAATGGTTTTTATTGGTTTCGTTGAACTAGAATTAGTAAACCATTACATAATAATGTATCTAAAATTGACGCAAAATACAAAGAATAAATAGCTAGAATAAATTGACCTCGGCTGCAGATATTATATAGATTTACTCTGTTTTTATTAAATAAATACTTAGTTCGAATAGGTATTAGATTACGGTTATAATTAGGTTATATTATTTCTGTATTTTTAACATTTTTAAAGTGTTAATTAATCACACACTTAGGAAATTAAAAAACATATTTTTAGACAACGTAAAAAAAATTGAATGCGACGGGATTCATATCCCGCTGCGTTTATATTTTTATATGTTTTCTAAACATATATAATTTCTGTTCTTTTTGGAGGACTTACGACCAACTACTTTTTATACTTAAGTCTACCTGGGCTATAAAGAAGAATCCAATATAAACATGTGATCATGATGGCCACTGTGATAGACATGTTGTAAAGCAGCCAGTACATACTCACGTACCATGGCAACTCACTTCCATCTGAAACATTTTAAACAATATAAATAACAAATAAACATTTTTGTTTTTTTTTTAAAAAAAAATTTCTAAAATATCCTATATATTCACGCAATGATTGTCTTGTAAGCAAATCAGTTTTTTTTAATAAATAGGCCTCACAGAGTACCTGCCTGTATACCTACATAATATTAATTATCTATACATAATAATAAAAATGTAACTGGTCGCTGTCTGTATATGGAAGGTACATAAAAAAAATATAAGGGGCATTTATCAATGTAATAAAACCCATAACAATGATTTTTAATTTTAATTTCTGTTTATCTGTTTGTTTGCTTAACCGACGTAAACGCTTTGTATTGTGGTAAACTTCGCTTAACATTTAGTGTTATTTTATTTCAATCGGTTCATATGCAAAAAAATTACTACCATTTAAATTATAAATTTCATCAGTTTGTGATTTAAGTGAGAACGAACGAGGTAGTTTAGTCATGTAGTTTACGCAGGCAAAGCCGCGAGTCGCTAGTTATTTAATATACTGACACCATTAATTATTATATAATAATGATCCTAGGAAACTTAATATGAACATTCATTTATTGCAGTTATTACATAAATCACCATGCTGACTAAATAAGAACTTTAATTATTCATTCCTACTTCCTAGCAATACATATTATAAATGTGAAAGTCTGAGAATAGATGGATGTATGTTTGTTCTTCTTTGACGTAAAAACTATGGACCAGATTTATATGTAATTTTACAATAAGAGCATCAGAATGACATATACAAACAATTTATAAAGGATTTTTAACTTTTTTTTAAAGTCTTATTCGCACACTTGGGAAATTGAAAAAGACATTTAGAAAACGTATAAAAATTTAAACGCAGCGGGATTTGAACCCGCGCCTCTTGAAAACAAATTCAATTTTCTAACAAATTTAACATTTAAGACGACAAAATATTTTTCTAAATATATTTTTTCAATTTCCTAAGTGTGCGAATAACACTTTACAAAAATGTTAAAAAATATTTAATAAATAGCATTCTCTACATATTTATAGCCTAACGATAGTTCGTAAAATAGTCTTTGGGTAGCAGAAATTTATAAAAATCTCTCTACAGAGATGCTAACAACAAATATGAGTTTAATAAACGTATAACAATTTCGACGCAGCTGGATATAGAACGTATGGCTTAGCGGCCAGAGCGCTTGATTGGTTATCAAGAGGCGAGGGTTCAAATCCCGCAGCGATAAAAATTTTATACGTTTTCTAAAAATGTCATGTCTTTTTCAATTTATAGACGTTTTCTATAACTCTGCAATAATATGACGATAAATGTTAAGTAATTGCCAAAGATTCCTGCTGCCTAAAGTGTTGGAGTTACACAAAGATGTATCAAGAGAGTGTTTGCTTGAAATTATCCAAATAAAGGCATATATCTGAACCACGCTGATACTTGGCAATAAACGCCCTCTAAATGCGCATTTATAATCTTAGTATTAGGGTGGCGTAACTCGAGTCAACACTGTTTACGCCAGAACCTTTGCACTGCTTTTAAAACGACGTTTAAAAATAAATAACAAAAAAACAGTATACAGACACATAATCTTCATTCATAATAAAACACAAATGTGTGTGTCTGTGTGTGTGTATGTATAATTATGTGGTTATTGTAAAAAATTGTAAACAATAGAAATCCTCGCTTCCCGGTAACTCAAATCTCACTGTAACTCGTTATAAGCGGGTGAACGTATCAATACAAACGTATAAAATCTGCTGAAATGTGTTAAGACCTCGCCGTGTGCAAAAGCCCTTATTATAATGTAGATGGTAATATTACGTCTGCATATGCTAATTTTTTTTAGTTTAAGTTGAGTGGTAATGAGGCGTACCTTCTGTTCCCGTTGTTCATTGAGCTATGGGACACGTTGTATATGTCTGATTATATTAAACCAAGGGAAAATAAAATTTCAAATTTCAAATTTAAAATTTCAAATTTCGTATTTCTGCTTCATATTCATTATTATCAAACAAGGGTCATGTCATAAAACGATAAAACGCAAAATTCTTGTGGCACGTTTCCCTTTTTATATATGTTTTTTTAAATATTGATGCAAGTGCAATATTGAGACCCTCGGGTCATGAGACAGCGTCCGACTGTAAACGTGATTTTTGTGGGTTTGATTTCCACTCGGTGAAATTATTATATTAAAATTATTTTCATTTCTCATTGTGATAAAACAAAAACGGGACGTTTAATTCTGCATTGCATCGATTTCAGCCGTAAAGTGGAGAACGGAGAGTCATGACATTGGGTTCCTCTCCCACTTCCTGCTGCGGGAAAAAGCGTGAAAAGCGTTTTTTTAAATATTTACATAATTATCGACAGTCACCCAGTTTACTGCAAAGATATATTAATAAATAATTAAGATTTATGCAAAAGTCGCAGTCATTTTGTTATGACATAACACTAGGCGTATGGATTGTGGGGCAACAAGTGACGGCAATCGACTTCGTCGTTACATAGTAATATGACGATGAATACGTGAATAGAACGAGAACAAAACCATGTTTGCAGTACATAAAGCAGTGATAAAATAGCTGTGCCAGGTCCTCGTAAGCATTCAGCGAAATGTAAACATTGCGTTCACTAAGTACAATTCGTTCGGGGCCCGAAGGCTCTTAGGCTTTGCGATATTTGTTAAGTCGTTTTGTTTATTAGTATATATTTCGACATATCATAGTGGCGTTTACAAAATATTTAAAAATTTTATAAGTACACTGACATAGATCATGGCTAGACAAATTATTGTTAAAATTTGGCAGACGTTTGCGTGCTTTAGTCTAATTTATCACAATATAATATATATATATATATATGTATGTATAGTCGTAATTTAATTATAAAACTGATCGACCACTGATTTATAACGCCCACTAGACCTGAAGTTAGGGTTCAAACTAGAAATAATCCTATAATGGAATTTGTATGGTACATCTGATTAACCCATAGATAGCTAAAGCAGTTGTGTAAATAAAGTACACGCATTAATTTATTTGTCACAAATGAAGATTCAAGGTAAATAAAGTTTTGCGAGTTTAAATATGTAATTACACTAGTAATTACATATTTACACTAGTAATTACTTATTTAAACTCGCAAAACTTTATTTGACTTTAGTCTTAATTTGTGTATTTTTTTTTTGGTTAATTAAACGTCAAAAGAACTATCGTTTCACGTTTAATTAACCAAAAAAAAAAATATTATTTCTTGTAACGCTTTATATCTACCTTAATATTAATTAAATTATTTATTTGAAATTATAATATTATAATATATTGTTATAACGTTGTAGATATGTAACTTGAAAAAATTTAATAACCAAGTAAATTTACAATGATATTAAAAAATGTTGTCTCAGTAACCTCGGAAATCTCATGCAGAGCCGGTAATAACGCATTATATACCTACAATAACCATAAATAACGTTGGCAATCATCATTATTAAGCGATATAAAATATGTAAAAAGTAATCTGTTTTTTTTGTTACATACAAATTTCTAATATTAATAAAACAATAACTTATTTATAGAAATGGTGTGAAATAAGTTAGTATAATTTAATTAACATTTTGAATTGACCTCATTCGTGACACATTCAATTTTGTGACTATAACGCACATGGAATTACCCAAAGTAAAAAAACTGAAACAACAAAGGCTTTTAAACGAATAACACTTTCACATCCTGTGAACTACTTTATATATATATATATATATATTTAACATGTTTTAAAGTGTTATTCGCACACTAAGGAAATTGAAAAGGGCATATTTAGAAAACGTACAAAAATTTGAACGCAGCGAGATTTTAACCTGCGCCTCTTGAAAACCGTTCAAGCGCTCTGACCGCTAAGCCATGCGTTCTACATACAGCTACGTTGAAATTCTTATACGCTTATTACAACTTATATTGGTTGTTAATATCTCTGTAGAGAGATTTTTACAAATTTCTTCTACCCAAATGTTAAATATGCATTTTGTCAAAAGTTAATCAGAATTATTTATTTAAGAACTTAAAAACCAAATCGAACCCTAAATAGGTATATTTAGCGAGCAATATAGTGAGTAACTAACCTGGAAGTTTTTTGAAAATAGCACAACAGGACACTAGGAAGCCACTGAGTGTCAATAACGTGACAAGTGACAGGCCCCAGTTCGTAAGATATATCAACCAGTAAGGGCTGGCTCCGCTCCACAAGGACCATGTGAATATGCTGACAGCTATGCAACTCAGGAACAACCGCACCAGAAGCATGGGCAACGGAGAGTCTCCTCGTTGCCATGATGTCAGATAGAAATCACTTAATTTAACGTCTGTCGATGATGATACCCATAAATCCGAGAGTAATATACTTTTACTGATCAATTTTACCATTTTAGATCAATTTACCAATTTGATATTCGAAAAAAAAATAGTTAAAATAAATAATCCACTTCAGAGCACTCAGTTGATAATAGTTTCGCAACACATTGTGGATTAAGATGACCCGAGACCTGAACAGATTTCTTATCGATGAAGTATTATTATCTACACAATAATCTAAAATATAAGTAAAGTATCAGCTGTGCGTCAGCAAAATATAATTCAAACTTTAGTAATAGCATGTATAAATACGACTTCGTTGATAAGCTTTATATTTTAATTGTTCACTGCAGGTAGCACGTATTTTGAATTTAAACAAATGCTATACTAAAAAAACGATACTAGCAGGGGAGCGGTATAGTAGACGGCGCGCCGCAGCCGCACTCGGCGGTGCACTTGCGTAAACTGTCCTGCTTTATGTAATCAGCTGATTTGCAGATTCAAACTGGTAGTTATGTCTCAATGTCAAGAAATGTGCCGTAACACTAGTGTTGGTCAACTTCAAGTACCACCATTGACTAAGAATCGGCCTCTTGACGCGTCACGTTTACTACGCCTATCCAAACAACAAATATGAAATATATTTTAAAAATTTACTATTTTTTATAGGATTAAGAAAGGTTTTATAGGATAAATGCTATACATAGAATGATAAATAAATACAAAGGGGAAGGTAAAATGGCTAATTAAATCTATGCTTTGAACTAAGTGTATAGGTAATTGGATGGGTAATTAATTCTTGGTTAGACTCATATTATTGATGCTAGAAGCAATTACTTAAGTAGATAACTTACGACTTAATAAGTTTTATCAGTCAAGAAAATGTATAATTCCGTTTTGTAATTTTGAAATATAGGTAAATTTTTAGTGTACAATGAATAGAATGGAATAGAAATCGCACCATTGGAAAATAACATTAAATTAGATCATTAAACTCAAGATATGTATTTTTAAGCCACAAACTGCCACTATCGATTTATTTATATTTTCCTATCTATTTAGGTAAAGTCGAGGTGCTCAATGCTTATTTTTCTACCCCACAACAATCTTAATGTTGCATATTTGACTGTGGAAAATCCAGAAATGATTAGATTGACTATGTCTGTTGCCTTCTCCCCTTAAGAACAGTAAGATATGTAAAGATGATTAAAATCTATCGTATAGTACCCATTCTTATAGCTACTTTATATAGTACTGAGTGCCGCGTTAGATTATGGCGGTTCCCTTGTGCACATGTGAATTTGAGGCCTAGTTCGTAATTGAAACTAATTTTATAACTCATTATATTGTACGTATTTACATGTAATTTGCCTCATGAGGTCGGGGCCCTTAATGCCTCTGATGCGGTTTTGTAAATACAGAACTGAAAGTAGTCTTAATGCGCACAATTTTTATATAATATAAAGGTAAAAAAATTATAATATATAATTAAGCATTCGGAACAGTTACGCTACGCTACTTCCAACAACTTAACGTAGAAATACAATGCTTGTTTATTTCAGTTACGAGTGTGAACCTTAGAAGGTTAACATTTATTTATAAACTAGTTGATGTTTGCAACTCCGTTTGCATGGACTTCACGATTTTACAATAATAAACTATTTTCATTTACCACCTATTTATATTAACACTTGGAACCAATACTATAATAACTGTGTAATATAATAATCCGAAAAGAAAAGTTTTATTCAAGTCTGTCCAGTAACTTCAATTCGAAAATTTAACATTCCAGATGTTGTATATAATAGAACAATGCTATATTGAAATTCTTAATAAATGATTGTAAATTCGAAACATGTAAAATTTATATTATTCAATCTATCTTAAATTGAATGAAGCAGATATAATAACCTTGGAAGTAATACAATGTTGCTATTTCTTTATTTTCTTGGATTATGAATTTTCAATAATATTCTTTCCTAAAACATATATTTAGGAAACGTATAAAAATTTGAACGCAGTGGATTTTTTATACGTTACCTAAATATATGTTTTTCAATTTCCTAAGTATATGATAAACACTTTAAAAACAATGTTAAAAGAAATATTCTATTTATATACATATATATTCTATTACATTACAAACATAACAAATTAATTTTACACAAATTATGTATATATTCTTTATTGCACAAAAAGAAACCAACATTATTTACATTACAGAAATTAAGTTAGCAACGGATGATATATCTCTAAAATAGATTTCTTCCAGCCCATCTGTGGCAGAGGGTGGTGCAATACATAGCGGAATACAAGTATTGTGCAATAAATCAACACAATTAAATTTTAAGTAAAACATACTACTGATATAAAATATATGTATATTACATTGAAAAATGACACAATAAAATTACAATAAATGCTTATTAATTTTCGTTAATCGGTTTATTAATTAAAATTTAAAAAAAAAAAACCATTTTACATACTAAATGTCAAGACATTGTGCAGATCACTATCGGGCCACAGTTGGTGTACGTTACATTGAATAATAAGGGCAAAGGGTTCTAATTTCAGATAAATATTTATATACTAATAACGTTACCGTTTCCTAGAATAGAATAGAATACTATTTAAATAACTTAAAAGACAAACAATATAAACAAAAATGTATATGTCATATATACCAACTTTGGTAAATTACTTAGAACCTACAAACTGCTGTAGGTAAACTAAAGTAAAATGAAAATATAGCAGTTCTACATTAGTTACTAACTTTCGTCTAAATGTTTCTGAGCCTCTAAACATTATTTCGATAATGCATGAAGATCAAATAATAATATGTAAGACAAAATAAAATAATGGCTTTTATACTTTTTTTATTAAAATATACGAATGATTAACCTTAATTACTTAATTTAAATATTCGAATAAACTATGCAATATTTGTTTCTTGTGGTATATTTGTCCTTAGAGGTATGCCTTCATCGATGTGCACTGTCACTGAAGGTCTGATGAGACGATTTGCTATGCTGTCTCGTGCTGCAGCAAGACCAATGGTGACAAAGTGAAGGAGGACTAGAAGTAGTCCTGTGATGAGTACAATCACTGTAGTTGAGCCCGGTTGTTCCCAATTCACTACTGGATACACCCATGGCTCTCCAAGCCTAAAAAGAAATTACAGGTATAAATTGAAGGCAATAACAGTTGTATAATTAAGGCTGTCACACACTGTTTTATCTGTCTGTCAGTTTAAAATACTTGTGAGTTTAAACGCCTCTGGTAAAAAGATTTATGTTTAAAGAATAATTGTTTCTTTATTCTATTAAGACAAAGTATGGCTTTTTTTATGGTTATTCGGCAAGTACGTGTCAGACTATGTTCGGTCTTCTAGATATCTACTTAAAATGTATTATTGTACTTCAAGACAATTTATTTAACCGATTAAATGACATACTCGAATGTTATGTGCGTTCCACTTCAGGTATATCATAATATGTTGTGTGTTATATAAATTAACGAAAATTTAAGTTATTAAAAATGATATTTATATAATATATTAAAATAATAAAATTATTTATAAATCATATCGTGAACAAAAATAGAGTTTTGCCAAAATGTTTATAGTGGCTTTGTAAACTATTTTGTTCTCGAGGCGTAATTGAAACATGTCTACAGACATGTTTCCGCATGCAAGGGGTGTAAGGTATGTATACATTCAAAAAGAGAAATTACAATGACAAAAATAGAATTTTAAATTAATAAATTTTACTTGCTGCTTATGTTTATTTCAATTGACTAATTAAGACTAAGTAAAATTAATATAAATTAAAAAATCATACATATATAGATAAAGAAGTATAAGTTTGTTGTTCCAATCACATATTCGAACACGTGCAAATATCTTAATGTGAACAAAAACATTCAATAAAGAGGATGTGCGTGATACATTACACAAAGCCATTGTTATGAATTCTAGACGTTCGTGTATTGTTCTTATAATAAAAATATTGTAATATTTTTAAACTTACGGGTTCATGCCACCAGCTAGATAGTATATAATACTAAAGAATACGTAAGTGATTGCAAAGGCAAACGGATGGACTAAATGCAGAAATCGAGTAGGGTGGGAGGAACTTATGAGGTGTAAGAACATTATTATAGAATTTACTCCGTGGATTGCTATATCCAAGGCTGCGTTGATTTCCTCTAAGAAATCCTCTGAAAAGATACAAAAACACACTTAATAATTCTTATAATATATTTTCAATACTTATAAGTATTTTTATCACTTTTATATATATTATTGTAAAAAATATAATAATAGTATATGTATTATAAAGCAGGTACTAAAATGAAAAACATTTTATAAAAAATAATAAAAGTGCTTTAAAATTAACAAATATATAGAAAATAAAATTTAATTTACAATTAACAAAATTATTATTATATTGAAAGAGAGCGCGTGTAAACCTTACTAACCCTCATCAATAAAAAAAAAGTTATTAGTTTACATATATCTTTATTTAGAAGTTCAATATTTCAAATGAAATTCAGTATATCAAGTTACTATTTAGCAAGGTACATTCATAAAGAAAGTTATCATTATTATAAGCAGACTTATCTCTTTAATAGGCGTTCGACATTTCATACATATTTGAAATGAAGAAAAATATTAAGTATATTAGTATATTAATAGCGAATAGATATTCGAAAAGTAAGTAAGTAAATAAATACTCTTTATTGTATACCGGAAACATTTTTTAGACAACAATGATCTTATTCTTAATATTTAAAACAGTACAGTACAGTGCATTCAGCGACCTTCAGTGAGCGATCTCTTCCAGAAAACCTTGGGGTAGCTTGGAGTAGAGGAGACTTGAAATGGGAGAGCGGGAAATACATATTTGGAAAACACAACGTTCCAAAAAATGTACAAGAGTCTGTTGTGGTCTAAATATAGATAAACCTGTACGTTTATCTATTTTGATAATATAGGAAAATAGACTAGGAAGTCTATTTACCTGTATTTTTGGATATTAATATTCGAATATTCGAACAACACTTTAAATTTAAAATCATATCAAATAATAATGGCAAGGAATACACATTTTATAACATAAACATATTTAGTTAATTTAAACTTACCACTATAAAGTATGGCCCAATAAAAAACAGTAATCAGGAAGGCCAATGGGACAGAGACGTTATGAAATACCCAAAACGTTTTTACGTACCAAGGTAAACTGAATTCAGCGCCTGTAATGAAATAAGAGAATTTGTTATGTTAAGCTTTTAACAGCAACGTCTTTTAAAGGCGCTTAAATTGTTATAGAATATGAATTATTTAAATGTAACTTTATGCAAGATTTACACAATTATAAAAAAGTATAAATAAGTAGTTACTCACTTAAAGACCCAGAGAAGTATCTTTTAGCTGAAACTGCTGCTGCAAATCCAGTAGACAGAGTCATAAGTGTAAGACCCCAATGAGTTAAGTAAATAAACCAATATCCAATAGGTATTGGACTAGTGACATAAAATGAGAATGAAGTTATCACTATAGCCAAGGAGGTGAGGAAAAGTAATGTCCTGAATACCAGCAATGGGAAAGGAGACCGTGTTGTTTGCCACACACTGATATAAAACTCCGACGGCCTACTATGCTCTAGGCCGATCATAAACAATCGGCATTCTTTTTTAAAGTAATTAACAATCGCACTCATGTTAACACCGGCAACCCAACCCTCACAATAGTACATCGATATACCGTTATCAATAGGAACCATACCATATCTACCAATATGAGTTATCGTATGACTCAATATATTCAGTTATCAACGCCAAATTTTATCTGTTGCGTTTCTTTGATTTCCAAATAAAAGATTAGTGTAAAAATGACTCCATACATTCCAATTTGAAGCATGGTTATGTAACCATATAAATTGTCTTTTATTCTTGCCATGGCTATATAGAATTAATACGTATAAGTATGTTCATTTAAATTAAATTATATTATTATGAGATATTTTTTTTGTATGTCTATAGTATAGGTGTATGAAGATTATGGTGATTTAAATTTATATATTTTGGTATTAATAGAGTAAACAAGTTAGGAGATTTCTTTGGTTTTTGACGGAAGTTGCGGAATATGGGTGGATTATCCTCTCATAGTACGGGGAGCCAAGACAATATTTGGTTAATTATTTCCTATCAAATGATAGTTATTGAAACGCAACACAGAATAGCATCATAAAACTTCGTAAGCGCCAGCTGTACTTCGGTGGGTGGGATGAGCAGCGGTAGCCTCTCAAGCATGTAGAAAGAAAAAAATATACAATCAGTGATTTTCTCTCAAAAAAATTTTTTTCAGTTGTAGCTTACCCAATACATTGAAAAAAAAAACAACTAATTATATCATGGTGGGTTATATGGCCACTGGTCGCTCAAACATGAACAAAAATTTTTTTTTTAATGAATGTCAAAAATCTAAAATTTACCAGATGATGAGCTTTTATGTATCTACGAATAAATACATTCGTCAGCTGTCTGTATCTTGGAGCTCGGTAATTTTTGTTAAAATTTACTTTTGAAGTCCCACTTTTTTGCTTCTTATCGGTTAAGGATACGATTTGGAACAAAATTTATGAAAAATTTACTACTTCTAAAATTAAAGAAAACCTAATGACTAGAAGTGAATTTTTGCTTTGGTTTTGAGTATGTAGTCTATCAATCTTTTGCTTGAAACTGTATTAAAAATGAGGTGAATTTTAATATTAACAGACGCAATTGTAAATAAAAAGTAATACGCTTTTTTAAAACAATAATATTATTAATCAATAATTTCGACCAATCACAGCTCTTAATCTAAGCCACGGCCAACTAATCAGTGCGCTAAAATGTCGAGCCTAGGACGCCAATAGGACGCCTCTATTTATAATTTATATAGTAGTAATTCAAACTATTTTAATAGGATTAAGATAGGATATACATGAATATACCTGTGTATACACATAGATATACCTGTGAAGAAGGCTACAAAATCTTAGGCTTCGACCAATAACAACGAAGGAACAATAAAAAATGTTACAAAAATGTGTAAAATATATTCCTTTTGTGCAACAGATAAAGTTCTACGTAGGTCGGCTAGTATTTAAATATTTGTTTAGTTATTTAGGCGAATAAAGGTGCTTACATTATCGGTATGATGCGAAAAAAATTAAGAAAAGTGATTTCCTTCTAAATGAAAATGTGTGAGATGATTGTATATATAATGTTGGATTAAATAAAAAAAAACAGCTGTTAGTCAAGGGAAATTTTGTCAGCCGATGCATATTAAAAGGAGAAAGATAGTGCCGCCTACGTCCTGTGTTATAACTTTTAATGCATGAGCTGACGGTATTTCCACCGGGACACTAGCTGCTAGCTGACGAATGTATTTCATCATAGATACATAGCAACATCTGGTAAATTTTTAGATGAGAGGAATTCATTAAAAGGATTTTTTTTAATTTTTAAGCGACCAGTACGTATAATTCGCTTTGTTGTAGTCAGCTTATGTTTTTTTTTTATCCTCCATAAAGAATCTTGGACACACCGGTCTCCAAGAAGATCCTTTCTTCTATAAAGGATTCTTTTAAATCCAATAGGTACAATTTAACAATTTTTTATTTGAGAGGAAATAATATATTATTTTTTCTATACGCATACCTACATGGGTGGACCTCGTACATGGGAGGCTACCGGCGCTGACGTTCACGACGCTTTGTCTCACCAGAGATAAATAAAAATAATTTTAATATAATCCTCCTTTTTCGCTCGAGTGGCAATCAAACCCACAATCATTGCCGTTCACAGTCAGCCGCTGTCCCACTACGCCGCGATGACTCAATTTTATTTACATTAAAAAACCCAAACACTGCACATACCACAGGGATCATCTTGGAGACCGGGGTGTCCAAGATTCTTTACTGGGCTGTTTAAAGCAGTAAAATAACGCAAGAAAAAAAATTAAAAAAAATGTTTTCAACTTACATTCATAATTATAAAAAATATTTATATTAAGTTCAATATCGATTAAACTACGGACAAACTTGCTTAAGGGCATCATCAAGAACACCTATCTTATTATATTTCAATTGAATATATTCAAATATTAAGACAGACTTCATATTAAAACAATTTTAGTTTTACTTTATTCATAGGTACAACATAAAAAGTTAGTTTAAAATGAGATCAGAGGAACTCAATGAACAACTAGGCCATTGTCACATTGTAGGAAAAATAATTTATAGCCTTTCTCGTAGTAAATAAATTTTTATGTATATATTACGTCAAAAAAATATTATTTCAGTACAGCAAATATTGTTGAGGTAATTAATAAATGAAGGACATAAAAGAAATATCGTATTTTTTTCTACATTACAAATTAGGATTTATATATATATATATATATATATTTTTAATAATATAATAATAATAAAAATTTAATAATAATAATAACTAGTTAGTTAAAAATGTAATCTTTTCTATATTGTATTTTCTATTTTTCTATATAATTATAAAATTTTTAGTATCTTTCTCTATATGTGTGAGAAATTTCGCACATAATATACAGTTATATAAAAATATACAGTTGAGTATAAATATATATATTATATCTGTCTGTAGTATATCAGATCTGGAGAAAAGTGACGTAAAAATCAGTAAGTAAAGTAAAAATATATATATATACATAAACTTTTACTATACAATAATAATATTGATGAAGATCGAGTTTAAGCTTTATTTATTTGGCTCATATAAAGAAAACATAGATTATTTGAGACTTAACTTTTTCTTAAAACACTAAAAATGTACAAGTTTTTTTTAATATTAAGAAGCTAACGTGAAACTGTTCGTGTTACTTTCACAGGATTTACTAAGGGCGTCTCTAGCTGCTGTTAGTAGGGCAATAACGATTTGCAGGATAGTGATAAGTAAAGCTGAGATGGCAATCATTAAAGCTGCTACACCCGGGCTTGCCCAATCCAGTACAGGATACACGAAGGCATTTCCTAATCTGTGGATTTATTTATATGTAATTTTATGCGGTATTTCATTTTATTATAACAATAACAAGTTTTTGCTATTTATAACTATAAAGTTAATAACTTCACATTTTTCCAGCATAATGCGAGAAGGTATATTTTAAAAGCAGCTCCACGCTTTTTCCCAGACATAGGGATAGGCAGAGAGAACTTAGAGTCGAGACACTTCGCTTTCCACATCCTGCCCGAAATTGAGATATTGCGTGTTCATTAACGAAATACAGGGTCACTTAAACTTATCTCCTTTTCTAACTCTTCGTTGGTCATTCCCCTGAGTGGGGCTCGAATCTACAACTTTTTTTTAACCGAGCCCTCGTTTACACTCGGACACGGTCATACCTCGCCACAATGGCCTTTAATAGTACTTTGTCTTATTGGACTAGGCAAACGGCAATATTGCAAAACGTTCTCCTTTGTGGAAATCGACCTTACTATCATTTGTAGTGAGACACTTCCTTGTCTTTCCGTCTATAAATAGCAACTTATTCAATTTAATAATTTATATATTACACAAGATATTAATTGACAGTTAAAAATATACTTACGGATCGGTGCCACCAGCAAAATAGTAGATTACAGTGAATATAACATAAACGATGCTAAATACAATTGTGTGATAGAAGTGCAGCAAATGTGTAGGTTGGCGCGCCGATATGAAGAGTACGACCATTAACACGCTATTTACGGCGTGTATGAAGACGTCTAAGACCATATTCACAGCGAACTCCTGATCTGTAAATAAAATATATTTTTCCTAAATTACAATATTTTTTATGAATTATAAATGAATTATGACTAGCTCAGTTAAATAACTATCTATTTTTTTTTGGAATAAACTGTGTTTGAATTGTTTAGATTATAAATTTATCAGCCTGTGGCGCGTTAGACTAAAGTACAATTCAGTTTTTGGGATCCTAAGCTTAAAATGTAATATATTTAGATTATAAAGAAATAAACAAACATTATTTCCTTTCAATTATTTTATGTTAACACATTTCTGGTTTAATATTTGTGAACTGTGAAGGCACTCCGTTCTTCACATTTTGTCTACATTTTGTGACAGACTTTTATAACCGTGAGCACGACTAATGTATAATTTATTTAAAAGAGGGGACCATCTGCCTTAACAAAATTTGTTTGGCGTGATGCACAGTTTCCTTTGATATATAAAAATTAAAGATTCAAAATAACTGATAAAGGTTGTTGAGAATTCAAGATTCAAAATAACTGATAATAACTGATGGCTTAGTAAATAAATAATATGAGGATAAGTAGTGACAAAGAGAGAGTTTCTCGGTTCCAATGGGAACACAATACGAGAAATTAGTCCACCTAAACGTAGTAGCGGGCTACAACCCATTATTATCATATGACGATAAGTTACTTCATAATTAGTATTCTTTTAAATTTTTTTTACTGTAATAGTATAAAAATTAAAGATTAGATATATTATTGTATTAGAAAAATGAGCAACATTGGTAAGTCATCCTGAGTCATTATGTATTATATCTTTAATCTTTCTATGAGCGAATTATTTACGAATTAACTAATTATGTATATAAAGTAAATATATAAAGAAAATGTTAGCATTTTTATTTTTAGTTACAAAATGATTAATAACACAATTTACAATGAAACCTTTATAGTACTTATTAAAGATTTCATAATGCAGTTAATGAAACTTTTCGTATCTTTACAACGATATCTTAGACTAAAGTTTTGTAGAAAGACGACTCTTCTCATACCCTTACATTTTAAAAATATATTTAACTCTAGTTAGTTCCGGTCTTACGCACGTTTATGGGTTAATCTTTGAACGTTTAATCTTGTAACGTATATAATTTTATCAACTAGTAATTATATAATTTAAGTCTAATGTCCGTGTCGCGAATAGTTTTTGTTTTAATCATTTTCTTAGTCATACAAATAATCAGTTATCACTTATTTTTTTTTATTATCTCGACCAAATAATGCTCACATTATAAGCTAAGAAAATATTTTTTTTATATTTGTACTAAATACTACTTACTTGCTCCAGCCAAAAATATCCAGTAAAATATTGTAATGAAAAATGCTAGATTGATTGCTATTGAGTATATAATCCAGTAACATTTTATATACCACGGGAGCCCAAAAGCAGCATCTGAGGAAATAAATATTTGAAATTTTCAATTTGTTGTAAAGAAAGTTTGAATGTTTAAAAGTCTTAAGAATTAGACTAGATGACTAAAAGTTTACCATAGTATGTGAAAGATGCAAAACTTTCGATGTTTAAGATCTATGGCGAACATCATACATATTGTAGGTGCATAAATATTACGCACCTACAGTATGTAGGTCCATAACTAGTAAAATTTAAATTAATTCATAAAAATAATATATTTTGAGAAATTATAATTTAAATTAATAATCATATATAATATAATCTTCATATATAATCTTCGATTAACTTAATCTTTCGCATGTAGACATTGTACTGTATGTTGTATAAATAATAAAAAAATATCTGACAAATCCTATTGTGATAAAAATTGTCATATAATAAAAAAAAAAACCATTAATAATATTAACAAAATTATATATAAATGCATACAAATATAAGTATGAAAACGACAGAAAAACGCTTCATGAGCTTCTTTACTTTACTTTTAATTATACTATAACAGGCGATCTATCTATATCTATCAAAAATTTATATTTATATTATATTTTTCTTACCAATTGGTCCTTTGTAGTAAGCCCTGGCTGATATTCCAAAAGCAAAACCGCTAGCCAGTGTTATGAAGATTAACCCCCAGTGGGTCAAATATATAGGCCAAAATGACGCGGCAACATATATTGCAGTAAGAGTAAAAGATGCTAGTAATATACTAATACATCCCAAGAAAATTATTAATCTCAAACACAATAATGGTAAAGGCGATCGGTTTCTTTGGAAAGCACTTATATAAAAATCTGACGCATCTTCATACTCTAAATTGAACATTTTAAATTGAAATTGTTGTTTGAAATACTTTTTTATTGCACCCATTTTTATTCTTGTCGTAAATCGCTTAGTTAATTTAAAACACGCGCCACTCTCTCCACCGCCGGTGCGTCTAAAACTACATTGTACAAAACGTCTCTGTTTTATCACAGATAAGATTTGCGATCGATGTGATAATACTATGAGTATTAGTCAGTTTCGGCCACATCATATAGACTCTTGGTAGGTAATATCATCGTAGCTCAGTAGTTAAGTATTTATTACACGCGATGGTTATTAGTTCGATGGAATATGGGCAGAATTGGAAGTAAAATTACAAGTAACTCTCAAATTATTTTGGTTTTCATGGACCTAGTGTAGGGCCTACAAACACAATTTAAGAAAAAACTAGTTTTTTTAACATTACAGTAGTTACTCTCTATTTATCCGGTAGGTATCGTAAAGATAAAACTATAGCAAGTATACATTAAAACTTGTTACACACAATTTTTTTGTATTGAATGGGTAGGCACATTATATTTAAAAGTTTGAATTACGCTTTTCCTGACGAGTGGAAAAATGATTCATAAAGTCCTTCAATTTCCCAAAAAACAGTACATTATATGAATATTTCATATGAGTTAATGCACAGTGAATTAAATCCTTACAAAAACCTTCCTTTCCATTTCTACTACGACTAAACTATTTAGTTTTTTCACACACCCGCGAATTTAAAAGGCTGTATTTTTTTTATTTATGAACCGATTGAAACGAAATAAGCACTTAAATGTTAAGGGAAGTTTATTAAGATGCGTGTATGTTAACGTTTCTGATATTAGCGTGCACAAACACACAAGGAAACAGACAAACAGAAAAGAAAAATAAAACCATTGTTTTGGGTTCTATTATATTGATAGATGGCCCCAATAATATATATTTTTATATATCTTCCATGTACAGACAGCGATCAGTTAATTTTTTATTATATGTATAAATGTATGACTTTTTACTATGAATCTTGCATTTTGTATAGGTTAAAGAGGTAAGTAGTTAGAGGAGACTTAAAGAATTTGAAACATCGTTTTTATTGATTAATCTCGAACGTTATTTTATATGCATTAAATAGGAAAAATAAAAGAAGTATACATATTCCATCATTATATTTTTTGTAACCAAATATTACGCTCATTATTATTTACATATATTGCAAAATCATCACCATATATTTTAGCCATATTCCCATTATTATTTATTTGAAATATCTAATATAATGTAACAGTGTTTTTGTGTAGACTATAGAACTTGAAGTTTATATTGAAGATGTGCATGGATAAACCTTAAAAGTCCAAAAAGACATATTTAGAAAACGTATAAAATTTTTTGAACGCAGCGGAATTTGAACCCGCGCCTCTTCAAAACCGTTCAAGCGCTGTGACCGCTAAGCCATACGTTCTACATCCAGCTACGTTGAAATTCTTATACGCTTATTACAACTTATATTTGTTGTTAGCATCTCTGTAAAGAGAAAAAAAATTTATACGTTTCCTAAATATGTATTTTTCAATTTCCTTAGTGTGGGAATAACACTTTAAAAAATATTAACAAAATACTTAAAAATCCAGATCCGCATATTAGAGTTATCTTTAAATTGTCATTGCTAAAAACAAGTTTTTATTCAGTTATTTTTGTGATAAAAGAGGAAAGACAAATAACAAAATTTTTATTCAATCCATATTATAACAATCGCAGATTATATAGTTATTGTCTTTTTAAAACTTTGCCGAAACACTTTAATCTGAAATTTTTCGAAATTCAAATTTAGGCCACGGCACCTTATTTACGTGCATTGTATGTCAATTACTATATTGAAAATCTTAATTGTTGCCCTTTACGTAGACAGACACATATCGGAACTAATATTAACAATATATATGTCAAGGATCTATATTTTCCGCCTACGTCTAATGGTATATTGTAAATGGTGATTAGAAAAACAAAATATTAGAACATACTGTAATGACAAATGTTAAAACTATTCTTTGGATATGGTACGTGAACTCGGATATACTATATTTCCTTTTTTTTTATTGTATAATAAACATAATAATGGCTTAAATAACTTATGCGTCACTTATAAGGAATTATATATTTCCTATATAGCGATGGCAAAACTTCAAACGAATACAATAATTATTACTTTAAAAATAAACATCACAGTTCTTATTTTAATATAAATTAAGTACTAGAACAATTAAGTACAGTTGCAGTTAAATAATTCGTATCTAACTATCTTATAAGCTTAAAATATAAATCTCACTAAGAAACCGATTAACTATAATGATACCCACATACGAGTTAAAAAATAAGAATATTTACTACTTATTTAATGTCTTTTTGGAAACAGTAACCAGTTTTTCAATAACTCTTTAAGTAAGGTTTCGATAAAGTTCATTGTCGGTAGGTTTACTCATTTGAGTCCATTTGGCAAAAGATTTTATTATTGATTGATTAATTAATTTTTCTTTGGAACAAATTTTATTTTTGATTAAGTATATAAATGATTTAAATTTTTTAGCCATCTATAATAGTAAGCCTCTAATACGTGTGCTCTTTATATTTGCACGAAATGTTACAGATATCACAAATTAATAATATTGATATTTCTTATATTTTAATTGAATTCAAATTCAAGTGAATCCAATACTAATATTGCTAGAATTCATAAGAATGTTTGAAAGTATTTTTTTTTAATGAGTTATTTAAAAACGATTATCACACGCATTCATGTAGGTACATCACGGCCATAACATTTGTTGTAATTGTCCAGTATGCGCGTCTATTATTACAAACAATTTGGCAGTACACACTGTGCTCCTAATTAGTTAATGTCTATTCTATATTTATATTGAACTGTACTCCTCGTTTTCAAGCATATGCGCTTTTGATGTCACTTGGAAATGTTTTAAAATCCATCCATCTAGGTTTGTATAGCATTCTTAATTTGTTTATGCTTCGAACGCGTCATTGTACTCTCCACCTTTATCTATGGAACATTTTCTTATTATAAAATCACGCACAGAGGCCACGGCTACCGTAATTATATGCATCAGTGCCAGGAACAGTGCTGTGAGAGTAACCACTACCAATGTTTGTATTGGCTTAGACCAATCAATGACCGGGTAGATGAAAACGTTGCCCCACCTGGAAAAAAAAACATATAGACAAATTGAAAAAGGCATATTTAGAAAACGTATAAAAAATTCCTAAGTGTGTGTATAACACTTTAAACAATGATAAAAAATATATATAAACAAATTATATTATAATATTTTATTATATTAGAAATGTTAGTCATATTCTTATTCTTTATTTAAAATTAGAAGCTCCAAGTAATTTGAGGATGGATTTAGGCCTCTGTCTTCTCTATCTCCCTTTTAAGTTCACTTCAAAAATATTAATTAATCTACATGCATTTTAAAAATCGTTCTAAATATTTGGCTTATTATGCATGGAATGATATAATAGATTAACAGTGCTCTACCTCAACAGTCAATGACTTTAATATTAGTATTCAGTGCGATTCTGACTTATCAAACTAATCATTCTGATTAGAGTGTACGCCTTGACTTAAGGATAATAACGTTTCTAATAGACAAGAAGGCCACGTTTATAGCATAGTTAATTATTTGAGAAATATATATTTGGAGATTGTAATTTGTCCTTAGGTTTATTTTTTAAGTGTAGAAAAATATTTCTATTTTATAATAACGGCTGTTAGCACACTGTTATTTTCAGTCAATTTCGCTTCTTTATAATTTAGGGAGTAAGAGCCTAGTGAAATATTAATTTGCAACCCACGCACTAATATAATATTGTATTCTAGTATATTATTCTGCTATAGTGAGGACGTGTGTAACTGATCGCGTGTTATTGAATTATATAAATGTCACTTGTATGTATATAGGGCCTATATTTATAATATACATTGATTTGGCTTCTAGATCCACTACCAATACATTATTAAATATAGATGAATATGATAAACTAGTACTAGGTTTCCCAACTTATTACAGGATGAAAATTTTCTATACCATGTAGTAACTTCCTAAGATTTATTGACGCTTTTGTTTCGCCACGAATTCTCATTGTGTGTAGAAAAGGTGTACGTAACATTGCGAAGGATTATTCGATTGTTAACTTGTTTTTATGTATTTATGGTGTAATTTCACGCAAATGGTATTTTAATCAATTGCGTGAAATTACATTGAATATATTCATTATTATAATTTCAATTGATTATAAAATTATATCACATATAATTTTATGAAGCATTTAAATTTGATGCCTTAGTAGTACAGTTGGTTCACTTTTGAATGTACGTGACAGTTGCGGGTTCAATATCACTCGCGCAGATTATTTGTATTTAGATTACTATAAGAGATGTAGTTACTTTCTCAGATAAATTAGGCCCGTCACTCAAACTAAGTTTAAAATAAAAAACAAAAAAAGAAAAAAAAATCATTAAAACTAAAAAATAATGTTTGAACTGAACACAATATTTATTTTTATCAGTTCAGGTTTCAGTACACAAAATGTCAGTACGCAGATACATTTTTAAGGTAAAATCAATATAGACAAAGATTTTCTATTTCAATAATTTGTTCGTTGAGGAGAGATTCAGCTATAATTATGCTTTTTTATTATTTTTATTATAAAAAAACAACGTCTCAAAAACCTCCACTAATAAACAGTATACATATTTAGAAAAAAATCACAAAAGAGGATAATAATTATCCGGTCTTTATCGCAACCAGAATTTAATTAAAGTTATTTCTAAGACTTTACTTTAAAAAATATATGGAAAAACTACGTCCATCAAACGGTTACTTCATTTCCCCTCAGACTTTTTGCTCTATTATATATAATTATTTATATGATGCTTGTGATAACCCTACAACACTATTCCATCGAAAAGGTCAATAACAAACCACTATAATTCATTCTCAATATAATGTATGCAGTTTATATATGTTTCGTAATTTCTTTAGCTGTCTCAATGTAACCGTTGAGAATCTGTATGGTAAGGTCATTTGGTTGTATTATTTATTATATAGTCATTCATCAAATACTTTTAATAGAAATACTTGGTAGACGAAGAAAATAAAACAAAAAAATATCTGCAATGCGATTGCACTTTGCTGTACAGCGAAGCGAAAATAAAATAAATCTAAATATTCTTTATTCAACTAGGCTACAAGCACTTACAATTCGAAAGGCCGAATGTGGCCGGCGAGAAACTTACTTTAAAAATTGTAGTTAATCAAACTTAAAAGAATAAAACAATTGAAAAAAATAATTGTTAAAGAGCGTGGGATATCAATAATTATTAAGATAAAGGCATATTTAGAAGACGTATAAAAATTTGAACGCAGCGGGATTGAACCCGCGCCTCTTGAAAACCGTTCAAGCGCTCTGACCGTTAAGCCATGCGTTCTACATCCAGCTACGTTGAAATTCTTATACGCTTATTGCAACTTATATTTGTTGTTAGCATCTCTGTAGAGAGATTTTTACAAATTTCTGCTACCCAAAGATTATTCTACGAACAATCGTTTGGCAGGAGAGAATGCTATTTATTAAATAACACTTTAAAAAAATGTTAAAAAAAAATTATTAAGATTTTTCACTAAATTTATTCCGGTATGCAGAATTAGTTTAACAATTTTGTACAAATAGCCCATGTTTTTAGAGCAGTAACATTAATTTTGGTACGAGTACATAACCTATTTGTCCTGTGTTTGTGTCTGTTTGAGATTTTTCGAGTAGACCTAACGAGCTTTTCAATAAGCTTTCAATTTTTACTGTTCACCACTCGATTGGAGCGTAAAACATAGTAATATTTAAAATTATTATTATTGATATATTGATTTTTTATGAAATTAATAACTTACTTAATAGCCAGTTTTAAATAACGATACCTTTCTGTTATATCGTTAAAATCTTTATAAATATTTCTCATGAAAATAAATTTAACTATTTTCATATTTCATTTGTTTCTAGTCCTTCAAATAGGAATCGAACCCACAACCAATTGCGAATACAGTCGGACGTGATAACATAAATCAATTAGTCAGAATTCTTGGACAGTGACGCTTGTTTTAGATAACACTATAGTTAATGAGAATTTGATATGTTAAGTACCATTGTGTGATTAACATCATTAGGTTTTGTGAATAGGTGTTCATACATTCTAATATATAAGACCAGACCAATTTCAAGTTTATAATTATGAAAATAATATTACCTCAGTTATGCTCAAGTAAATATAAATTTGTATCTTCTAGGTATACAAGTGTACGTTAGTTTATTCAAAAGGTCTTTGCAAATATGCACAAGAGCCTCTTAAATTAAATACAAACAAGATATATGTTTATTGTCAAAACGACTACGTATACAGTAGATACTAAATATTGTGTTTATATCGAGTGGCATTGAGAATATGTTCTGTGCGTTTAGAGGTATATTAAGATTATTATATCTTTGTCACATCTTCTATGAAACTCATTAGCATTCCATGGATTTACCGTGCACCCCCCATCGCATAATAGCGAGAGGAGCTCAAGCCAGCGCCTGGGACTTGCGGCCCAAGTGTAAGCTTAAGGGGAGTGTTTAATATGCGCTTAACGCTCGCCTCCACTGTCCGAGCTCCTCTGTCTACAACAAAGGGATTTTGAAATCGAGTTCAAAATTATTCCGTCACACTAGGTTTTTAAGATATTCGAACTCAAGAGTCAAATGCCCGTCTTCTTGCTGTTTTTGACGTTATGAAATAGAACATGTAAGAAGTATTTTTTAACTTTTTTTAAAGTGTTAATCGGACACTTAGGAAATTCAAAAATCTAAATATGTCTTTTTCGATGTAAGAACTTAATAAAAGGAAGCATAGAATACTTCGAAATTCACTTCTCCTCATGTTTGGTTCTAAAGAAATGTCAACCTGTGTACAACCTTCGATCAACTATTCATACATACTTGGATACTTGATCGAAGTGTAGAATGGTAAAGTTTAGTGAAGTGTAGTCTAGTTTTTGTTTAGAATATAGGTAGCATTAGTTTCTGAATAGAAATATTTGTTAAAATTTAATTTCGTGTACGAATATAAAAATTGATCTGGAAAGTTGTGAAATATCATTGGTCAGTATATATAAAATAAATTCCATTACACTATTTTTATAGAGTTATAAAAAGTAATATTTAATTGTGATATTTTGTTGATAAAATTTTTTAGGATAATTAAATTAACACGTAAAACACATTTAATTTTTTAGAACAAATTAAACGCATCGAAATTGTGGATATTTTCTACGCTTTTCAGTGCAGAGAACGCTGCTCTGAGAGAATATAGAGTTAAGACACTCCGTTTTCCACTTTCCGCCCGAATTCGAGACATTGCGTGTTGAGTGGCAGAACTTGCAACGCTGCGCTTTGCCTTGTTCACCAGAACGGAGAAATAAAAATAAATAAAATATGATTATTGCACCAAGTGGCAATCGAACTAACACCCAATAGTTATTACAGCCATACACTGTCGCACTGCACCACAATGGCCTCTGGTGAGCAGTTTCTCATTATTAAATCAAGGATTATTCTAGAATAAAATGGAAATCTTTTAACAATGATGCATAGTTGTTCATTAAGAGAAATTCCATAATTAAATTAGCATAAAGAAAACGAACCGATTACAAAACCAAAAGTACCGGGTATTAATAAAGTTATACTGGAAAATGTGAGTGAAACTAATTAATAGTAAAAAAGTTTAAATTTATAAGTACATTTATATATGTAATGAATTTATAAATACTTACGGGTCGTGTCCTCCAGCAATAAAATAAGCCACGGTGAAGAACAAGTAAGCCAGCGAGAAATATAAAGGTTGCATAATATGGAGAAGACGGCTGGGATGCACAGAGAATAGTAATTCTATAAACATCAGACCAGAGTTCATACCGTGCAACATGATATCCAAAATTGGATTCGGTGCATAGTTCATCTTTTTTCCAGCTGCACCTAAGATAATATTAAAATTTGCTAATTATTCAATTTTACTCATTGTTCTCATAACAAATTAAATTATTTATAATAATGTATCGTTTATTTTTTATTAATAAACATAATATGTTTTAAATAAGATTTTATACATTTACAATAATACATGGTAACGAATACTAAATAACTTGTTATGTGTACCAGTACCGACTGTAAAATTAAAATAAAATGAGTCGATGTAGTCTACGCGTTACGGTAGATCACAAAAAAAAAACATATAAATATTGATATTGGACATAATTAAATATATTTTTGTGCGTAATTAAAATATACATATAACATATAATATTTAAATGTTAAATTAAAAAAAATGCCCAAGAGACTCATTATAAAATAAGACTTAACTTTCGTAACTACATGGTTCTTTTTTGTTTTATAATTGAGGATAATACTTACGAGCTCTTAGCACTGCCCAGTAAAATAACGTGATGAGGAAAGCAACTGGAACTGTAATATTGTATAGTACCCAATACGTTTTAACGTACCAAGGTAGACCTTCTGAAGTATCTGTAATAGAAATGCTTTAATTAAAAAATATATAAAAACTAAGAAATATTTGTTTCAAATGACTTAAAAATATTATATTTTTATCTCGTAGAGGAGTCTTTATTTGAGAAAACATTTCGTTGCTTTAGCAAAAGTTTTTTTTTACATTAATCCATGCCTAAATTAAAATGTAGACAATACTTTTAATACATTTTATGAATTCATCCTTTATCTAGATCTTATAAAACAAATTTGTGATTGTTATAATAACATGCAAATATAAATATTCCATTCGAGATTCTTTGTTTGAATTTAAATCTCGATATTTAATCGATTACTTTTACAACGTACTTACTACTCGTTATTGCGCAATTGATACAAGTTTATATTCTGCAAGGTTAACGAACCTGTTATTTATAAACATGGTTATGAAACCATAAGCAACACAAAAACCATTAGCAATAATTATGATAAAATTAAACAAGCATTTCTAATAAAAACACTATAGACTAATTTATCAAGGTGTAAACTTGGTATTACCAACTTGTGTATTTACTTTACATGATATAAAGTATTAAAAGGACTGCCATTTTAACAACTAGTCAAGGATGACATGTTCACATTTATAGTACTTATAATTATGTATCGTATCACCGTCATTTTAATTGGTCTTAACTAATCTAACTGTAGAGTACCTAATGAATATTGGTAATGACGGAACAATGTAAATATTAAAAAAATAAAAAAAATCTTCTCTAAATAGATAATGTAGCCATTATATTAGAATATGTAGCCTTTATATTATATTTAAATATAATACTTATACTAATGAAATTACCAGAATAAGTCACAAAAAGATTTGTGATTGCTAGATATGTAATTCTGCTCACGCATGATGACATCTGTCTTCCGCCGACATTCGAAATGACCGTACGCAAGGACATAACGTTGCCTTGCTCGACTAAATAAGAATTAAAAAAACTATTTGTCTTAAAATATACAGACTATTCATTTTTACAAATAACTACTTGACAATAATTAACTTATTCTATAAAAAGTAATATATTCATTATATTAATTAAGTAGAAATTAATTTTACGTGTTTTACATATTAGGTAACTATTGGTTTCTATTGTCTATTTATAGGCATTATGTGTTGAACGTCTCGTCTTCTTAATTTTTTTAAATCATTTCAACTGCTTAATATTTTCTATGAACCAACTCGTATAACGAATATATCAGCTACTTGTATAGATAATGTTTTCTGTCACTGTGAGATTTTTGAAAAAGTGATTATTAGTAATGTAAGCTCAGATCGTTGTGACGGAAAGAAGATCCCAATCAATTGTAGAGCAATGTATTTAAATTCATCTCAACTGAGCATAACACCATTAATTAAATTAAAAAGTGTATAAAAATTAGAATTTTTTTTTTTATGATTGGGCCACTGTTGGCATATACCGAAGCAGGGATAAATGTATGAACTGTAACTATATAGTCTGAGACAGTGGATTCACCATCCGGCGTTCCTATCAAAGATTAGAAATTATTCAAAAATATTTTAATATGTTTGTATACTGGCTAAGTCTATATATGTAACGAAAGAAATTTTAAAATCTGATAATAAGATTAAAGCTACTATTACCTCTGTAGTGAACATATCTGTCAGTAAATCTATTAAATTAACAATCAATAACATAATAACATAATATTCAGATTTAGAAGTGGCTAATGCTTTAGAAATCACTTCCCCGAAATACCTATTCAAGCAACGTGTTCACTGCCATCATCTCTTTCAAAGCAATATCTATCCTAAAAAACAAGTATATAGCTGTGATAGTAACTTTACTTTTAGTCCTGTATCAAAATATGAAGTTATTAAAACTTTCAAGTTAAATTGAAAAAAACTCCGGTACTTTTCCAGACTTAATGTAGTGTAGTAAAAAAGTACCGTTTTACAAAAGCCCTGAAATTTACAGACCGATCTCTATATTACCAACATTGAGTAAAATATTAGAAAAAATAATATTTAACCAGCTCAATAACATAATAACATAATATTCAGATTTAGAAGTGGCTAATGCTATAAAAATTATATAAAAAGAATTCGCTGCATCGTGAACAATATGGCTGGGTTCACCAAAAGCAAATTTTCTTCAGATACGGGTGTTGCACTTCTGAAACACATTTATGATTCTTGGGAAAAGTCACAAAATGCTATTGGAGTCTGTGGCGATTTACTCAAGGTCTTTGATTGTGTAGACCATAAAACTCTATTACTAAAGTTATATTATTATGGTATACAGGATGCCGCCTTAGATCTTATTGCCTCGTATTTGAATCAGAGAATCCATAAGGTTAATATAAATAATCGAAAATCGTCTGGTTGTTCCCTGAGGACGGGCGTTCCACAAGGACCTATTCTAGGACCTCTTTTATATTAACGATTTACCATTTTATGTGAGGAACTTATGTGATATTGTACTGTTGGCAGATGATTTAATATTTAAAGTTGACAGACACAAAATGAGTAGTGCGCTTTGGCGAGTTCTTTGATTTCTCAATGACAAAAAAACTAAATGTATTGAATTTACTGTACCCAATGTCAGAAAGCGAAATCTGAGTCTAACAATTAAAAGAGAAACTCAACATGGCAAACGCCACATTTTCTTAGGGATAAGGTATAAGCATTGATCATGAGCTTCAGTGGTATGCCCACTTTGAAACACTTAGATACTGCGCGTCTAATTTATTTTAGCTATTTTCATAGCATTTTATCTTATAGATTGCTACTATAATGCAGTAGCAGATAAATTCAATATTTATGCTTAAAAAAAGAACCGTGAGATCAACTTATAATCTTAGACCTCGAGATTTTTTGCGAGATGATTTTGCGAGAGATTTTTTAAAGACATAGGTATACTTACATTTACTTCGCAGTATATATATTATAACTATTTTGTTTGTCCGAAACATTCAGTGTTATGCTAAACATACAGTAACACATACTATAGGGATGAGAAATAAAGATAAACTTTAAAGTCGCTATAAAAACAATATTAATAAGTAAAGCGTATTACTCTGTAGAAGAATATTTAAAAGATAAAAATGTGTGGAAGTAATATAATTTGAATTAGCTACCTACCACTGTATTAAATAATAAAATAAAAAAAATTATATTGGAAAAGAGCAATTTTTGCGTTTCTCGCCGCCTCTTCTATACAGAACTTTCTTCCGAGCCGGTGGTAGCTGTATGTTCATTCAACGATTCAAAAGTGCTTGCAGAAGTCTATTTATATAAAGTATATATAGAATTTTAATTTATATGCTTAACTTAATACAAGGTTTAAGTCCGAAATAATGATTTACAAAGAACGAACGGATACCGAATCAGCTTATCAATTCAAATTAATGAAAATAGTAAACGGGATATTTCGTAACTCGTAATTTAATTGGTTTTGTAATATTACCTTGCCATGTGCATACGAGTATTTCACTAATCGACACTATTTCACGGTCAACAGGGCTCTATTAAAATAACATAACCGCAAAATATAATGATGACGCAAGACGTCAATGCTTATACAGATTAATTTTACAAGTGTCATTGTTGTTTGAGCCTTATGCATCTTTAGGCATCTCACCAATGGATAAAATTTAGTGTCAGATATATATATGATATTATAAATCTACTTTCACATATAATTACATTTCGATATGTTTCTATCAACAGTAGTTAACAGGAATATATCAATTGCAGTAGCAATAAGACGGCGTTTTCTAATAAAAAAATTAATTATCGTTTTTTTTTGTTCATATACTATTCATATAATATTTTGGCTTCACGCTTTTCATATATATGCTTATCAGGTTAGTCAGAGTGCCTAGTGTTAAGACCCTCTGTTCCCCACTTATCATATTCTAGTTACAAACATATAGTAAACATATTATTTACAACACTGCAAGCAAAATTTTATAGCAAGTCTTATATTTCAATTAGTCTTGTATTTTATATTTGAATGATAAAAAATTATAGCTACCTCTAAAGGTGCGAACATGTTGATGTAAGATCTAAAGTTACTATTAAACACGTTACTTCTTTAATTTTGTATTGCTATCAAGTATTGAGTTTCAATCACTTTATATAATAAAAATATCATACATTCTGTCATCATTATTTGTTTGGCAAACATTATATTAACAATTAAGTTAACAAATTACATATTGATTATTTAAAACAATAATAATAAAAAAATTAAGACAATTTTGTACCAATATTAGTTTCATTAATATATGCACTGAAGCTGGGATTGCTATAAGTAATGTGCCAATACATTTTGCGAAACGAATGGGAGCGAGCTGGAGCTATTTGTGGGCTGCAAGATTGTTGCGATGTCAGATTTTACCCACGTGCTCCTTATATCACAATATATGACGGCATGATCTTTAACAAACTTTCTTTTAAAACTTTTTATGAAATTTTTAATTAAATATGCATTTTTACAAGTATCGCCATTTCAGGGGATTGATATAGAAGACTAATATAAAAAAGACTTTCTATATTTCTTAAATTTACTATCATGCTTTGTATCAACGTCACAATGGCTTCAATCTCAAAATATTAGTCATATAATATAGGTACATACATATATATATATAATGTTTCCCAAATTCAACGATAAGTTGCCACCATTGTGGCCAGAAGGTCCACCAGAAGGTGGACCTTCAAAGTACAAAAATGTATTTCTTGTGAAGGTAATTTTTATCTTTTTTTGCACTTACACAAAAAAATTAAATCGTACAAAAAAAATTTACTCCCTTGATGATATTTCTCATTACAAGAACACAATTTAAGAATATTCAGTCCCAACCCATATCGACTTTAGTTTCTACACAAAACTCAATCAAAACAACTATTTTTCCAATAATTATGAGAGATTTCTATAGACAATTGAACATTGCTATGGCAAGTATTTAAAATATGCACCCCTTTCAAACAAATATCGAGTTTAATGAATTGTGGTTGTTTATATCAATTCTCAATAAAGTAAAAAGTGTATAAAAACTTTAACGTAGAGGGATTTGAACCCACGCTTCTTAGAAACCGTTGAAGCGCTTTGACCGCTAAGCCATGCGTTTTAACGTTTCAAATTTTTACACGTTTTCTAAGTATGTTTTTCAATTTCCTAAGTGTGTGATTAACACTTTAAAAAAATGTTAAAAATAAAGATATGAATTCTCTTTTACTTTTATTGTGGAACCTCCAAAAACTCCATCTTCTGGTGCAGACTTATTGTTGAATTTTCGGGCAAGTTGTGTATTTGAATAATGACTGCCTATTAGTATTTTTTTATTTACAAATTAGCGGTTAAACAAGTACTCGTAATAGTATCTATTAACTTACCAGACAAATGGCCACGAATATTCTTGATTGCGACCACAATGCCAAAAAGAGATTCCAGAAAAATCAGAATTAGGCCCCAGTGAGTCATGTATAATAAAAACTTTTCTCTAGGTCCCCAAAAATGTGCGGTAGACCAGGAAATGATGACAACGGCCCACAGGAAAATTGGTATGCGCCATATGAGAGGCGATAGTCCGACGTGCCAAGACCTCCCGAAAAGTTCTGCCGGCTCGTTTCCTTCCTTAAGAGCAGCAGTACAACAGGCATAGCAGTTTGCGGGCGCTTCCTCTTTCCAGTTATTTACCTTAGACATGTTTTTTTTTTGCACTAACTATTCACTAGAACTTGTTCATGTAACGTCAAAACTAGATATTCGGTTCTACTTCTTTGCGGATACTGCTGTTTCTTCTGTGAATAAATTACATTACATTTTTATTTAGTACATCTTATGGAAATCTAATCTAAACCACAATCCAATTGTAGCTTCGTTAAGCACAATGACCAGTATCTATGTAACCTTCACCCAAAAAAAAAAATGAATTCGGCTAACTTGAATATGTATTGTGTCTATGTGTGTACGACCGTGAGAAATGAATTATCGTATCACCGCAACGTTTGAACCGCGAATACCTTATAAGCTTGCAACTTATTTCTTATAATCTTATAATCACTAATAAATAATAATGAAAATATTAAACGGGATATTTTAAAGTATGCCCTAGACTTTAGGGCCTAGAGCAACAAGAAACTCCAGGTTTCTCTGTGAGTACGTGGCTAAGTATTACTTTAAAAAATAAAAAAAATAATAACTAGCCTTACTAATAAACTACCATGAGTTTCTACTATTTGATTTTAATAATAATATGTGGTATAAAACTAATTGAAATAAAATCAAACATTATATCTAAAACAAAACACTTACTTAGTAATACTATAAATAGAGTATTGTTTTTAAGAATAATATTTAAAAACTTCCGCACAGTCCCAAAATCCAAATAATTTGAGAGGTATTAAAGGTCAGTAACTCCGGCGACATGGAGTCGACAAGCGGTATCGATCTCTGGTTCCTTGTCTGTAACACTGTCTAGCTTAGACGATCTTTTCTACGACATAAGCAAACTTCTTTCTCTTGTCTTCTTCGTCTTTTCAAACGATTACAAGAAACATTTGTACCGTATAAACATAAAATTTAATGTTTTAAATTTATTGACATCGTAAACACGAATAAATGCACATATTGCAGGTATATAGGTACTAACTTTCAAGTTTAACGCTTATTGTGGATATATCAATTAAATTATATGCACACTTGAACCTTGTCTTGATTAGTTACTGTTATAGTACCTCCAGTAACTATTATGTACAGTTTGTTTTGTTTTAATATTTAAATTTCGTTATCACTTTTTATTTCAAAACAAAATATAAAAAAGGAACAAAGCGCAAGGTATGCCAAATACTAAGCAAGGTACCATAATATACGTATACCTTGTTAAGGATGTCCGTTCGAATAAATTGAAGCGGATATTGCATACAATTGTATGGATAACATTTATTTATAATACTTTTCATTGAAATACCTTTATTAAACTTCGCGTGTTACTGAATCAGTCTCTCGATAGTTTCACGGCTAGAAATCGAGGAAAAGATATCACGACTGCAAGGATGCGCGGTACAATGTGTTCTTATTTTTGAATTAAAGTTCTTAATAAGAAAATCTTAATGTTTGTCGATAATTAACATGTTAAATTGTCAGATAAACTGTTTTTGTTAAATAGGAGAATATAGCGGATTGAAATTGCTTTTACATTAATAGGTCAGACAATTTTGTTTTTTTTTTCAGCTTTGAGCTTTACCCGCTTATCAGGGTAGTAAGCGAGACCTTCCTTGCAAGTCTCTCCGTTCTCCACTTCACTCATATTTGAGACATTGAGTGTTGAGTGGCGGAACCCAACGTCGCGCTTTCTCTTGTTCAAGAGCGAAGAAATGTAAGTAATTGAAACTTAGGAAACAGTTCTTCGAATGGGGATCAAAGCCACAAACAATCACAAAAAATGTTAATCGTCAAAAAAATATTTGCTTTATACGGATGTTTGTCAAGAAATTATCGTGCCATCACTAATTTGTTTCTCAGAGGGTTATCTGTCAAAATGTTTGCTTACTTATTTAATTTAGATAATTATGTTTGTGCATTTACAAATACTACATTTTTCTCCGGCCGCAACGCGCCACAAATAAGCACAGTTGCGGCGGAGATTTAGCACAGATTCAGGTTTCAACACAAAGAAGCGACAAGCACTTTGTAAAATGGTCGAAGCCGGATTGTATTAAATGAAATGATAATTCGTGTCTTCATTTATATAACAGCGTAAATGTATATTCTGTATAGAATTATTAAGCTGGCTAAATGATTCACGTTACTTCAGTCCCTTATCTTTTATAAGTGTAATCATAGTAAGTAATAATAAATATTTTACTCATTTTGGAGCTTGAAATGGCGTACAATACGTTATAATTTATTAAAGAGAGTACTAAATGCTCAATAACTAAAAGATTATATATTTTTATTTTTAACATTTTTTTAAGTATTTATTTCGTACACTATGGAAATTGAAAAAAACATATTTAGAAAACCCAGCTAAAAATTTGGTGCAGCGGGATTTGAACCCGTGCCTCTTGAAAACGTTTTGCAAGGGCGCGGGTTTAAATCCCGCTGCGTTCAATACGCCGGCCTAGATTATATATTATTATTATACGAATAATTGGCAAAAACATTTTTGAGAAGAAGATTGTAATGTTTATGTGCGATTAAATATACTTTAAATTGAACAAAGTCATGTACCGTCAGGTTTACGATAAACATATATTATTATATGAGGAAGTTATGTTAATATGATTTAACATATCCTAGGTAATCAAAACTAGATCTAACAGCTATAAAATTATTCTTCTACTTTGAAATATAGTGAAAAATATAAAAATATATACTTGCTTTATTTTTTTTTGACCAAAGTAAAGTATATATTTTTTTATATGATACATGCAACATATTGAGTTCTTGTTCTTTGTATATTCTTTTGTTTCTTTCTTTTCGCATGTTTTTATTTATTCCTTTTACTATTTTCTGTTATTTCTTTTATTTGATAGACTCTTTATACACAATAAAGAGTTTTTATTTATTATTATTAAGTGCAAATGTAAAGGAAGTATAAAATATAGAAAAAAAAACAAATAAAAAAGTAAGTCCAGTGGCAAATTAAGCAAAGCAGATAGATATAATAATTTTTTTACACAATATGAGAATATTCTTTACAGAAATAGTGAATATATAAAAAATATCTTTTGTAAGTTAAGTTAAGTTATAATATTATAAATAACATGTTTGAAAAAAACTTAATAGGCGGTGATTTAGATATATTTACATTTTTCCAATTTTCATAAATTTGGAAAAAAATGTTAATTATAAATATAAAAAATACAAAGAACAATATACTTACCATTTTATCATACGAAAAGTGATATTAAAATGATTATTGTCACTTACACTTTAATAGGAAATGTAACTACATTATTTTCATAAGTATTTCTATACAGTCAATATATAATCCAAATTTATGACGAATAAAAACAACAACTGGTGGGCCGCGCCGTGCGCACTTTAGCGCACGAGAGCGACTGACTTACACAGTACACTTGATATATCGACGCAAAGAACTAGTAGATGAGTCGTATGCGCAGGGCTGCCAATTAATAACTTATATAAATAATTATAAAATTTCAAAAATAGTTATTGCCGGATGATGCTAGCTCGAATGTATATTTTAAAGTAGATAGGTAAATAAATAGCTATCATCAACATTTAATATAAATACATTATACACAGTTACTAGTTAAGTATGTTCATAGTACTGAAGTACTGACTGTAGTAGACGGGTCGTTTGACGTAGGGTAGTAGTGACATATGACGTAGGTTAAAGCAAACATCTTTAGTGGAAATCGAACCTACAACCTTCCTTAGTGGTCAGTGAATAAACTAAAGTAAATGGACTTTAGCTAAATATAAACTAAATTAAAGAATATCTGTAATTAACAATAGAAATAATTCATTTAATTTTTTATTTTTGAAGCATTAGAATCCTCATCTGTAATTTTTTGCTCGTATCTTTGTCTACATTCAGCATATTATAATAATATAATTTGCATATTATAATGATATAATTTGTATATTATAATAATATAATATAATTTGTACATTGCACTATTGGCTCATGAAAAGAGAATATACATAACTCTGAACAACAAGAAGGTATAGCGAGGCTCCAGTTGTTTAAGCTCTTATTGTTTTTTATTAAAAATAATGGATATGTCATATAATTAAGTTCAAGGTGTCACCGTGACGGCCTTTATAAAATACACCAGCCCTGTTTAATAACGTGCGTGTCTAGTACTTTTCAAGGTCCGAGAAGAAAATCTGTCTTCACGCACCGCCAATCATTCCTATGCCTTTTAATGCCCGGTCTTATACCTATTGAGTAATCAAGCGCATTCAAGTATAGAAAATATTCATATCAATATATTTTTGTTTTTTAAATTATAGTTTTTTGGTTAAACAGTTCATAAATACCTGTATGATGTAAACATACCATTAAATATACTTTATAAATATACAGTCAGCTTTTTAACAACTTTTGCTAGTTTCACTTATATCTGTCTATTTTCTATCTATTCATTTTATTTCATTCATTCTACAACGCTATTTTAACCCATACGTGTGCGATATTTATTATATTTCAGCGTATTTTTTTTTAGATTTTTAAACTATTTTGTGATTGTTAAAAGTATTAGTTACTGTATACCATTAATTACTTATAGTCATTTCACATATAAGTCGTTAAATACTGTGAAAAGTGATTTAATTTTATATCAAACGAAAACAGACGATTCGAGACCTTCACAGTTTTTCCCGCATATCATGACAGGCAGAGATAACTTAAGAATCTAGAGTGAACCTCAGGCCACCCATTCTCCGCTATAAGACATTGCCTGTTGAGTGGCAGAACTTGAAGCCACGCTACGTTTTGCCATCAGAGCGACATAATCAAAATAAATATAATGATTCTCCCGAGTGGGAGTCGAACCCACAACCATCGCGTATACAGTTAGACGCTGACACACTACGCCACTGTGGTCCCTAATGATAGCCTAAATGTTACAACAATTTCCATTAAAGAATTTAGTCATAAAGCATGTGTTTATTCCACGTGAGAATACATATACATAGAAATTATTAATCATTCATTGATTTTATTTTAAAGATTGTGTTCGTTTTTAAGTAAAAATCAGATGTTGAATTTGCTATTGTCATATGTACAGGCGCTTCGATTTTTAAAAAATATTGCCCTTTAATGTAAACTGTTTGCACACAGTAGGTTTGTTAAAATTATTTTAATATCTTTAAAAATAGTTTAAAGTTGAATTTATTTATAAATTTTATCTAATAAGTGTATCGAACATTGATTACAGAAGAATTATTAGAATAACCCTTCCGGACTTTAATGATTCACGACACGACCCTTGAAAAACATAACTTCAGTGAAATAGCATTAATTGAAACAACCGCTGGAACTTCAAACATTGAAAATATCAGAAATCAGGAGCGATGATAGAAACAAATAGGTATATATACAAGTAATTAATTTATTATCACCAATAATAATACCGTTGGGTATTGTATGAAAAAATAATACATTTGATTATTTCACTTATTGGTTTATAAAACTTTGTCCACGTACGTGGCACATTGATGTAATTTTTTTTATAATGTAATAATTATTGCTTCAATAAATAATTATATTCAATTAACCTATTACACAACTTAATACTGCAAGCATGACGCATCACAAATCTTTGCTTCAATATCAAAATTCTGGGCGAGTGTAAGTTAAAAATATGTAAAATATCGGAAACATGTATAAATGTATGTAATAATCAATTAGCCATAATAGAACAGCTAAGCAGTTGTCGGTGTGTTTTTATTTAATAAAGCATACAATTTCCTTATCATAAATGGGATGTAATGGAATGGGAAAAAAACTAATTAATATATTACACATAGCTAGTAAATGTATTAGAAAAAACATTACGGAAATATATATTATAAGGATAAAATTAATTTATAGTTAATTTGTTATATACGCGGAAACTTGATTTTAATATATTCGTATTTAACTTATTCACGCCCAGAAAATAAATCTATTTAGGCTAGGAACAAATATTCTACTACTAAAATCACAATGATTTTTATAAAGTTAAAGAAATGTGAAATTATACGAAATATACATTGATAACAGTGGAATAATTCACATAGTAAATGTATTTTTTTATATAATCTTTGGAAATTTCCGTAGTATTCCAAATTTATTTATCATTAGACACATAACAACACTACCTAAGCTATAAACATACGGATACATGAAAATAGCATTTATTATGGCTTGTAAGCTATTTTTTTATTAATATACTCGTACCTAACATGCTTTATATATATATATGTAATTTTTAATATTTGGTATTTGTTATATAAATTGACCTTATTTAATTAATGTATAACATTAAATAAATGCATCGATGCAAACCGATCTATTGGGTTAGCTCTTCCTGTACACACCATTGTGTGGCGGCGAGCAAATTTATTTATAAATTTAATAAATGCTGCAAAGCAAAAATAGCTATCCTATTTCATTTTACATTTTAATTAAAATAAGCGAAATTAATAGTTTGGGCAGTTTTATCGTCAGCCTTGCTATTGACGTGAACAAATAATATTTTGTTATAGGTATTAAATGTTTATGATATATTTGTGTGGCAGAATGTTCTGTTGAGGTATATTTTCAGCTTTACACTTTTACCAGAGGATAACCTCCACCAAGGAGAATCACGGTGAAGAGGGAGTCTAGTATTAAGACACTCCGTTCCTGTCTTTCTGCCTAATTTAAGAACATTGCGTGTTTGTGGTTGAATCAAACGTCGAGCTTGGAGCTTTTTACCAGAGCTGGAAATAAAAATAATTTATATATAATCCATATCACTCAGTGGCAAGCGAAACTTTGCGGCAATTACAGTGATATATTGTGTATATTAATATAATAAGTAATTTTAATGTTTTTTTTTAACATGAATTGTAATTTTTTTAATACAATACTAATAATATATGTATTTATATGGAAATTATGACGTGTGTGTATTTTGTTAAAAAGGAAAATATATATAAATAAATTGTATGCACTTAGATACATGAATGTATCGATAAGCTTTATCAATAAGATATACCTATACATGGTATTGTAATAAATTCTTCGTATTGTGTGCATTCTAACTGTCATTAGGTTTAACCTCAACTGTATTTGCTGTAATAAGGAGTAATAAATGTATATAATAAAAAGTAGATATATAATAACATTTCCTTCGTATATCTTAATCTAATGATGCTTGTAGCATTGGAATGAAATTGATGTGCTAATAGAATTAGTAAATGTTACTTGAGTTTTATAAAACACAAAATTTACACTAATATTCGTAAAACTTTCATCTAAAAACACGTGGGAAAGCTTTTTAAGTTTTTCACATAATCAAATGTTTCTCATTTAGTTACACTTAAACGCAAGCATGCAGGTAGCTGTGCTTTTATGAGTGAGCATAACCGCACTTCTAGTAAAAATCACACTTCCGACTATCAGTGATATTTTGAAAATGGTAACTTCCAACTGGGTCGCACGTTCAGAATGTCTTTATCGTCTACGCCGCAGCTATCTAGCATGCTTCCGATGTCTCCTCGATCAGTGTGTAGGTAGAGTGAGTCGGTCGACCCGTGAACGGGCAGGCAGCATTTTGGTCGCAATGTAGGCCCGAGCGCAGGCCAGGCAAGTAGCGACGCCGTGTGCGAACATCATTACTGCAGCGCACAGTGCTACGAAACCGAACGCGGACGCTGAAAAGCAAAAAGTTTAAACTGGATTAGATAGGCATTTTAATACAGACATAAAATGAGGAGGTGTTTTACGAATTATATTTTTACGTAGTCTTTAAGTTATCTTTTGTTTTTCGATAAATCATTGAATATGTATATACATACAACAAGAGGCGCGCGTTCAAATACCGCTGCGTTCAAATTTTTATACGTTTTCTAAATATGTCTTTTTCATATAAATATGGTGTTAAATAATCGTTTCTTGCGACACGTATATTACCCGTATATAAATTAACTTATATAAATAGTTCTATTCTTCACACCACACGCTTTGTCCTACGATACTAGTAACAAAGTTAAATATCAGTAGAAAAGTTAAAGTGAATTAATAGTGTGTACAGTTTGTACTATTTTGTGTCACGACGCTGTCCATTAAAATCAAATGTTCAGTTCTAATATGTAACATTTAGCTACGAGGTCAACTTTTCCCAATAATATCTGTGTAGGCTTGTTATAAATGGCCTTATGATGACAAAACTGTTAAGAACTATTAGGTAAATAAAGCATTTAGTCTTACGTTAAGTGCACTTATGTGTCCTTGATATTTATTATTTTGTTATACCTAAATAATTGAATGGAAAAGAAACATATGTGTGTAACAATTTAAAAGACTATATACGATTGCACAGATGTATAATTTGTTATGCAGCTTGTCGCTTTTTCCCGCGTCGCTACGCGGAGAGATACTACAATGTCAATACACTCCGTTCTCCACTTTCCAGCTGAATTCGAGAAGTTGGGTGTTGAGTGTTGGACCTCAATGTCGCCGCACTTTGTCTTGTACCAGAGTAAAGAAATGAAAATAATTAAATTATAATAAATTCCAACGAGTGGGATCGATCCACAACCAATTGCATTTGCAGTCAGACTGTCCCACTGCGCCACTTTGGAGAAAGTTATTATTATTATGACGTATAATAATAATTCAATTTTTAAAATCTTTTTTTGCGTATGTTTAAATGACAATTAAAGTCGGCAAAATGAGCGACAATGAGCTAATTGCTGACACGACATAGAGTGGGGTCAAGGTTAATTTGTATAATTTCGATAGTCTTGATTAGTCTTTTACGTGTTTAATTCAGGTTGAGAATATAATCAAGCTGTGTTTTACAGATTTAGTAAATCTTCTAATTACATACATTTATAGAAATAATTCTGACCATTATTTTGTAATTCTAGATAAAAATAACAAATTTAAGAAGCAGCTTGCCAAAATCACTTGTAGTGTAGGTTAAAATAAGTTGCGTTTTTTAAATATGGACTTTTAATTTTATGTGAAACTTTTTTCTTTGAGTTATATAAAAAATAAAAAGGATGGCGTGTCTAAATTCACATATTTTTTTTAATAAATTAAGAGCAATATCGACTTTATTTATCAGTTTTATTAGATTTGCGCTTGATGTAATCTCGGGGAGTGGTATTTTGTTTATTTTAAGGACGAAATTTTTTTTGATATTTTTTGTATAAGAAAAAGAAACAACTGAAAACAACATACAACAGTGACCGTAATTTTATCAAATTTATATGAAATAGATGAATAAAAATCTTACACTCTTAGATTCCAGTTCAATAATCGTACGAATGCTAATTTCTAAGGTGTTAGTTTTTATTATGGATTCTTTATAATGGATTCTTTATATTATCAAAGGCAAGCAAATTTAAAACTAAGCATCATATAACGTATATTGTATGTTCGTGTTTTTTGATCTGCAGGTGATATAAAATGATATAAAATACATTAGTCACCGATAGACTATTTGCAATTGCAATCAAAAGTTAACATGATATCTATTCCTAGTATGGGTACACGTGTTATTCTCGAAATTCAGTGCTATAATGAAGGATAATGATAAAATGTATAGTTAATAGACTATACTATTGATTTTTTCCCAGCTTTAAGATATATATTTTTATATTGATTATGATATTTACAGAATGTGGGAAACATGTAAATTTTAAAAACTTATCTTACCTGGTTTATTCCAATCTAGTGCTGGGTATATAGCCGGTAAACCAAGTCGATCCGTGCCACCAACCGCCCAGTAAAAAGCACTGAAGATGCCGTACGCGAGGCCTGCGCCAGCGCCGAATATTGCGTGCGCGGCACGAACTGGATGACCTGTGACGGCTAGCTCCAAAAGCATCACGATGGAGTTGCCTCCGTGCACGAGGACGTTTAAAGTATTGATTTCATGGATTCCTGAATTTTGGAAGAAATTACTATAACAAGAAAATGTTTTTGTTCGTAGAAAATGTAAGGGAGAACCCAGAGTGCGGCGAGTCCATTCTACACACATAAGTAAAGTTCTTGTGTGTTGAGTTTGATATTGGCGTATTTTGTTGGGTGAACTTGGAATACAAATATTTTAAGTTCCTTAAATACAAAGACATCTAGTGATTTGCTGATTTCTGTTACTTGATGAAGTTGAATTGTGCGAGAATAGTACCCATGGCTTAGTAAATTGTTATCGTCATTATTAGAGAGTTCAAACTCAAGTTAGATTATATACAATCTTATACAGTAAAGTATTTGCAACAAATAAAAAAAGGAATATATATTTCTATGGTGCTTATAAATAAAGATAAATAAGTCAACGTACTAGGATCATGAACCAACGTCCAATAGATGAGTGTGATGACGAAAGCAAGGTCAGTTGCCACAGTGTGAGCAAGCCAGTATGCCCGACATATTAATGGGGTCCTCTGTCGACGTGGCATCTGTACCTCTTCATCTTCGCATGCTGTAATAAATCATAACAAAATATTATATTCCTTATAACGATATATTTAAACAAAACACAAATTAAAATTATCATTTAAAGGAACTTATTTGTAATAATGTTTTTTAATACAAATCATTTTAAAGGAACTTATTTGGAAATAAATAATTTTAATTTTCAATAAAGCTGATGAATAAATTGATGTTAAATTTTTTAATATATATATATTATTATAACGAATAAGATAACTTTTAATTATTTTTACATTTTTTGCATTCGCACACTAAGGAAATTGAAAAAGAGCATATTTAGAAAACGTATAAAAATTTGAACTGCAAACGGGATTTAAACCCGCGCCTTTTGAGCTGGTTTTCAAAAAAGAAGCGCGGGTTTCAAATCCCGCTGCGTTCAAATTTTATACGTTTTCTAAATATGTCTTTGCTTTCATTTAATTGTAATAAATTGTCAAAATTTAGCATAGCAACATTTGAACTCCATAGCGCGCCCCATAGTAATGTTAATTCCGGTTCGAATAATAATGCTCGCCTACATATGCTATGCATCAATTGTCGTTCGTTACAATATCGATTTGGACGTCAATAGCAGGAATGAGGAACCAATGAGGATAACTACCCACTCTGAGTTTAATTGATGCGAAATTGTATCAATCAGCCGCACTACAAACGTTCGGTCCCCTTGCCTTTGGTGTGCTTCTGTACAGTCGGTAACATAGATTCATGACTTAAAAATATAATATTCAAACAGCTTCTACAATTTCTATTATCTTTACATTTATATTTGTGGTCGATTATACTTAGAGGTCGGTCATCGTATCGGTACAGTTCGGGTGGTATTTAAATTTTGTTTGAAGGTTTAATCAGTTTGTTGTAAATATATTTACCGTAACCAAATTCATAACGACATCGAGTGTCGGTTTTATATAAGATAAATTTTTTTTATATCAAATTCATAACGATATATATGTCGTTTTGGAATATTAAATCTGAAATTTTTAAATATGCTCATTGGACAATGTATGTAGTTAAATAAATTACAGAAATGTATATACAAGAACTAAAATACTGTCTTTATAGAAACTAGCGACAGCATAACCGTGACATTGCACAGGTTGTTAATTATGTGCCAGCCATTGATGTTTAACAATTAGCGCATTGTAAAATAGCAAAGTGATTTTTATCGTTTGTGCACTAAAGTTTATATAATAATGTAAGTATTGTTTGCTTTTCAACTAAATTTGATTGTCATGTAAATCTATTTATTTGATGCTCATACATATCTGAGTAAATTATTTAACTTTTAATTTAGGTATATCAAATATTTTTATGAAAAATAGTCTAAAATGTCCTATATTTTAGTAATTTGAATGAAAGATAATATCAAAGAATATACGTATATATTTTTTAACATTTTTAACACTTTTTTAATCGCACACTTAGCAAATTGAAAAATACATATTTAGAAAACGTATAAAAATTTGAACGCAGCGAGATTTGAATCTGTGGCTCTTAACGCACATGCTTAGCATGGTTTAGCGGTCAGAGCGCTTGAACTGTTTTCAAGAGGCGCAGGTTCAAATCCCACTGCGTATAAATTTTTGTACGTTAACCAAATATGTATTTTTCAATAATGTATAGATTATGAACTGTTATCTTCCGAATAAAATAAATTCTTATATCCATCTCCTTAAATTTTAAAAGTACGACTTTATTTATATCCAAAATGATTTGAAGTAAAAAAAAATTATACGAATTTCGAGTTCAATACATATAGATATTGTACGTGTAATAATAAATAATATTTTAAATATTTTTTTATCAAGGAATTGCGACATTAATTTTGAGGATAAATATGTAATGGCTGACTGTACGACACATAACTTACGATAGAGTTGATTACTCTAAATTAACCGCGGTAGCTCTTTGAATTTTAACAGAGAAAATCACGCAAGGCTCTTGACCTTGCTGAAATCTCTGGGTAGTATTTTACTTGTTTTTCATAATTGTTACTTAATTTTTTTATAATCAATTATTTTGATGTATTCCAACTGGTTTTAAAAGAAAGCATAGGGCTATCGTTATTTAATATTTTGATTAAGTATTATAATTAATTTTGTTCCCCGGATGATGATTATATTTAAATTATTTTCATTTGTAGGCTTTGGTAATACAAAGCGCGGATTTGATTTCCGCCACTCACGAAACGTGTCGAAGTTGAGAGGAAATTGTCTTAACAATTGGAAACAGAGTAAGGTTGAAAAAATAATTTTGTTTTAATATTTCATTAAACTTACGTATGTTAAAAGTTCTCTGGGTACGATATTTATGGACTAATGCCAGTGCCAGACCAGCTTGTAGCACGATCAGCAGATAGCCCCAATTCGTAAAATAAATGAACCATTTAAAATAGTTAAGCTCCACTGGCGGTCCTTCGTACAACCGTGGCAGCTTCTGGCTGGCAAAACTTGACAATGCAATTGACAGTACCGCTAAGAATAATATCCACCTGAAAAAGCGAATGAGTGTTAAAATATACATATATGACTGAGTATATAATTATCATATACTTTACTAATATAAGTGATCAAGGATTTAATTTACTTTCTAAAATTTGCTCATGTATCGTGGACGATGAGTAGGTACAGTTTTATGTAATTGCTTACGTTTAAATCTAGAATTTTACCTATAAATAAGGTATGATGTCACCGGTTGTGTCCCGTACTGCCATTGCGAGCATGCAAACGCGTAAGGGGGAGAGTGTTCCAGGTTCAAGGCCCGCCGGCTCGCTTGCCATATCCTGTGCAGCATTGCTGGTTTACACGTTTTCTTCATGGCTGCAATAATTATTATAGTAAACAAAGTGTTGACAAGCTCTATTATTATGTTAAGTTCTTTGGTTTTAGCCATTATTACACATATTAAATTATTTTGTCCGGATTTTGCATTTGATAGTACATTTATCGACATGATGTATCGAATAGTTAGCAGTCCTTTGTCTAACGCCTATAGTTAATCAATCGTTCGATTTTTCCTGTATGGTTGAAAAACGTGTTCTGCTAAACCGTACCCGACCAATATTCCTAGAAATGGAGATCTGAACGGCTCAAAATTAGAATATATGTAGATACAAAAGTTATTATCTTTATTTTTAAATCTTACTAACACACGTTAGACAGCGCATCTCAGTTACGTTGTAATCATAGCAATAACAACAAATTTTGAATGAAAGCATTCAAAGCAAGGTTTAATTAATAAATTCTTATGTCATCTTTGATAATCACAACGGATGGAAAGAAATAATAACAGTATTGCATTCATTTTTATGGAATTCAAATAAGACATTGCTTGTATTCTTCGCAATATAAATGAAAGTTTTGATTTAACTGCTTACACAAGCGACGGTTCAATCAATTTGAATAAATAACATATTTTCAAATTATGAAATAGTATATTTGAAAAAATATAATATTGTGAATATTATACAATATAAATATTTAAAAATATATATATGTAGCTGTATTGATACAGTTGCTTAAGGAAAACTGTCCTTGATATATATATAATGGTATATGGTCCATACACTACAAAATTGTAATAATGTTTCCTACAGTGCATGTATAAAACATTTTAAAGATTTTTTTAGATTTTTTGTTCTTTTCTATATTCAATTTACGCGCACTTCTAAAATGCCGTGGCTTCAGTGTAATTTACTTCTTAGAATATTTCGATTAACTATAACAAAATAAAGCATTTGAAACCGCCACTTAATGTCTAATTTCTTTAAAATAAGATAATCGAGTGGTATATCAATAAAACCAACAAATAGAAATCATATTCCTTTTCCAGCTTAATGTATAATAATTATAAATGTTACTAAAGACCTAATACGTACGGTCCCTTTGTTCAATGTTTAATGTAATGATGGCTTGAAGAATGGCATGAATGAATGTACAATATAGTGTAATGGTAGATCCTGTAGATGAGCGGATGCTGTTGATGGTACAAATCGCAATAGGACGTTACACTTGTACTTGTATTGTGTCATCTTTATAGGGATAGGCACGATTGGACGATTTAACGCTGGCAAATTACGCGACGGATTATTGCACTTAAAAGAATGTTTCTTGGTTATAATAGTGTAAAGTGTTATTTTGTAATTAGATATAATTAAACGAGTATATTGCATATATAATACGGATATTGCATTTATAATAACATACTAAAATACCGGGTACCTCAACAATTTTTACTTGTCCATTCTCGTGGAATGGCCCGATATATTAATTATACCTTCAAAAAAAAAGGAATAACCTGACAAATATATTAATAATTTTGATTTTGATAGAATTGATTTACAAAATACATTACTGTATTTTGTAAATCAATTCAATCAATATTGCGCATTAAAATATAATGAAAAATAGTAATTTGTACCAATCAAAATTCTAATCCAAAATTTACATTGATTCTGACAATGAATAAAGCTATAATTCGAGGTAGTGTGTACTCTCCGTAAATGTTTTAATCGCTATTAAATTGATAATTAACGTTGTAGTAATGCATCACGCGGAGGACGATTATTACGTAGAGTATTATTAAGACACTGACCACCTGTGATGTTCTTAGAAACGTCACATCTGACACATTACTCTGATAATTTAGTTTTTTGCTGAGAAATATGCATTTTTCAACACTACTGGCCCAATCGGTGTGGTCCGTTTTGTTTTAACATTATCTTTATAACTTTTTCGCAATAGGCTAAGAATTTTAAAAATTTTTTTTTTTTATATTTTTGGTAATTCTCATGATATGCAATTAATTGTGTAAAAAAAGGTAATAAACATAATGACGTGTTTGGTATAAATTACCTAGCTGTTCACCGAATTTTAACTTTCTAGGTCATAAATGGGAGTCTGGCGATTTTTGGACTATGATATATATATATATATATATATATATATGGATCTATGATAAAAATTATGATTTTGACTTATTAAGAGTTCCAAATCTTTTGCGTAATATTACACTAGGCTGATTAAGCTTAGCTTGACAACCAGCCACATGTCAAGACTTTTAAAATAGCATTAGTAAGCTACCTCATATAGGATATAACATCCATATTCGTTTATTCTTTTCTCTGATATAAACATTTTAATATTTCTTCAATTATCTCGTATAAAAAAGTATTTATTACGGCTATAAGCATGGATCTTTACATTTTTTTAATAAGCAAAATATTTAATATTTTTAACATTTTTTAGGAAATTGAAAAACATATTTTTAGTAAACGTATAAAAAGTTGAACGCAGCGGGATTCGAACCCGCACCACTTGGAAACCGTCCAAGCGCTCTTACAGCTAAGCCATGCGTTCTACATCCGGCTGCGTCAAAACGTACGTTTGCTAAAAATATGTTTTTTAAAATATTTAATATATCGTCAATAAATGCCAAAGTTTTCATTTTCTTTGAAATTAATGCTTATAGCTGAACCTAACAACAAAGTTGAGTCCCACCACTCAACACGAAAGTGGAGAACGGACTGTCTTAACAGTAGGTTCTTTCTGCCTACCATAAAAAGCTTAAAAGCTGAATACATGACATAACTTTTTCAATCTAATTGTAATTTTAACATAAATACGAAGGAGTTTGGGGGACAGTGCCAGACTTCTAATCATTCGTAAGAAATAAATTTACTCAACTCCTTCTCCCTTAATGTTAATTAATGATATCTGTTTGAGACTATTTTTGACCGATGGCCAATAAATATATTGATTGTTTGTCGAGACAAGTCAAGTGCATGTCAGTTTGTATTGCGATTAATTGGCATATTACGGTTGCTGGGCGAACGGCGATGTCGATGTCGTTGACCACCTGTGCAGAGATAGGTCACATCTAACTAATAGATAATTTATCCTAACAGTCGGCACTCGTAATAAAGATACGATCTTCTGTTGTATTGTCATTAATTTCATACGCATTCAATGACGTTGGCTTGCCATTAGATACTCTGAATTAAACGGTAAAATATTGACCTTTAGTAACCAAGCATATTCGCATTCAAGATCGTTCTCATTATGTCTATAAAACAGTGTGCTATAGGCATATTTTTTTAAAACCATATTGCATTTATATGCCTTTGTGACATAGGTACCTTGAATATCCATATAATATCCTTGATACTCGGTTTCTTTTAAATAAGAAAAAGACATATTTAGAAAACGTATAAAAATTTGAACGCAGCGGGATTTGAACCCGATCAAATCCCGCTGCGTTCAATTTTTTATTTTTAAATTAATTTTAAAAATTTATTTGAATCAATATAAGATGTATATAACATCTTTGTACAATTCTACTGATTTACGTACTCGTATTCGTATTTATTTACGTAGGTACTCGACGTCGTTACAGATTTTTCTATAAATGCTTTATTTTCACTTTGCACGTTAGATTCAGTATAGCAGGGAAGCAGTATAGGAAGTATAGCCTTGTATTTTACCAATATTTTTTTTTCCAATACAAACGTTTCTTCTAGTGGAAATCGAATCCACAACCATCACGTTTACAATCAGACACTGCCTTACAATGGCCTCAAAGTTATCAATAATTTTATTTATACAATTTTTATTACTCGGATTCTTTAAAATATATTGAGTATAGTAAGCTGTTTTTTTCCTAAATAAATATTATTATTGTAAGAATTGACAAGCTTTTTGTGTAAAATCCTATCAAAAATGTCACTCATATTTTTATTATTCAATAAATTAAGTGGAGGTTAGTACGTTTGGCCCCAATTTAAGGTCGGGAGTTTCGTGACGAGAAACAATAATTAAGAATTTCATAAATAAAAAAAAATAAAACAATTAGCAAATTTAATTTATAAATTATTATTAATGACACCATTTGGAATATATATAAGACATTACGTTTTTTTTCGAATAGCAGTGTTGGCAAAGAGAAGCTACTGTAAAGACACTCCGTTTTCCATTCATATATATATATATATAATAATAATAATAGACGTTCAATAAAAATAGCATACCACAGAATATAAAGTAATTAGGATTTACGGCTAAACTGTATGTATTGTGATGCACTTGATTTCAGTGATAAAATGATTTGCCTCAGCACTGGTTGAGGTCGAGGACGTAAATGGAGTCCTTGTTATATGTTATATTACATAGTAACTATAGATAGTGTATACACTTCTACTTTGTGCATATATCGCCATAGTTAATTTGATTTTAATATTTAACAGTCGACGTCCGCCCAAAAAATTTCAATGACCCAAATACTAGATGTAATTTCTATCTGACTATTTGTCTGACTTTTTCAAATTTAACTCGAGCAATTGTGACAAGGACGCTTTTGTTATTTTTATGATAATATATTTATAATGAAAAAATGGACTAAAAATTTGTTTGGTTAATATATTTCAAAGAATAATATAAAATGGTACATACCCAAAAAAGTAAATGAAGATGTATGATATGGGCCAGAAATGTGATTAGCAAATTCAGCGATGGATGGACTCGTACAGATCCAATTTCGGCAAACTCATGTTTCGTATCGAATTATGTTCTAGTGTTCATTCAAAATACGATAGGAACTAACACTTAGCAGGTATTGTTGCGAATAACAAGAATTGGTATTGCTTTGGGATGTTTTTAAAACAAAATGAATCATTTTTTCCGATGCTATAGCGCGCAGGCGCGCTGCTCACGACCCACTGCGGAGCTTGGATGTCAATATCTGTAATAACCCTCTCCTGCTAGCTCGATTGGAATTTGTTTCACGGCTATGGTCTAATGTATCAACGACAATGGCAATTTCGTCTACATTTTTGGACAATCGATTAATATGTATCATAATAAATATAAATGGGATTCTGATTTGGAGCAATTGATGTGAATATAAATCAGCACTATCATTAGAATCAGTTGTGATTATTTGCGGTCTTTGATTGATCGTAAATGTGTATATTGGTGTTCCTCTCTTATATGTGACGTAAATAAATAAATATTTTTACTTGTACATGGGAAATGATAATACTTGGATTAAACGAAAAAAATGTCTAATATTGTATTTTATAAATGTAGCCAATATAAGCTGGTTACATACCTGCATCACTGGTTTCCAAAGGCACTAGTACTAAACGTTTGCACATTCTATTAATTATATTATTTTGTAAATAAAATGAAAACCGTAAACTTTAATATAATCGATCGTAAACAAATAAACGTCATGTATGGAAGTCGAGCGTGTGCAGCACATGCACTAGACGCTCCCGCACTGCGACCGGCTACCGTCTGTCAGCAATTTTATAGGCCAGTGATTTTCAACCTGGATGCAAAGTAAAGTAAAGTAAAGTTTTTAACATGGAACTTTTTTAACACATATTATAATATGAACGCTAATTATTATCTAAACAAATAAATGTAAGTGTATAAATAAAAAGTAAATACGTTAAACAGAAAGAAATAGAAATAGCATTATTATATAAAATTATAATTTAATTCTTTTGTTTACAAAATAAATGCTTCGTAAATAATTGAATGAATATTAATATAATTTACATTTTATATTACTGAAAATATATTAGCTTTTAAGAAGTTTAATAAGTGTTTATTTTAAAATAATAAAGTCGATTTTCTGCTTATTCATACTATTTAAAACATGCTTCTAAAAAAATATAATCTTACAGTTAACAGAATGCTCACGCAATGATGATGGTTAATAACAAGTTTTTGCAAGAGCTAGTTTGGATAGCTAGAATTATTTTTTGCTATATAAAATACAATAGTCAATATAAATGAGTATGAAGCAAGCGTCGCTGAGGGCAATACTAACAAGTAGGCCAGGTGTTCACCCCTCGCCCCGGCTCACGCCACTCGTTTACCTGCGCGCCACGTGGTCCGATCTATGGTTCATACTTTATTCAACACTTCCACCGAACTAGGGTCGAATTTAAACTTTGGCGTTCTCTATGAACTGAGAAGGCAAAATTTCAAATTGTTAGGGAATCCGAACGGAGAAATAGCTTATAATTACCTTCCTTGTATTATATTATTACGATAAAAATAGTGCTAAGTGGCACAGGATATATGTTTAATTAATATATATGTACATATCAATAACTAGTGTCCCGCTCGCGGCTTCACCCGCGTAATCTATGGCTGTTTCTTATTTTCGGAGGACTTCTCGTAAAACAATGAAATTCCTGGAAAATCTAAGAAAGAAATAGAAAAGGCCTACACGTAGACCCTCGAGTATCTCTAAATAGAATTTTTATCACAATCGGTTAACGGTTCGGCCGTCACATACAGACAGACAGACAGAGTTACTTTCGCATTTGTAATATTATATAATATGTATTACTTCCATTTACTACACATTGGCATTGAAACTGAACTAAAATTATTTGCCTTAATTTTATTTCTCTAAGTCTTCCACATCAGACGATTGTAATTTCGTTTTCTCTCTTGGCAAAAAGGACCTAGTGTCCACTCCGTTCTCAGCATTTCACCCGAATCCAGACGTATCCAACTGTGCCACGATGACCGCAATGTTCATAAATTTTTTATTTGTTAACGAAAACTCCACCACACTGAACAACTTTTACTAATGAAGCATTTACTTATTTCTTATAGTTTATCTAGACCATTATAGTTCTACTTCAGTTACATCGGATCTTCAAATTTTTATATGTTGACAGAGAGAGTATGTATGACGTAGAACAAATTGTGTTGAGGCGACATTTACTTATTTCTTATAGTCTAAGTCTCTGCTCTCTCTTATAGTCTAAGTTTCTCTTAGAGTCTATTTCTTATAGTCTAAGTCTCTGCTCTCTCTGCTGCTATTATGATGGGCTACATCAGGTGAACAACTCTTCGAATTGTATTAAACCTAAACCCCTAAACCTAAACCCTAAACTTATGCTCAGATTTATAATCCATACAACAAAAAACTACTATGGTATAACAACAAAATACTGTTGAAATAGAAACTTAGGCCTAAAATTATAATAATTCCTTAAAGGTGCTAATTTTCTTGTTTCTTAAACTTACACATCAGATGTTTGACGATTGTAATATTTTTTCAGCTTAAAACTTTTCTCTCTTTCCGGGAAGATCCAACTAGAGACGTTTTCGTGAATTCAACGCCCATCTTTTTCTTACAATATTTGTATATTTAGATTAGATTATATATTTTTTTCAGCTTTACGCTTTTTTCTCTATAGCTAGGTAGTCAAAGAAAACCTAGTGACACTTCGACACTCCCGTATACATTTGTATTAGTTTTTATTTCCAATCTTATTCTGATATATTTCATAGAATTCATTAAATTAAAAATAGTTCAACTTCCCAAATCAATAAAGTGTAAAATTTACTTTTGAAATATATTCAATATGGTAATAATTCTAATTAACTCTGTATATTTAACAAAACTATGTATATTTTAAATAAAATTGATCATTATTCGAATAATTAAACATTGATATTACAGCGTTAAGAGACGTTGTGGGAGACTGTCGATCTTCGAGGACACAGTATCGATGACACTGGAGGAACGTCACGTAAAAAAAACATGAGGACTCCCCGGAAGAGGGCGTGTATGAAGAGATTGACGACAGTGGACGAGGCGAAAGAAGTATGCAGGGACCGTAGCGTTTGGCGCTCCGTTCTCTAGGAGTACCCCGCTAGACTACTATAAAACGTGAAGGTAGAAATATATATATTTAAAAAAAAATTATATTAAAGTGTTAATTAAACACTTTATGGAAATTAAAAAACATATTTTTAGAAAACGTATGAGAATTTTAACGCAGCGGGATCCGATCCCGAGCCTCTTGGAAACCGTCCAAGCGCCCTGACCGCTAAGCCATGCGTTCTACATCCAGCTGCAGCGAAATTCTTATATTAAATTGAGTTGAACTAATAACACTATATGTAAAAAATTAATTAGGTGTCAATTTGATTTGTTATATATAGTGAAATTATTACATATAGTAAATTCCTTTTTTATAGTAATTAAATAAAAAAAAAGTACGATTATCTACGGTGATTGGTTGGTATTTTACGTACATCCGCGATTACCTACCATATTGGATATTGAGTGACGTCATAATGCAATCTGTAACGTACGCATTTATGCCATGCCTATAAACGCAATACCTAGTAATACCTAGTACTTTAATGGTAAAATTAAAAATACATTGATGTAAATGGTATTAGAGAAAATAAATTAAAAAATGTGTGTGTTGTGTTGAATTGACGTAGTAGTCATTCAATTGACGTATTATAATCACAGACAAGTATTATTGGTAAATTTATAAAAGTGTTTTTTGTTTGCGTTAGTGCTAATATTAATAATAATAAATTTATGTTATAAGTAGCGGTCCGTTGGGCGTGATCTACAAAAACGCTGCGTCATTAATTTACTAATTTTTGATAAATTGCCCAAAAATTAAGATTCACATTTCTAACAGCAAAAATGACGATTGGTATACAAAGTTCCTCTGCGGGGCAAAGTTTTTATGAACGCTTAAACATTTATTCAAACAACAAAAGTCAAAGTCACATAATTAGGGGGGATCAAACAAAAGGCTGCGGGTAAGAATCCTGCTACGTTCAAATTTGTATGATTTTAAATTGAATTTGTTAAGGAATTCAAAAAATTTACTCTGTCGCTTAGTATGAAAAGCAGTGTAATCAAAGAAAAGCAGAAAGAACAGAGAAAAGCGCATGGAACAGAGAAATGTAGAGAGATTGGAGAAATGCAGAGAGAATGTGAAAATGCGGAGAGAACTGAGAAAAACAAGAAGAACGGTGAAACCTTGGGAAGTTTAGAGAGAACGGAGAAAAGTGAAGAGAATGTAGAATAGCAGAGGGAATTAGGATAATCGGAGAAAACAGACAAACCTAACCGGAGATTTTAAAAAAATATTATTTTAATTTTATTAATTATTATAGATTATAGATTATTTTATTAATTATTTTAGAATAGATTTTAGAAAGGGACGGAGAAAAATTGAGAACGGATAAAGCAGTGTACTGCGATATGAGTAGGGAGCGTAGTACAGCTGAGTGAATGTAGATATGCGGAGAGAAAGGAGAAATGTAGAGAGACTAGAGATAAACGTAGAGTAAGGATAAAAGCGATGACATCGGCTAAATATGAAAAAAACGTAGAAAAGTAGTGAGCTCGGCGAAAGGCATTGTCTTTTTTTATACAATGGGCGCTCATAACAAGAATAAGTCCTTAGAATTAAAGGGACCTAATAAAAAAAACATATTTTCGAGTTTTTGTCAGGAAACGACCTAAACCGACGATCTTTATGGACTCATATTAAAACACAGGTTTTGGTCTATTTTATACGGACCTTAGTCGAAGAAGAACGGTACAGGATAAAATATAAAGGCAAGTGCATGTCACAATTTTTAGTTAAATAAAGACCTTATTCGTAGTCCATATCATATTAAACTTTCGTGCGTAATTTGGGACTTTTTTATTATTGAGACGCTGTGTGTTTGAAAAACGGTAATACTTATTTCTAATCCTGTCTCTTTAATAGTTAAAATTAATAAATATGATTTGATTTTATTAATTATGGTGTCACTCTCGTAATTTATACGATTATTTGCTGACTACCCATCTCTAAAGAACCCATCTTTAGAGATGATCTCTGTCTAGGAATTAAATTATTAGTATATCTTTTTAACTATGGCTCAATAAGTCTGACGGATTATATTATATTATATTTCAGATTTTCAGTCTCCAGTATTCAATAGATCATAAAATAAGAAAGTGAAGAGAAGTGATGACTGCGTTTTAGAAAAAAAAAAATTGACATTAACAATCACAATAACACTGATAAAGAAAATATCTGTCCTTGTAATTCCTTACTTAAAAACAATTCTGATGATTTACTTCAAACTTTGAGGCATTAATATATATATATATTTATATAAAAACATAGTAACAACAACTCAGCAAGTTCTTCAGTTATAAAAAACTCACCTAATTCATCCATTCCAAATTATGATCCGAAAACATTTTCACTATTCAATACAAGCACAATTAAGGTGTTTATCACGATTACCATTTGTACGTTGTAATTTATAATTTAATTTTCCATTGTATTCTATTACACATTGCTAAGTAAATTTAAATACCTCTCAATTTAGACCAGTTTATCCAAGAACCAGGAACGTCTGAACAAGCAATTCCAAGAGCAAAAACCAAGAGAATAGTCAAGCAGCAAATCATAATCGTCGTGGAGGCAGTACTTCTCCTGTAAAAATGGTGAATGATTGCTATCATTCACCAATCAACTCCGATGAAAGTGATGTAGATTCAAGTGACAACGCCACAACGTATATTCTCGACAGATCTCGATTACATCTAACAATGACTTCTTTATAATTATCCGGTTTCTGCATTCTTCCAACCATGACGTAAAAATAGTAACTCAGTAAATACTATTCAGGAATCTGTTAGGGGATACAGAAAAGGTACCCGAGGTCCATCAAAATGGAAGCAAAATGTAGCAAAAATTCTAAGGAACACTGGTAAAGCTTATGTTTTATGTTCGACGAAAAACAAGTACTAGCTCGTTGTGTTAAAGAACCATGAAAGTGCAGACTTACAATGTTCCAAAAATATAAATGACACTGACAGGCGTACATTATTTGACAAATATAGGTAACATTAATATACAAAGATGTTATATCAGATCTTGTATAGTGAAAGTTTGTCCTAAATATAAGTACACTAATGGAATCAACCTTAAATTACCAAATAATGTATTTTATTTTACAGTTGACGGCAATAGAATTCGAGTTTGCAATACTTTTTTCATTAACACGCTAGGCATTTGACCACCAAATTAGAGGTATAAAAAGACCGATCCTCAAAATTTTGTAAGTGAAGATAACAGGGGTAATGTGTTTAGTCAAGAAAACCTATAGATGTGAATCTTATTGAAAATATTAAGGGGCGTATAAATTCGATCCAGTCTCATTATTTGAGAGCTTCTAGCTAGAAGGGAATATATTAGTGGTGAGAAGATAATTGGATCTATGGCAAGATTTATAAAAAATGCAGAAAAAAGAAAGAAAGACAAAAGGTGTGAGGTGGTTGTATTACAACCTATTATAACTATTTGACAAAGATATATTTGAATAATATATTTGACAAAGATTTTAATTGAAGTTTTTTAAACAGAAAATGAATGAAATTCGAAGGCAAGCCTCATTCGAAAAATAGAAATTGAGGAAATATATGATGATCATTTGAAAGAAACAGATTTGTGTCGCGAAAAAAATTAGATTAGATCACATTGGACGTAGAACGCATGGCTTAGCGGTCAAAGCGCAAAGAGGCGCGGGTTCAAATCCCACTGCGATCAAATTTTTATACGTTTTCTAAAAATGTTTTTTCCATTTCTAATTGTGTAAATAACGCTTTAAAATATGTTAAAAAATTATAGTATATGAGTTTCAGTGCTTTCATGCGTGTTAGCGTATACTGTGTCAATTGTAAGTGTGCTAGTTTCAAGCATGCTAAGTGCAAGCATGCCAGATTTAAGCATGCAAGATTCAAATATACTCAGTGGAAGCATGCCAGATTGAACCATGCTAGATTGAAGCATGCAAAGTGCAAGCATGCCAGATTCAAGCATACACGCCGGATTCACATGCTCAATTACATTGATATTTTTTTAAAACATTGGCATTAAATTACATTGGTAAGCATGCTTCAAATTTTTATACGTTTTCTAAATATGTATATGTCTAATAGACTAAGTTAGACAACTGCTAAATAACACAGAATTCACTACCGTTTAACGAGTTAAACGTTAAAACTTACTTGAAATCATTTTCAGACACATGTTTTTGGCTTATAGCCATATGTTGTTGATATGTAGCTATTTAGGAAAAGGTTTTATTGCAAGGCTCGCACACTAAAACACCTTTTACCCTGAAATAAATATTAGAACACATTCATATTTTATATATATATAAATAAAATCACCATTGTGGCCCAGTGTGAGTTTCAGACTGTGTTGATTGTTGGATTCATACTCGTATATAGATAAAATGAATTGCAATATTTTAAATGAGATATTGAAATATAAATTACTAAGGCATCTAATAAAAAGGAGCCCCATGCCCACTTACTTGACAGCATAAGTATGAAAATGGCATAAACTGCATAAATATGAGTAAAAATAAATAGTACTAGCTGTGCCCAGATCTAGATCGGTCCAGCCGTTCTCGGAACCAACGGATGTGGGCAGTGAAGCTATGCATTCTAAAGACATCTCTTACGCCTTAACTTGAGTCATAGGTCCAAGGCACTGAATCAGAGTTCATCTCTTCACCTAACTAACATCCAATAACGTAGCAAACGCATATGGCGTCCCATCTAGTATCGAACACTACCGTACCTTAACACGAACGAACACCACCTTACTGACTTGACTGTTTTGATCGGGAACCCAACAAGCGTTCTTAAAGCCTCTCTTCCAACCAGTCATTGGTCCTATCAATTAAAACTAGACCAGCGTTACACCATAGATAAACTATAATAGATGGCGCTTAGCTTAATATAATTTAATACTATATGCTATGCGCTGACATATACTAAGTCTGGTCATAAATACTTTTATAATAAAAAATAAACAAAATATTACTTTCGAATTTGGAATCTGTAATTTTTACATTATTGCTTATTGTGTTTTCTTATTTTCGCGCCAATATATTGTAAAATATTTTTTGATATTAAAATAAAGAGAAATGAATCGCTGTGCTTGCATTACATAGAGTAGGTATGGTGCCAAATATAATTTTTAAAATCCATAGGCTAGGTATTAGTCAAATGTTTGTGTACCTGGCTACTTATAAGTACAATAAAACCTTTTTTTTACAGTTTTTTACATTCTAAGTATCCATTTCACCTAGTGATTTTTACCAACACGCCGCGGTACAACACATCGGTAGTTCGTAATAAAAAACGTTAGATAATTTACTGGACCGATCCGCATTGAGTATGAGAGCGAACGGTCTGTGTTAGTAAACAAATCCATAATAGCACAAGCGTTAAGTATTGTAATTTCTAAGTTCCTGATAGAGTAAAAAGTAATAATGTTATTAAAATGACTTAGTTATGAAAGGTAACGCCATCTTTTTGTAAATTTGACGTGACAGACTTCTTTTTGCAACAAAAAAACGGAACAATTAGGCATTTTCAAAACAGGTTAATTCACGAGCGCAACTAGAGCTTTAACTTTAGTCTAATGACCAACAAAACCAGTTCCAACTAGTTTTGTTACTCGCGTAGGACCAGTTGCCAGTTGGGCTAATACTTTGATAGAAGGGTACGCCATCGTATGGCTACTCCCTTCCGTGTTGCGCTAAGAGGTAAATAAGCGGACAATTTAATTAAATAATATTTACTACTGTTTCGTTAAGAATAATTTTAAAAACCAATTTATCATAAATGTACAAATCTTTATATGGCGTTTCCCAAAAACGTTTAAATATTTAAATAGGTCACTATAATTATAAGGGTGCGAATTGATGTTTAAAAGTATTAAATAATAAATGTAATTTGATAAAATTATGATCGATATTTTAGCTAAGCATCGATGTGGTCGATTGTATTATTAATATTATATATATTTTTTTTTGCTTATATTGTTCACATAATATATATATATATTTTTAACGTGAGGAACTCCTGTTATGGATATTTATGGCCTTTTATGGATACTACGGCCGGCAGGGAGAGGTCATCCCCTATGACGCCGGACTTGTTAACGGCAACGTCCGTATCTAGGTGCTGAATGCGCTCCACGACGTTGGCCACCCCAGCCGTGATAAGTACCGCCGCCTTCCGGTAAATCTGAAAGACGTTCGGCGTGCTCCCACTCCTCCCAACCATCAGGAGTCGGAAAGGTCACTTACCTCCCGGAACTGGTCCCCAGGTAAGCCCCGATGACGCGGTGCAGCTATGGAGGCACGTTATGGTAACAACTTTTGAATGCAGGGCCAGGGCAAGGAGTTAATGGAGTTAGCGATAATTAAAGACCCAACCATAACCACGTAACCCTGGTCCACTGTATCCGCGCGTGGGGCTTCACCTTCAGTATGGAGAGACCAGTACCTATCTGATCCAGGTGCTCCAGTAGCCTCCTCGCTACTACCCGCTGGAAATGCTTGGCGATCTCGCTCAAGAACACGATTGGCTTACAGGCGAGTGGACATTGAAACCGCCGAACGTCCCACTTCTTCCACTGCTGTGGAAGTGGAGCCAGACAGGCAGTAAAAAGTCATCTTACTCTGGGCCCCCGAGTTGGTACGAGCCAGAGCCCGGCCAGGAACGTCATCTAGGCCTGGGGCGGTAGTCTTGCCGCAAATTGGCAAATGGCCTTTTCGAGTTCCTCCTTCTCCACCAGTGGGCGCGACACTCTCTTCCTCCTCTTACCCTTGCGCTGCATGGCGGGCCATAGATGGTGGCGACCAGACTTTAACCCGCACAATGCGTGACGGAGTGCCTGGAGATCATCTGGTGGTATGATTTGCCCTTCACACGATCAATAATGTAATCGTAAAATCAGAAATCGTATAAAAAATTACAGATAGGAAATGGGCAATCAATGGGCATTCAATTATTATGATGTTCAGGAAAACGTACTACAAATAAAAAAACAATTCACCATAAGGTAAAATTAACTTAAATATATAAATTAATTTTTAATAACAAAAAAGAAATTTAAAACTGTTTAAATCCGTAATTTTTACAGAGTTACTTAAAAGTAATTTTCGAAATGACGTAAAAGTGTAGTCTGAAAAAAGCGTTATCATTTGCATGTCGGAAACATAGAACTCGACGGTCCCGACGGATAAGGTCTAAAAAAATTATAAATGCCTTTAATAAATAGCATTCTCTCTTGCCAAACGATTGTTTGTAGAATAATCTCTGAGTAGCAGAAATTTGTAAAAATCTCTCTACAGGGATGCTAACGACAAAAATAAGTTATAATAATAATTTCGACTTAGCTGGATGTAGAACGCATGGCTTAGCGGTCAGAGCGCTTGGACGGATTCCAAAAGGCGCGGCTTCGTATCCCGCTGCGTTCAAAATTTTTATACGTTTTCTAAATAAGTATTTTTTTATAAATGCCTGTCAAACAAAGAAATATTATATACTTTGAGAAAACATTTTACAGATAATTCAAGTGTCGGACAAATATTTAAGTGCAATTCATCCGTCGGACATAAAAATGACAAAGTATTATAATTCATAAGGAGTTATTTTAATTAATGTTGATAATTATAATTTTTAATAATTGCGATTGGTTGTGGGTTCGATTTTCACACGGAATATTTAAAATATTGTCTTTTCTCCGTGCATAAAGTTAAAATATTTTTGATTTCAGGGGGAAAATCAAGGATAGAGTATCTTGACATACAGTCCCCTCTGACTACCCTGCTATGCGAAAAAAAAGGTGAAGCTGCAGTAAAAAGTTAAGAAAATAAATAACATCAATATTTAATGATTTAATAGATTATGTTATAAAAAATATAAAAAAGAAAAAAAATATATTAATAATTAAAATCGTCATCCTCATTGGAATATAAAGTTATTGTTTTAGGTAAATAATTGCAACTGCAGAATGTTATTTGTCGGCGAAGTCGACACACAAATATACCTGGTGTTGATCTTGGTTGTCATTTACACATTATTGTTTTTGGTGTTATATGGGGGATAATATAATATAATATATATGTACACAATTGTGTATATGTACACAATTAGTCAATTACAATTCCGTAAATTTACATTTGTGATAGAAAACAGGCTCTTATAAATTTATTTACAGAGAACGTTTAATTATCAAATACAGAAGATTCCGAGACATAAAGAGGGTGACCCGCCGTCTTGGCGCCGCCTCCCACATCGAACCACCATCTTGCCTATTTACCCTTACATTACAGACAAAATAGAACTATTTTATATTTTGAAAACAATATAAATAATATTTTGAAAACGGAGCTACGAGACTAGCTTATTTTAATAAATAGGTACTAACCTAATATTTATTAAGTAAAGTATATTTGTATAAGAAATTAAACATCGTACATACTTTTTTTTGAAAAAGACATATTTGTATAAAAAACTACAAAACGTATAAAACAAAGTTTTAATTTTTTTTTAAAAAAAACGTCTTAACGCATGTCTTATCGGTCAGAGCGCTTGAATGGTTTTCAAGAGGCGCGGGTTCAAATTCCGCTGCGTTCAAATTTTTATACGTTTATTAAATATGTCTTTTTCAATTTTCTAAGTATGCGAATAACACTTTAAAAAATGTTGAAAAAATATATACTTTCTTTTACGTGCATAAAGAGATGCCCTCTTATTTTTATCACAAGAGATAAAAATATTTAACTCATATGCCTCAATTTTTAAACTACAAATTTTGTAAACTGTTAATGTTATTATAATTTAATTAACTGTGTTTTAGTTATCAATATTGATACTACTTTTATTAATTAAATTTTTTGTTGTTATTTAAATTTGTGCAAATTATAGCCATATATATAATTAACCAAAATTCGCTTAACTTAATATTAATAGTTTCGATATTTTAATAAATACATTTCAAAACTATGAAACTTATATGAATATGATGTTAAAATAGCAACCTTTACTCATTGTCATTTTTGTAATTAATAGTGCTAAAAATAGTTACCTAATATATACTTTTTTACTATTAATATTCAACTTGTAACGATAAAGGTCCAGAATGGATTTTAAAATCGGAGAAAAATATAAAAGTTTGTTTCGATATTCATTTATATTCAGTGCAGGATTTATCCGCTTGTTATTTCGATTCTCTTTATTCCTAAAGATACAATTGTTTTATTTGACACAAATATTTATTTATTTGCTTTGTTTTGTAGATCTTTTGTACGATTTTTGCTGATTTATTACTTTTTTTGACATAATGGTCAAAACTATTAAATGGATTTTGTAAGGTAATACGGACAGTAGTGTTAATGTATTGTCAAATTAATTAATATTGAAATATAATATAATATAATTTGCTAAAATTTATTATAATAAATATGTATATGTAATTCCTAATAACTAAAACTTTCTCGTAAGAAACTGTTAAATGAATGGATTCGTTATATATATTTTTTATTAGTATAAATATATAAACACTACAGAAACCTGGTCTGTATCCTTATTTTCATAATATTATTTGATTTTTAACTACAATGAGATATGTCATCAAACAGAACTAAAATTAGGATATGTTTAAATTAAGCTAAGCCGCGTTATTTATATTCTTCTTATTAATACAATTACATTAATACTTGTTAATATAATCGTACAAAATGTATAATATATTAATCTAAAAATAATTTAATATAAACAATAAAATAATCTTATGTAATTAATAATACTACAAGCTAGTGTGTCAACTTTCAGTAAAAAGCCTTCTAACGAGCGAATTTAAATTTATATCACAGTCTTTCAATCACTATACTAGTACTAGTAGTTAAGCCAGCTTAATATTACTTAGTAAATATAAATAGCTTTGAACGTTTAATAAAAGCAATAAAACGCATAGAGTTATTCACGTCTTCACATCTTCACGTTTTTTCCCGCATAACAGTGTAGGCAGAAAGGACCTAGTGTCAAAACACTCCATTCTCCATTTGTTGCCCGAATCCGCGACATTGCGTGTTAAGTGTCAGTATAGTAATTTTATCGTAAGCTTCAGTTAATATTACGTAGCATGACTTAGTTGTTATACAAACACAAATTTCTGCGTATATATAGGGAGGGTTACACTCAAAGTTTCTCTCTGAGGAATACAAGCTTATAATTATTTAAAAGTTACCTTTCATGTTCCATTTACATATGCGTACATACGAGTATACTATCTACATATATTATAAATGTTGAATGTTTTTGTAGTCTAATTTCACAATTTAAAAAAAGAAAAAAAGCAATAAAAACGCTTCGTTTTTATAAATGTATGTTTTATATATATCATATATACACTAAATACCATATAAATGTAAACATCTTTCTAAAAATAATATAATCGAATGTAAATAGAGCGATGTACGTTACATATATCTTTAATTACAGTAATACTTTACGATTTGGATAACTGATGTGGATAGTCTGTGGTGTCGTTGTCAGAGCTGTAGAGTGTAGACAGGGAGCGACCTACTTCGCACCCGCTCGATGGCGAGCGCTGCCCGCCCGCCCAGAATAGACGCAGCACGTGCGTCCGCCGCGACAAACGTCGCCGGTCGCTCGCGGCAGAGCTTTGCCTTGCACTACGTACTACTTAGATAATTCTCGCGTCCAACAAACTAATAATCGTATTGTGATTTAGTGTACACCCCTTTTTAATACACCTGCACATTTTTCATGTTAAATAATATATCGAACGTTATGTGAATATAATAGTAATTTATTTATAACCTCGAAGACTTGAAAAGTAAATATTTCTACCGTTTTCCTATCGTAGTGGCCTTGCTTGTTATCGCACTGGTGAAAGCTTATTGTCACGATTTTGATAGTAGTAATCGTTCTATTTCTGTGAGATGTTTGTGATTTAAACATAGTAAAATTTTAATAATTGTTATATATTAATAGATATATGTATATGTGAATAGAATTATTTAGATGAAAAACAAAGAACCGCAACTATGTGCCTTATTAAGTAATATTATCGTTTTATGTCTACGCTGTTAAACTGTAATACTGAAATTAAGTGTGTGAAAGACTGAGTCAGCCTCCAAAGATGCACGGTTACAAATACGTCGGCCTTCTACTGGTTTTTCTACTGTTGCCGTATTTTACACCTGCTGCACCAAGCAAATCACCACCAGACGCGTATGAATCTTTAAATATTAGCTAATTGTGTCTAAGACATTTTATTTTGAACTAATCCTTGAAAGAAGTAACACGGATATGTTTCTGATATAAACAAACTGTAAATACGATAGATTCATTCGATGTTTAAAAATTTAAAAATGTAGTTGTTAGTATTTATGGTCTACGTCAGTTCAAGGTTAACATAAATAACATCATAGTACTAAAAAGACCAGATCTCGTAAATACAGAAATAAACTTTAAACTTGGCATTCTAAAGCCAAGTGTGAAATCACTATCACAAACCTACATAAGACAAATAGTTAAATATAATTTAGCTTAATATAACAAAGCAGTTAATTTTACAATAAAAAAATCACTTAAATCATTTCTGGGCTTATATATATATATATATATATATATATATATACGAAGTTCAAGATTTAAAAAAAAACTTATTATGAATTTCAATTTTTTCTTCTTTATTTGTTCTTCTCTCAAAGTATTTTATTCTTTTTAGTGTGAAAGAATGGGCGAGGACATTAGGTGAAGAATTATGGCGACTAAGCGAGTCCTTGACTAAATCCGACCAACTCAGGATAGTAAGTAATGGCATTCTCCATTTAATTTAGTTAGTTACCAAAGTGTATTGACGAAATGTTTAAGAGTTTTCTTTCTTTATAACAGCCGAAAAGGAAAGGAATTCAGCCGAATATATATTAAGAAAATATGTTTAACGATTGGGAATTTTAAGATTTAGTCGCATCCCTCATAATAGGTATGGTGTAGTATTTTTATTGAGAGTATATTTTTCCTTTGCAGAAATACAAAGATATGAATGCAAGTGTTAAACGTAAAGATGGAAAACAAATATTAGAGTCATCGTTGGATTCTGTTAGTAGGATGCTCACAAGAAAAATTAATGCCGTAAAGGTAAATTTTCACTTAATTTGTGAAACATTGCTCAGAATAAAAACGAAAATACACAGTATTTAGGTTTATTAAATATTTTCCCTCGTACACGTACCTTATTCGTTTTGTTTAGACATATTGTATTTACAGTGTATTCATCGGACAGCCGAACAACTTGCAGCTAATTTCAATTATTCTATAGTAAAAGATAAAGATTATAATTTTACATACTGTTCCGCTAAATACTCAAAATTCTATCATGAGGATGGCACTTTGAATTATGTAGACGAGGAAATTGCACCAAAATTTGCCATTAACAATTCAAACTATGAGGATATTACACTGGAAAAGGATTCTCATTTTTACGACATAAATGTTAATACGAACAAGAGCTGTGTTCATGTACCAACAAATATTTATTATAAAGGTAAATAAATCAAGCTATACATATGAAAAAATGTAAATGTAAGTGCATAGAAGATATATGAATAAACATATTCAAAAGTAAAAGAATCCAAAGCAATGATTTATAATTTTCTTTTCAGTTTGTCTGTTAATCTGTTTCTCTGTGCGTATTTAAATTATGAATTTAAGCAAGTTTTATGATTTAAGTGAAAACTTGGGCGGGCGAAAACGAAATCGAAATAGCTTAGTCGTGTAGTTTACGCAGGCGGTCGCTAGTACCTAATAAGATCATTGGTTTTCGCGGTTTTTCTACTTATTGAAACGAAATTTGTTTAAACGGTTTGTACAGAAGTCTGAGGTCACAATTCCATGTCTACCTGTGACCACGGAAAAGTAGTGTTCAAAACGACGGGTTTTTTTTAATTTCCAGATTAATCTGGTTTAATTAGTGACATTTTAAAACCACCTACCTTAGTATATTCATCTTAGTATGCTACTTTCAATATTATAAATGCAGTATTAACTAAATTTAAATTTCAGAGGATGACCCACTAGGAGCCATTTTGTGGTCGAAAGAGTTATCAAAAACATTCTTTAACAATTATAATTCTGATCCGTCACTAGCGTGGCAATATTTCGGAAGTGCACATGGCATCCTTCGTTTTTATCCAGGCATGACATGGAACAAGAAAACAGTAGACACCTACGATTGTAGGGTCAAATCTTGGTATATAGAAGCGGCGACGTGTTCCAAAGACGTTATTATACTTTTCGATGTCTCCGGGTCTATGACTGGCTTCAAAAATTACGTAGCGAGGAGAACTTTGGGATCACTATTGGCAACACTATCAAATAACGATTATGTAAATGTTTTTACATTTAGCGCGAAAACTTCAGAAGTTGTTAAATGTTTTAAAGGGCTAGTCCAAGCGACACCCGAGAACATAAAGACAATTAAGGTCGCCCTTGAGCCAACGGATGACGGTAAAAAGCCTTCGGTTCCATTGGAGGGCAATGCTAATTTAACGACAGCTTATATTACAGCTTTTACGACTTTGAAAGAGGTACGACATTGTTCTTAACATATAAAGATAATTATTCTTACAATTTATGTTACTTTATATACTTTTTAAAATTAGTTTTGCTATGAGGAAATATTAGGGTGAAACTGGTGCTATAAATAACATGTTATGGGCCGGCAATTCTATTATATATAAATGCTAAATATGTTTTAGAAAAGAAAACACTGCGATGTAAGCAGTACCCAAGGGTGTAATCAGTTGGTAATGGTTATCACAGATTATGTTCCCGGTAATCTTACAGAAGTATTTCAGGAATACAATAGAGAGTCTGTAGGGAATAAGACGTATATACCAGTAAGAGTGTTCACTTATCTAATTGGGAAAGAAGTGACTAATGTCAAAGAAATTCAGTGGATGGCATGCTTGAACAGAGGTAAATGAGACAATGTTTTTTGATAATAAAATGTATACGAGTATGCTCAGTACAAAAATCAAGGGACGCGGAAATAAAAATAAAATTACGATAATTTACAAATGATTTCATATAGACGTAACTAATAATATTTTAATTTAGCTTGAATGCTCTTATCTTAGTTACGTTTTTTTTAATTAGGTTATTTTGTCCACATTCACTCTGTGGAGGAAGTGCAGCAGCAAGTACTAAAGTACATTAATGTTATCGCTAGACCGATGATTCTTGCGGGAGAAGAACCGCCTCCCACCTGGACTCATGCTAATATCGATTACACGGTAAGCTAAGAAAAATTATAAATAATATATTATGTCCATGGTCGGTAATTAATAACGTTCTAGACTACGAATTGAAGTTATTATAAATACTTAAAGCTGAACTTTGATTCTTTTTTGGATTTAGCAAAATGAAAATTCTACTCATAGTTATAGATAGCCATTAAGGTCCTCCAAAAAGAATCGGAACTCATATAAAATACATCTAGCTCGTAAAAAGTACGTAATAAGTTCTGGATAAGCAACGAAAGTAAATACGATTGAAAGACTTGAAAAATCACGCAAGTGTAAGTTTGGCAAAGGTTGTTCAAACAAACTAATGCCAACTTTGTTAGCTAAATCGATAAACATATATTATACTCGTAGTTTGAAACTAACAAGTACGTTAATTAATAATAATTTCGTTGTAATATCAAAGGGCAATTTGTGTGAAGGATAAACTAGAATTAACAAGTTTCTGGAATATTATATTAGCTAAAATCCTTGGGGATAGATTAGACCTGGCGACATTCGCTTTGTTTCAAAGTGGTTCGATTCCCAGCCTCTTATTATATTATGTATCTTTGCTCCTTTAATAGTTTCAAACAATTAAACATCTACATAGGAAGTAAAAATTTGGTAAATAAAAAGTTGGAAGTCTAGGTTTTTTTAATATAAAACTATATAAAATATTATGCATTATTTGTTTTTTGTCAGAGAACAGCAGAATGGGGCGTTAGTAGCGATGTGACAAAGGTAAGAATATTAAAAATATTTTTTTTACAGTTTCAAGCTTTTCTCGCACAGGAAGGTAGCCACAATTTACATTCAAGACACTTTATTCTCTACTCTCCGTTCGAAATCAAGATTTTGTGTGTTGAGTTGCCGAACTCAACACTACTCTTTGTCTTGTCAGAGTGGAGAAATTTAAATATAATCACTCCCCTGAAGCCACAAGCGATTGCGTTTACAGTCAGACGGTGTCCCACTTCATCACGATGGCCTCTTTAACGCATACTAATCTATACATAAAATAAACATGTAACTGATCGCTGTCCGTACATGGAAGATATACTAAAAAATATATTATATGGGGCATTTATCAATATAATAGAACCCAAAAAAATATTTTTATTTTTGTATGTTTGTTAGTGCTCGCTAATCTCAGAAACGGCTTAAGCGATTTGAATGCAATTTTGACTATTGGGTTTTGGTAAGCTTCCTAAAGGAAGCAACATTAATGTTTATTTCATTGCAATCGGTTCATAAATAAAAAAGTTATAAGCATTAACATTATAAATTTCATTAAATCTTGTGATTTAAGTGAGAACGCGTGCGCGCGAAATAACCAAATAGTTACAGTCGTGTAGTTTACGTAGGCGAAGCGTACCTGTTAAACAAGATGCATTCGGAAATTAAATATCAAGCAAGGAAAATAACTTATAGTATAGATTATTAAAAGACTTAGCATAAGTAAAATTCGACCGCATAATTTAAAGATATATAATAAATTATGCATTCAATAGTTTGGCCGGTCGTTAATTGATCTCAAAATAAATTTATATTTACTAAGAAAATTTCTGAACGCGCTATTAATATGGCATTCATCTGCAACAATTAGAAAAGTTACACAGTTATAAATCAGAAGAATTTTCGTAGAGAATGTCCTCGCAAATTGTTATTGAATTTTGACATATTATTGAAATTTGAGGCGATACGAAGTTCGCCGGGTCAGCTAGTATATAATAAAATGTTATTACAAGATTACAATTTGAATGAAAAATATTTAAAATAAGCCATGCTTAATAAAATAATGATATAATTACACAGAGACAAAACAAAAATTCTTTACAAATTAAGCATACAAATGTATATGAGTGCGACATCTTAGACAGAAAACGTTAAGAGGCACTCAACGCGACCTGCACTTTTAATTGAAGCTCAAATGAAGAAACACAAAAGTCTCGACTTCTTAGTTACATCAATATTCATTTCAAAGCTTTACGCATCTTATGTGTCTAGAGTTTGTTTTACAAAAAACATTGCTTATTATCATAACATTCTTTAAAGAAAGTCAGTAATTATGAAAAGATTTGCTCTTGTTTTTCTTCAGGCAACAAATAACTTCTTATTTTCGTAATATGCAGATTAGTTTTGATCTATTCGTTTGGAAGGCAGTATTTGCGCATTACTTAAACAGATATTTGCTGTTTCTACTGCTGCTTGAATATTTAATAGCACTAGCATATTTCTAATAATAATTAAATTAAAAAAAACATATATATATATATATATATATACAAGTAGTTATTAAATATTTGATTAATGTAAATATAAAACATTTTTTATCATACTTAAGCCATTACTTACTACACTACTACTACTTACAACTACACTACTTGTATTCATTATCATCGATTTCAGTCGGGCCACCTCCATAATGGCTAAACCATTTAAAACAGTTTAATTCTTTTTTTTTATAGCCTGACGAAGATAAGTTGGTGACGTCAGTGGCAATTCCAGCCTTTGATTACAAACATAACGAAGAATACAACGATGCACTATTATTAGGAGTGGCTGGTACCGATGTGCCTATAGATAGTATAGCGAAACTAGCGCAGCCTCATCAAGTTAGTCTTATTTTTCAGCTTCACACTTTTTTCCACATAGGTTCCATCAAAGAGAATCTAATGTCTAGACATTCCGTTCTTCACTTTCCGCCCAATTGCATATTGGGTGACGGAATTCTTTGTCGCGATTGTCTTACTAGAGTGGGGAAATAAAAATAAATTATTTAACTTATTTTTATTTATCAATATGATGAGTGGAGTTCGAATCAACTACCTATCACGTTTACAGTCAAGCACTGTCCCTATGCCACGACGTCAATAATATGTTGAAAAAAAAAAACTATTACTACTAGTAATAGTTTTTTTTTTTCAACATATTATTTGTTATGGTTACTATAACCATAACAAATTACTTTAAAAAAGAAACCAAAAGAAGTAAGCCTCTTTTTATATCATTTTTCGTTTTCCTTGTTGTTTTGGCATACACCTCGAAAATCAGGCGTGAGGCTAATGCTGTGAAAATGTTATGCGAGCGTCGAATCCAGGCATTTTTTTAAGCAAATAGGTCGACAAAAAGACGGCCAAATCAGCATTTCAAGATTTTTTCCTTGATAAATATTAGATATATGTGAAACGAGTTACAGGCGTCTTAATAAATATTTTATTCTGCCTTTCTGTAAAAGGACCAACTTAGAATCATTCAATGATACGCAATAAAGTACATACTTCATACGGTTAGTAATTAAAACAAGTTAAAGTTAGTATTGTGCTGTTAATAGTGTAGACACTTTGATTAATTATTATTATGAACATAACATAATAAATTTAATTCAAAACCTATTTGAATGTTTTATTAAAGAAACCTTTACATTTTCTGTTTTAGCTTGGTGTTAATGGGTATTCTTTCATTGTAAGCAACAATGGTTATTTATTGTTGCATCCACTACTAATAACAACTGTAAGTATACTATATCAATCATATATTTTAAATAATATGTTAATTATTTTATGAATCCTATTTTGTTAATGTAATCTTTTTTTATTCTTAATTTTATTTTACAGATAAATAATAAATTACAAGAGAACTACAACAGCGTAGATTTTGTAGAAGTAGAACAAGTGGATGACGGAAAAGGACCACGTGAGTTAGGGGAGCAGATAAAGATGCTTAGGGAGAGTTTAGTTAATGGCTTAGAGGGTAGCATGAAGAAAGTCAAAGTACTATTCCATTATGATAATATGAGGTGGGTTATCTAAATATATATACTTTCATTAAAATTGACTGTAGACAAATGATATTTCTTCATACAACGTGACATTGGTGGAGTAATAAGTTCTCAACTTTTGAACTGAATAATTATATTATAATAAACTGAAAATTTAAAGTTAGTTTAATTCAACTATAAATTATTCTACCCAAAACTTTTCCGCTTCTTAAAAACAGTATAGCCGTTTCTTTTTATTTAAGTAATTGATATTATCGATTTGGCTATAATAAAAAATCTGCTATTGCAAATTTACTGAAACTATATAGATAATAAATGAAGCACAAAAATAAAGAAAAAATATAAGAATAAAATAATTTGCTGTACCATTTTCTTTTCAATACTTTACAATATAAAATATTCTTTTTATATTAACACAGGAGGATTTCACGCGTGCAACACGACTATTTCTTTAACAAATTGGTAGGCACACCTTTTTCAATGGGTATATCCTTACCTGATGGGTATGGTGATACTGAGCTCTTACTAAAAGACAATCCATTAGAAGCTAAACAAGGACAAGACCTTCTAGGCATCAACGTCACTAGCTTCTTCGATTTTACGTATAGGGTTCATCCTGATTGGTAAGAAATTGTAGTTGAAGTAGAAGTTGTGTTGTAGAAGTTGTCCCATTGCAATAAAATAATTTGTCTTAATTTTTTAATATTAATAATTTTCAGGGTATATTGTAAATATCATTACCTAGAAGGTCACGAATCGGAGAACGCAGAAATTGAAATTTTTAAGTTCTTAGCTAATATATCAAGAAACGAACTCAATATTAGCAAAGCTCAATATGGACAAGAAACGGAAAATACACCATTTAATGTGGAAAGTAAATAACAAAAACATTATTTTCATCAATATGTATATGTTAGATTTTTTAATTTTTGTTAGTAACTTGATACATTTTTTTTTAATTTCTCTTACAGCTCATTGTGGCACGTCGCCATTGGGTAAAGATGATTATTATTGTACAGAGGATTTGGTCAAGCAATTAGTGTTTGATGCGAAACTTTCCACTCCTTATTTTAGGACTTGGAAAGCTAGTGACGAAGAACGAGCTTTAGCTGAAAAGTACAATGCTAGTGTTAGGTTTATAGCCACCTCTAGTGGATTAACCCGATGGCATTATATTTTTGATGATGATAAGAATGAGTATGTAGACGATATGGGTGTCCCAAATAAAGCTTATTCTGGAAAGTAAGTTAAAATAATTTTATTTATTTGTGTGACATTATCACTTATTTTTTTATTCTATTACATTAAATTTATTATATTTGTAGGGTATTTGGTGATTATTATTATAACGCTATAGAAGAAACCTGGTATAAAGCAGCAGTTTTACAACACATGATTGACAAAGAATCTTTGGTTATAGCAACAAAACTCCCAATACTCGACGATTCTATCAAATCTCCACCGGCTATTGAAACGGACGATGGCGATGTAGTAGTTACAGCTAGTTATGCTTTATTTTATAGAGACTATAAGTCAGAAACTCCAGCAGCTGTTGTGGGTTTTCAATATTTATACTCAAATTTTCACGATGTATTCTTTAGCATTACTGGTAAAAGCATAAAAGAAGAGGTAAGAAATAACAAATAATATATGAAAATATCAATCGTTTGTTTTACCTCTCAATTTATTGATTTTATAACATAAAACAATTATTATATTTTGGTTTGTATATTACACATGTTAGATGGTTGATATGGTATTCAATTTAATTACCAGGTAAATTTGAAAATATTAATTCTTGATTATATTTGTCAATTTTATAAATTAATAATGAATTATTTGACGTTAAAAAAATTAAGCATGTAACTTCTTATTTTAAATAATATTATTTGAATTTTAATTTATGTATCTTTTCTATTTCGTGCGATAAAAGCTGCCGAAAACCAACGCCACATATTTTTTTTCGAGACAACTAATGAAAATAATTAGATATTAATAAAAAAGAAGTTATTATAACAATTGTTTATTTTTAGGATATCACGTGTACTGAGGGTGGCAAATATAAGTGTTACGTAATAGACAGTTCTGGATATATTGTAGTAGGCATGGACAAATCTGAAGTTGGGAAATTCTTTGGCGTTATAGATTATCTTTCCGGAGTTTTACAGTCATTAATAGATAAAACAATATTCGACAATGTAGAAGTATTCAACTATCAAGCTTTATGTCCTCCTAATAACAAAGAAAAAAGTAATGCATTTTCTATAGAAACCGTAAGTTAGATGATCTTAATAAAAACTTATTTTAGTGTGGAATATTTTAATGACATTTTTTGTTTATTTTTTAGCCATTTAAGGTTCTATCATACTTTTTTAAATGGTTGTTAACTGAGGCCTTCTTTGTAATATTTAATGTCTTCAATTGGCATGAATATGCTTATTCTGCAACTATAGATTACGGTGAGCATGGCTATATTTAAAGTTTTAGCATAATATAATAGTGATATATTGCATTTAATTCGAACCATTTTCTAGATATCATAACTGAGGAGCCATATATGCAAACTAGCACTATGTCAAACGAAGAGAACGTTACCACTTGTTATAAAAAAAATACGGTAGAACCTAAAGAAACAGTAAACGAAGAACTATATTCCTGTGATCATAGAATTTCTTTATACATACTTAATCAACAATATTTTTTAAACTCATCTATGGGTCTTTATCCTGTCGTGAGTGAAGAAAAGGCTAGCGACTGTCACCCTGCGTATTGGGCGACACTTGTTACAAAAACAAATTTACTCCTCCTATTAGTAGACACAGAGCACGCGAAGTTCAAGGACGACTGTAAAAAACCACCAACCACAAAGCCAACACACACAAGCAATTCAACCGAAAGTAGGGAGCCTTGTCATAAGTTAGACTTAGGTCGTCTGCCTCGACGTCGCCTCGAAGGATGCTTTACTTACCACGATAAGGTATATATTTTTTATGCTTGCTCATTTATATATGTGTAAATAAGGTATAGCTATAGGTGGCAGATATTGAATACAGTGGAATATGAATCTATTGAAATGGGTGCAAGGTGGTGAAATCCAATGCTCCGCTGTGTATACCTAGAGGGTAAAGCATCTGTATTATAATTATACATTTTCCTTGAGAGCGATTCGATGTATTTTTTTTAATGTTATTTCTATTTATCATTTATCTTATATGGCTAAAACTCATGTTACTAAGTAACTGCGAGACAATGCACCGAACCTACTGGGCGAAGAAAGAATGTGGTAAAGAATTTGTCTTAATTACTAAGGGAATGGGAAAAAAGGATGCTCAAGGTGCACAATTCTTAATAAATGAAAAATGTAGATTTCAAGAAAAAAGGAATATAGGTTGTATATAATTAAATATTAACACATACATTTTGAACAAAGCGCGGCGTTAAGCTCCGCCATTTAACACGCAATGTCTTGATTTCGGGCGAAATGTGTACAACGGAGTCTCATGACAATAAGCTATCCTGCTATGCAGAAAATTAAGAAAATTTTGAATTTATTAACCGTAATAAAAAAAACAATTCAGACGGTAGATAGTATCTTAATTTTATACATTTAATGACAAATACAAAATTTTGCTTACACAAACACAAACGCTTAATTACACTTAATTACTGAACAGTAAAACAAAGCAAGCTGCAGTTAAAAAAAAAAAGGAACTGGTTTTTTCCTTTTTATATAACATATTGATTATATACTAATAAAATTGTTCAAAATTAGTATATATTAGTACAAGTATAAATATTATAAATATTACGTATTAGTTACGTTCTATCACTTTTTTATTACTATTTATAATTAAGTAACTTAATGGTTGGTATGTCAAAGATACAATATGTTTATTTTGACAAAAATATTTGAATGCACCAATTAGATGGCTTAAAATATAGTTTAAAATTTTATAATGGGACTTCGCTACGATAAATGCAGAAAATGTCTGAGAGCTTAACAAACTCGAGATTGTTCTTGAACATCACGGTTTTGCGAGATAATGACATCTCCTACAAAATCCCAGTTTGACTTGAATTTTCTGTTGACATATTTTAAAACAAAAAAAAATCACGACTGACTTCCATTTACTAACTAGAAGAAAACACTCAGTATTTGAGATCACGAATCGTATTAAGCATGAATTGTATCAAAATATGCTTCAAGTTACAGGGACTCGTCACTCATCTAGCAGTATATTGATTCTAGACAGCTTGGTTTCAAAGGCCTAATTAATTCAGAAGTATACTGTAATTTAAAAAAAAATTCTTATTACTTGTTCTAACATGTATTAATTCATTATTTTTAACAAATTATAATACACCGTACTAAAAAGAAAAAATACTATAAAATTTTTGAATGACGAATGACGATAGTGTAATTGTAGCTGTATGGGTTTTTAGTAATGCTGTAGTAGTGTTACTATTAAGTAAAAAAAATGTTGTGTAGAATATCTTTATTATTGTAATAATATTGTATTAAAGTAATAACTGTCAATAATTAATTATTAATCAATATTTAAATTCCTCCCTCCCTCTATTTATATTAATAAGACACTCTTAATGCATAATATAACAAAGGAATTTTGTTTCAGGAACGAAATATAACAGTGTGCGGTATGGGAAGTCTCACGAGAGTTAATATTTTTATGCCTACTACTATGCTGTTTACGGCATTCCTCGTTTCAAGATTATTTTCATGATAAATAAATTTATATATATATTTAGCACTAACGTCCTATATAGATTTATATATTTCTTACTTTCAGAATAAAAACTATTTACTCTTTTACGATGTTTAATTTTTACCCGATTTTCTTTTTTTGTGTCATATTTTATGTCCATACTACTACTAGTACCAGTGTTCCGATAACACAGTGCCCTAGTGAAGAGTGGGTAAATCGATGTGCTCCGCAGGTAGCCGTAACACTTACATACAATGATACACATACAATGAAACGAAAGTGTAATCGAAGTCACACAAAATAGCAGTCGTGGCACGCAAGGTGCAGAGAGCGCATGCCTGGACTCGCTCGTTTGCGATTGCGTACTGGGCCCATTCCGCTTAATATCGTTGTCAATGTCGGGAACTCGGCGGAACAAGTGAACCACCTACGTTCATTATCGCATATAACCCAAAATAGCTCATTAAATAAGCAACTAGTGTCTATAAAAAGAATCATAATATATTTGAACATGGTTTAGACGTAAACAGTGGATATAGTAGGGGGCCAAATTAGATTAAGAGTTTCTGATGTACTACCGTACTGGTAAATTCATATTATTACTGCTGCTATTTTCTTTGGATTCCAGGGATTGTTCTGCCAGTATACAATATGAAGTGCCACACAAAATTTCTTTTAATACGTAAGTATAACGTATTTTTTATTTATTAAAAACACTATTATATAATTGTCAATTTTTTTTTAATCTTATTTGTAGCGTACAAGCATGGGCGGTCAAACTTGGTACAGAACTATATCACTTTGGAGAATTTATTACCCGAAAGAAAGAAGTGCAAGACGTAAGCGTATACATCGTTTTTATTATTTTATTTCTGTTTTCGGCGCGTTATTCTATATTATTCTGTTTACAGAGCTTTAAGTCTGCACAAATAGAATCTAGAGATGGAGAAAAATTAGTACAAAATATGGCAGACGACATACGGGCAATGATGGAATTAAAAATTAGTGCCGTCAAACGTATCGTAGAAGCAGCTGAAAACATGGCGTTTGATAAACAAAATGAGCCGGTACCTGAAGATTTTCAATTTTATAACAGCAAAGAAATGGAGGATCCGTCTGAAGATCAGTCAATGACGACTACAGCGGAACCAGAATTCAGCATGGAGTATTGGATTAATCGTCCACCGTCAAAAAATGCACTCTTACAAAACAATCATCATTTTTCCAGCATACGAGTCAATACAAACTTAAGTAGTGTACATGTACCAACAAATGTTTACACTTGGGGTGAGTGGGTCTAATAAAATAAAACATAAAAATATTTGCATTCCTTAACAATCACAATATATATTTTATAGCGCCTGAAGTTATCAAAGGGATACATTGGTCAGAAGGGCTTGATACACATTTTATAAACAATTACCAAAGCGACCCAACGTTATCCTGGCAATATTTCGGTAGCTCCACAGGATTTATGAGACATTATCCAGGTAACAATTTGAGAATATGCTAAACAAAGCTTCATTTGTTTTTCCGTATTATATTACTTGTACTAACATGTTTTTATATATAACTATATTATAATATTTTTATTAAGTTATTTATATAAAGTTACATATACAAATATTTTCTTTAAAATAGAATTTTTATTTATTTCTACTGTTTAAGCTATGAAATGGCGGGCGGACCCGGTTGATATATACGATTGCCGTACAAGAGCATGGTATATGGAAGCTGCAGCAAGTCCCAAAGATGTTGTAATATTAGTCGACCGTAGTGGATCTATGACGGGACAGAGGAGAGATATAGCTAAGCATGTAGTCACCAATATCTTAGACACATTAGGAAACAATGATTTTGTTAGCGTGATGACCTTTGCGGATACCGTAGAGGAAATTGTCCCTTGTTTTGAAGATTCTCTTGTTCAAGTATGTATTACAGCAATGTTAATTATAATAAATCGATACATATTATAATGTCAACAAAATTTATGTATTTCTAGGCAACATTAGCAAATCTACGTGAATTGAAACTAGGTCTGGATAATTTTGAAACAATGGAAATAGCAAATTTTTCAGCGGCTTTAACCAGGGCCTTTGAACTACTGGAAATTTATAGAAACAACAGTGGAGGAGCTAACTGTAATCAAGTAAGGCCAAAAAGGATTGTTGTGATATAAATTAATTCTTACAATCAAATTCAATAATATCAAATTTTATAATAAAATTTAAGCAGTGTTACGTCTTGTTTCTTTGGATAATAGTAACTAATTGTAAATATTTTCGCTTTTTAAAAGACTCATATAGAAGTCTTCATTTGCGAGTTGCGCTCAATACAATGAAGCCAAAGGAAGACGCGATTTATCACTGACGTAGAACTATAGCAATAGCTAATAGTTTCTTGCACAATACCGCAACAAGAAAAGTTATGATAATTAAGAATTTATATACTGTTTAATATAAAAAAAAATGTATATTCTTTCATAATTTTAGGCTATAATGCTAGTTACCGATGGTGTTCCATACAATTACAAGGAATTATTCGAAAAGTACAACTGGAAGTACGAGACCCCCGTGCGAGTGTTCACATACCTGATAGGTCGCGAGGTAAAGGTAGTACCACTCCAGGTATTACTGTGTGTTGTAGCCATTGTGCGACCTGCATAATGTTTCCTTGAACCTTCTACCAGTACACCTTTAATGTGGGACTCTTTTTTCTTCTATAAACTTTTACCAACGCATGCTATATTATACCAACCTATGATATATTGTATTTAGTTGTTATATCCATCCTCCATTGATATATTGCTTCGCTTGTACTGTTTATTTTTTTTTATTTCTATATAAGTATTAATTTATAATAATTATATGTATTTACTGCTATGTTATATATTGCACGTGTTTGTTTTGTGTGTTAATTTTTCAATTATTTAGTGTTTTATGATAGTAATAAGTAAAATTCTATTTCTTAAAATAGTAAATAAAGTTTCTTTACCTTCTTTTTAACTGCTTATAGATTATTTAGGAATTTTAATATAACAAGACGCTGAATTCGCTGTAGCCTTTGTTCAATGCTTTTCCCACAAGGCTGCGTCGACATCATGCCATTCGTATATTAGCAAAGAGCACTGTCATGTCCATATTATTTGGAATGAAATAATATCTTTTAAAGTTATAAACAGGTGGCGGACGTGAGGGAAGTGAAGTGGATGGCTTGTGCCAATAGAGGGTTCTATGTGCACCTGAGTACTCTAGCCGAGGTACGGGAGAGGGTGTTGGAGCATGTAAATGTTTTAGCAAGACCGTTAGTGTTGCAACGTGAAAAACACCCTATTGTGTGGACTCCTGTTTATGCTAACGTCACGGTAAATATGATGTATATGCTTATATCAGTTGTAATTCGAGTTTTATATATGTTTACATACACAAATGTTTCCATCAGGACCCTAAGGTAGCAGATTATTTGTGGGAACAACGCGAGAGGGCTGAGCAGAAAGAGAGATTTATGAGTCAGCGCCGAGACAAAGTCCTTTTTAATTCGGAAAAAGAACAGAACAGAAGATGGAGAATAACACAGGTAAGATTATTTTTTGTTATAAAATTACATAAATTATCACATTTTTAACATACTTAAAACCACTCGCATACACAATTTTAGATGAAACAGGGTCAGTATAGTGAACTTGGAAATTCTCAGTATCAGCTGATGACGTCAGTATCGATGCCAGTTTATGATTTACGACATAATGAGGTATGTTCCCGCTCAATTTAAAACTTTTACTCTTTTATCCAAGTTCCCTAAGTTTTGAGATATTCTAAAAACAGAACAAAGGAGAGATGTTTCAAAATAAATATCTTCAATTACAGCACTTCATTAAGTTTCCTTTGTTCTTTTTTTTTCTTCTTTATTAAATCTGTAAACCAACTATTCCAAATTCAAAATTTTTATTTGCATGTCAAAACTTTTTACTATTTATTTATTAATGAAGGTTTTTACAGATTGGTTATATGTTTCCTACTAATCGGCCGTAAGATGTCTTCTTCTTTACATCTTTTAGCTGAATATGATATAACTTGTTTAATATTGTGTGTAATAAAGTGCCTTTTAATAATAATCGGTTTTGATGGTTTCCCCTCAGAACATCACAGAGAATGTACTGATAAATGAAGCTTACTGGGTATCAGTTACAAAAGAGGTACTACACTTAGAAAGTTTTGATGATTTTAATGTAAAGTTTTGCAAGATACAAGAAAGTTTTATAATTTAGTTTTTGGATTTCAGTAACGGTAAAATCTTGTTGGCCCCGTTAGCGATGCATCTGTCTTCGATAGATGCGTCGGTGATCGGTCGCTAGCCGACTGACAATGTGTTGTTAACCCTTTTGGCTTACTGTAGTATATTAGTTTTCTACTAGATAGTAGGCGTAGACCACTAGGGTGTTATGAATTAACTTTTCTATCAGTAATCAAAGTTATTACTTTTGTGCAAGACTTACGACTATATTACGCACACTATCTAATCAAAAACAAGTATTTTTTGCCTGAACTTAGTGATGTCTTCGTAGAGGCATTTTTAACGGTTGACTTGTATTATAAGAGTAAATGTAAATATTTTTCATTCAGAGTTTTCTGCAGCCCACCATGAGAGACGAATGGGGCCTTCGTTACTTACGCATTTGTTAAATTTAAATAATAAACATACATCATCTAGAAATGAAAAAGCTTTTAATTTACCAAGTTATAAGTTTTCTCATTGATAGAGGAGACATTATTTACTAGCGGAGGTTGTTACAATACATATTGTTAATTTTATTTATTTGTTAATTTTATTGCATTCGTTCTTCAACAACCAATCGCAGTCCGTAGAGGAGAATGGCCAGAAGGAGGTAGGCACTCGTTCTTATAGACTACTGTGACGCCTGAATGGTGATGAATGAAAGGCGATGGATGTTCCAAGTCAGCCACGTGAATGTTTTCTTAAATATTCATTTAACTATGGAGTAGTGTAAAATATTTTATTTATTTTTATTGAACGAAAAGAAGATTGACAAAGTATGTAAACCAAAAAAGCCAAATGACACAAACACCCGTTATGTCGAATACAAATATCGATACGTTATAAATTTTTAGCAAATATGCGTTTCCTTTGGTTAATCGCAATAGTATTTTTTTTATTTCATCTCTTTGTGTATTCTCACGTGGTTGGCTTTATAAAGATTAAATTATCACATTAAATTTGTTCTGAGCACAAAATTAAATAAAAAATACCTAACATAACATTTGGACCTGAAATTAAATTAAATTTAAATTAAATTGGAATATGAAAATGATATTATCTTACACTAATAAAATAATAACTATACATACAATTAAAATATGAATGCAATAAGTAATTTTCATGTTTACCTTTCAAATTGCTTTGATTTATGCAAATATGTATTAAATGTCAACAGATTCTTACAATGGACCGAGAAGGGTACCAGCCCATCTAGAACGTAGTGGGTTTTAGTATACAGAGTAGTGTTTTCAATACAATAAAAATCATAATTTTTGATTGCGTAGACTGCTAGAACCTGTAATGATGAATAAATTATATTAGCAATATTAAAATAATGTACGAGTAGTTCCTAAGCATATTTTACCTAACGGGGCGTAGATGCTAGACGGCAGATGACTATTTGCTAGATATGACAAATTTAATACATTATTAATAACATTTTGTAGATTTAATAATTATTATATTATATAGGGGTTGAGTAGACCTAATAATCATGTTTGCATTGTTGTAAAATTTTATTTAACATATATACTAACCATTTACCATTTTTGAATGTTTAGTGTATTCGTGGAATTTTTGATCTTATTTTTTAAAAGTTTATTAGTGGTATTCCTTATCTACTGCATAAGAAATGTGAACAAGTTCTTCAAATTTTCAGATGCGTATTGCTAGGTTATTGGGAGTGGCCGGTACTGATGTACCTCTATCTGAAATTCAAGCATTAATGACTCCATATAAGGTAATAATTAGATAAGTTGTCAAATATGATGTTTTTTTAATAAAACCTTCTGCTATAAAAAAGTTACACATTGTTGCTATGTCTATTATATACGTATTTCCAGGTTGGTGTAAACGGTTACGCATTTATGGTAACAAATAATGGATACATATTGATTCATCCGGACTTGAGACCTGTGGTAAGTAATTGATATAAACGCAAAACTGATATTTTAAAATTTTCATATGTAAACTAAGGAGCATTATATTTCCAGTTTCAACAAATTTTAAAACCAAGTTATAATAGCGTAGACATGATCGAAGTAGAATTATTCGATGACGACAGATCGCCTAGAAACTTTAGTAAAGAACTAACTGCGGTAAGTAAAATGCTAATTTAAATGCTTAATTTTAAACCCATTTATGTTAGCTTTGTATGGAAATTTAAGTCACTCCTACGGTCCGATTTCATCCGTTGACACCTGTAGCATAAGTGTGTGCCTTAACATTAGGTCGGCTTACCTACCCTGCTGTACATATGTAATTCTTAAAGAAAATATTTATTATTATCATTAAAGTTAAATATTTTTTGTATTTTTTCCAGTTAAGGAAGGAAATTATAGATCAAAAAACAGGGAATAAATTGATGAATATTAAGTATCATATGGAGGATATGGTACGTTCATCCAAATCCACTAGTATATCTCTTTTTACTTATCTTAGGTAGACGGTTTAATTAAAAGAATAATTGAATAGTTAAATAATGTGTTTAGTTCTTAAGTACGTTAAATCTATGTTTAATAGCATCAAAATAAATTACTATTTTTGAAGGTTATCTTTTAAAAAGTCCACTTTAAAAAAGTTAAATTAAATATTGTGTTAAAGTTTTATTTTAATTTACTAGTGTGATAAATTGGACAAAAATAAATTAACAAATAACTATATTAAAAATTTTCAGAAAAGAGTGTCTCGTGGTAAAAGACATTACTTTTGGACTGGCATAAGTGATTCACCGTTTACGCTAGTTGTGTCGATACCGGAAAATTACGGACGCCATCGGATAACGCCTCCACCCACAGATGATATCCATCGACTCTCGTTAACATCTAAAAATATATCGGCCCGTCAATATCTATCAGATAAATGGAGCGTTCATCCCGATTGGTATGTGAACTAATATTAGAACTACAAGTGCATAATATATGCTATGCCCATCTGAAGTACATTTTACAAAATTATATATTACTCGCGGCTTCGCCTGCGTAAACTATATGGCTAAACTATTTACTTTTTTTAACCTGCACGCGTTCTCACACACAACTTTACTTAAATTACAATTTAAATAGTTTTAACTTGTTTGTTTATGTAGCAATTGAAATGAAATAAGTTCTAAATATAAATCGCATTTAAATCGGTTAAGCCGTTTCTTAGGTTAGCGTCCAGAAACCAACAAACAGAAAACAAAAATTAAAATAATTATTTTGGGTTCTATTGTATTGATAAATGCCCCGAATAATATTTTTTTGATATATCTTCCATGTACAGACGGATATCAGTTACATTTCTATTATAATGTATAGATTACCAGAAGCGATTAAAGTATCTAACTACCATATAAATTTATTGACTACAATGGTTCACTATTTTGGCTTTAATGGCTTGAACATAAGATACTTACTTGATATTTTGGTCAATTCACACAATGTCTTTATAACTTGTAGCCTATGTGTTATTCTGATGTATAAGCTATATTATTGTAAAGTTTCATTAAAATCCGTTCAGTAGTTTTTACGTGTAAGAGTAACAAACATCCTCACAAACTTTCACGTTTATAATATTAGTAGGATAATTAAATAAGTTTTTTTATATTAAATATATATTACATGAATATTAATTTTTTTTATTATTAATTAGAAAGTTATTAGTAAAAAATCTTGAGATGCACGCAGTTCATATTCCGATATGTCTATAATTAAAATATAAACATTTACGATCGGATTGTAACAATAAAAGGCAGTATTTGATTATTCCGTATATATAAATAAATATTTTTGCCTAATCTGCATATTGTAGAAGATGCGGAAACTTTTATATTATAAAATCTTTGATACTAAATATACTTTTTTTTAAAAAAGACATATTTAGAAAACGTATAAAAATTTGAACGCAGCGTGATTTGAACCCGCGCCTCTTAAAAACCGTTCAAATCCCGCTGCGTTCAAATTTTTATACGTTTTCTAAATATGTCTTTTTCAATTTCCTAAGTGTGGGAATAACACTTTAAAAAAAATGTTAACAAAATATATACTTTTTTTTATTCTCAGGTTATATTGTCGTCATTATGAGCGCACGTTTGCTTCGCCTGAAGAGGAGTTATCGTACTTCTTAGAGAGAGTCGCAAAGCCCGGCTGGCGCTGGCCCGCTAAGCCTCGGCCACCTGAGCATCACAAGAACAAGGGACACGAACGACATAACGAAGGTCAGTACGTATTTATTTAAAATTTGAATCGATATTACTTATATATATCTAACATTATTTATCCTCAATACTATTTAAGTGAATATTACTTTGAAGTGAAAATTACACTAGCAATAATTTTTACATAATTTTATTTATAGGAACCGAAGCAAGAGAGAGAAACAAAGCACCCAATATAACCCCGCGTAACGAATACTATTGTAAGTATTTAGTAAATATAGATTGTGTAAGGATTTTAACCGAAATATAACCTATTTCGCCGGTTGAAAGCTTGTTTGGTATGAAGGACATTTTGTGAATTTCAAACTGGAGCAGTTATTGCCCGCACTGCCGTACGAAATGTGTAAAAAAAATTAATTAAACTTAGATTGGCTATTAAAATGTCAGAAACAGTTTTTAAATCTAATCTAATCACAATAACTCCAATAAATACTCTAAGTATTTGAATTTTATGTATTAATGTACTTACCGCTTATTTTGTGCACATACAAAATTACGCAAACTGTCACTAAACGAGTCTTGTAAGGGAATATTCATTTGTTTAGCTGTTTTCGACTAGATGTTAAAACGCTGACTAACCATTATCTCATTGCTCATTGCCCATTCTTCCATATATAGGCTTATTTCGAGGTAGTATTTTTGTACTCTTTTATAAGAAAAACACAAAATGACAGTTCAAGCAACTGTTTTGTTTTGTTCGAAATAACAGTATACTGTTGACCCTAATGGCCTCTACAGCCTTTCACGGGCTTCTTCCCGGCTGAGCTAGACGAGCTCTGACCTTGGCTTGCTCACCTTGGAAGGTTCACGCTAGCAAACAGAGTTCACGAAATGGCAAGGGCGTCTCTGTGAGACACGATACTCGGCTTGCGTACTTCATTCGTAGTGGAGGACTTTGCTTCGCTTGAGCCGAGCTCAGCCTATAGGGTAAGGGCATTTTACATCCTATAGGAAGTTTAGATTTTGCGCCCTTCCGCGCCTAGGCGCGCTTGGGCAGCAGTTTAGCTGGCACCTCGTTTCCACCGGCGGAGATGGTGTGTATACCATGCCTATTGTCGTTTGTGTGTAGCCCTACCTACATGTCCGGCGTTATTGGCTACGGTTCGTCGGAAGCTTCGTCGGATAAATTCAAGCAACTAGGCCTATTATTTGTATGAAGATTAAGAGTAGTTCAAATGAATATGTAACCAATCTATATAGCTCAGTATCGCAAAAAATGTGTTTTAGACCAATTAGCTTTTCAACTAACTGGCAATATTATTTACAAACAACGACGAAAGGATTATATAAGAAGGGTACTTACTAAGCTCACTTATTTATAATCAACATCAGATTGAGACTATTATTTTGAATAAATCAAATTATTTTTATATAGAAAACGAAAGGTTAAATTAACTTTTATTTTTATTTTGTATTATTGCTAGAAAATCTAGTTATAAAAATATAAATTTCTTAATGCTTCATATGCATATTTGCAACATTGCAATAACTAGCAATTGTTTTTTAATGTTTTACAAATAAATAAAATTAGCGTGTATGTTTGATATATGTTATATATAGATATATAACATATACATTTTGTAAAAAGCGGTTATTTTTATATTACTGTACGTATACTAAGAAAATCTGTTTGTTCTGGCTAATCTTTGAAACAACTGGACCGATTTTAAGGGGCCTTTCACTGGCAGATAGCTGATGTAATAAGGAGTAACTTAGACTTATTATATTCATCGTGGGCACAGCTAGTAATTAATATAATTAATATTCTATACAGATCAATTACTTATATTTCAGGTGATCATGGATTAATGCAAGCTTTAGTATATGACGCTAGGAATACGGCTTGGTTCAATAAGAGTATTTCTGAATCTGCTTCTGATGACAAAGCGTAAGTATTTATAATTTATTGTTGTCTTCTATCGAGAATTAAAAGAATTTAAAATATAGTGAATATTAATTTTAACAAAACATTATTGTAGCAACAATTTTATTTAAAAGAAAATATTTCTTTGTAAATTAAGTCGATACTTACATTGGAATATATTTTATGTCATTCATTACCTGGATAGCCCATTGACTAAAGTGATCGGATTACTGCCGAGGTAAAGTATATTGTAAAAAATAATATAAATATTCATATATATATTTAAGTTCTTGTAAATAAGATTCAATTATTTACACCAGGAAATTGTATTGTTTGTGTCGTTAAACATGTAGGTTAGTGTCTTGAGTTTTGTTTATTATGCTTCAATGGATTCTGTAAGTATATTATAAAATGTAAAGGTACAATTTTATTAGATTTTTCGTAAGATATGCTGCCGATGGACGTAAGTAAATATAACGAATAAAAAAATATATAATATACTTAAAAAACTTAGCAATATTGTTTTTGGTTTTGGATCTGCAATAAATGTAATACAAATATTTTAAATTATTAATTAATGTTTTTTCACAGATGTGTACAGTTGATCATACACTTACTAAATGGTTCAAAACATGGCATCCGTAGATTGCAGTTCACACTATACAAAATTTACCAATTTATTTTTCTTATACCATAAAATAAATGTCTATTCATTTAATAATCGAAAAACTTGTCCGTAGGGCGGAGTTTATCCAGCGCTTTGGATACATCGTAGCATTCCTTGCAACTCATAGCGGCCTCACACGCTGGCAAACACACCCTCCAAAGGATCACGACGATAAGTAAGTGGTCGAACATAACACAAATTTCGTATTAAAATTTCGGTTTCCATATATAGCAGTTAATTAAAGAAAGTTGCTGGGTGATCCCGTCTTAAAACAGGATAACCCTCTCAACGTGTATTTTTGTAATATCAGGTTTCTACATTCCAACCTGAATGCCGTCCACCACCATCTTGACACGATACGGACACTGCTTATCTTCGCCGGCTTATATAACCGCGCTATAAAATATAACCTCACTTTATGCCACGTGCCGGGGTCGCTGTATTCGTAAGGGACACGCACGGAGCACGGGGATATGAGTTTCGATCGTCTTGCCAATTTTGAAGGTCGGGACCTGTCAACCATCTGGTTTCGTATTGATTCGGACGCGTCCGAATCTATGCATGGCTGTACAGGTCCTACAGTGGTAATGCGGTTCCACAAATTGAGTCAGCTATTGACGATATGCTCTCACAGGTTCCCTTTGCTGAGGTCGTGATACTTGGCGATTTTAATGCGCATAATGCCGATTGGCTTGGATCACGCACCGCCCACCACGCAGGGATGCAGCCCGCATTGGACTTTGCTATGTCAAACTGACTGTCCCAATTGGTTGATTCGCTTACGCGACTCCCAGGTGTGGACAATCACAACGCCTCCTTACTGGACCTTCTGCTGACGTCACATCCGGGTACCGGGTAATAGTCGATACCGCTTTGGGTCTTCTGAACACTGCCTAGTACGAAGTGTGGGGCCAATTAAACGCGTTAGTTGCAGAACACCCGCAACTCACCGTGTCTGGTATTACAAGTCAGCACTTTTTTCTCATCTTATCCCTGGGGGCCGGTTTGCTTCTTTTCTGATGATCCTAGTGCCTGTACCGCTGCTGTCGCCGATGTGGTTCTACAGCGTATGAAATATTAAGATATTCAGGGCTAGGAATATAAAGATATTCTTAGCTCTGTAGTGGCAATTGGTGGCAAATCACATCCCTGGTTTGGTACGTTTTGCTGCCATTGGCAAGCGCAATACATATCAAGCCTGGTCAAGCGTGATAATTTCGGCACTCTTACTCAGTCGTCGATTCGTGGAAGAGCGTTCTGATCCACCCAAGTCCGAAGAAAGGCGTTGGCTCCCATCCATCTGACTACAGGCATATAGCCATCACCTCCCTGCTCTCCAAAGTAATGGAGGGCATAATAAACAGCTAACTCCTGGTTTATCTGGATTATCACCAGTTGATCAACGACTGCCAATATGGCTTCATCATTTAGTTTATCCAACGCAACGCTGGGCTGGTGCTATCGAAAGCAAGGGAGAATGTCTGGCAGTTTAGTTTGGCCATGGCAGAGGCCTTTGATCGAGTATGGCATGGAGCGCTCCTTGCGAAACTTCTATCATACGGGCTTCCCCAGAGTTTATACAAGTGAGTCGCCAGCTTTCTTACTGGGTGTAGCATTAAGATTGTATTCGACGGTGTTTGCTCTATAAAATAGAATAAAAGAGACATCGATGTAATTTATTTTATAGTTATTGTAAATTGTTATCACCTTAAGAAAAAGAATACGTGAATAACTACACTAACAATTTCAAGTCGAGTGCTCGCTGCGGTAAAAATATTTTTGATTTCAATGACAAGAAAATAAATGCATGAACTTTATTATCCTTACTATAAAATTCTTAACTAACTGTTAAACGATTTCTATATTTATTGTGTTTTTTATAGTTAGCTTAAATAAAAACAAATACTGATACCACCCTCTTTTTTATAGACCTGAATTTGGTAAGCAATGGCCACGAGCAATAGATGAGGTCTGGTACCGACGCGCCGTTGAGCAACATTACGTGGATCCTTTAAGCTTTGTATACAGCGTTGATCTTAGTACAGATAAATTTCCTTTAAATGTTTCTTCGGCAATGGTGACTGCGGCGCATGCAGTTTTTCATGGAGATGGTCATAGAAAAACACCAGCTGCAGTCGTTGGATTTCAGTTCAAACATGAACGGTTAAGTGAATGGTTCGACAATATAACGTCCTCGGTAAGTATTGTGTATTATGGATATGGCTATGGCAGCCGTTAGGTAATGATTTGGGCTTATTTGGGATTTAGATCTCGGATAGGATTGAGAATGTTCCACATCGAAATAATAACATATACACATGCTACACTATTAGCTTTTTTTTTATAACCATACAAGAGGGAATGAACGCACCTTTTAGTAGTCTAACTAAATTTTTGCTCGCGTACACCAGTTATATAATACTCGCATAGGGCAAAACATAGTTATTAAAACTATTTAAATCTTAGAGCCTAATTATTTGTTAAAAGTTCCTAGTGTCAAGACATTATTTTTTTAATTATTTACATAACAAAATACTGTTGTACACCGATAATTTTGCTTTACGGAATATTATAAAATATAAAGCAATGAATAATTTAATCCACATTTATAATATCCGCTTGTTTATATCCTTTACTATTCCAGTGCGAGCACAGTAAGGAATGTGTGACTTGCCAATCATCAGAAAACTGGGATTGCTATTTAGTTGATAGCAACGGATGGATCATCGTCAGCAAAGATTCCAATCAAACTGGACAGTTTTTCGGAAAAGTGAGATATAGATTTATTCAGTAAAGAAACAAAAGAAAAATTAAAATACTAAATAGTATACAAAATTCATATTTTTTAGATACGACCCGACATTATGATGAGGCTGGTTGAAGAAGACGTGTACAAAGCTGTCCATGTCATAGATTATCAGGCGGTGTGCTTCAGAGAGAAGAAAGTGACAAATCCTGCTTCTACTCTATTAACGGTATTTGCTTATAAAACGAAGATATATTTTAAATAAAATATAATATATATTTTTAATAATAGGTACTAAAAACTACAATTACATTCGTTTAAGCGTCTAAACGTTAAAAACTTCAAGATCTGTATTTCTCACAATTATCTAATACGTAGTTATTTAAAATACACCCGAAATTGATTAAAAAACATTATTATAATGGTTTTTTTATTTAAATTTCAGCCTTTAGACAACTTGCGTCTCATCATGGCGTGGCTCCTCGCTACCACTGTCTGGATTTATAACTCAATTGGCGTTGGTTTGGCTCAGGCTTCAAGTTATTCGTTCGATTACGGTATGTCCAATACAATTAATACTATTTCGATGTTTCATGTTTATCTGTGTTCATTTTATAATTGGATTATAAAATATGGCAAAGCAAGTTAAATTAGTTAATGTATGGTTTACACAAAATTTAAGTACTTTCTAAGGAGTTTATAAAGTCGATGTTGCGTTTATGCGTTGTCAGCATGGTCTGTATTTGCACGACAACGAGCACAAAGTCAGTCTCTGTTAATAACTATATGTGCTGGTATTTTAGAAACGCTACTTCTGCAATTGGCATAAATAAATAACTTATATACTGAGATTAATATATTCAAAAAATATTTCCCTTATACTATATCATATATTTAATACAAAAAAATAAAACTAAACTATTTCTCTATGCTAACTTCTTGATTCTTCCTCACAAAAACTTCTAACTTCTAACAGTAACTTGTCGCACAATATACTTATAGGAATTATTAATATAAATGCATGCAGTGGTGTCCGATCGGCTCGGGATTAAATTAGTTCATAGATACGTCAAAATTGTATTATGGAGTCATCAATTGGATGTAGCCACCATGTTTTATGACAGTAGTAACGACTCCATCTTGTTTTCAGAGTTTGTTACACCCACTGGTGAGTTTAGAGATCGAGCACAGTAGACAGTGTTTCAATGGCACTGGTGGAATTTTCGAAATTTTTTTTTGTATTTTACCTTTCTATGTTAATACGTAGATTGATAACAGGAATGTGCATGTTTCATTGGTATTAAGATACAACAAAATTTGATAAATATTATATTTTAGAAGTTTTAGACATTTAATAAAATAAATACATATTACCTGCTGTGCATGAAACCTATTTTAAATGTATCAACCGGTCAAGCTTTCGTCAGTAGGATTATCAGCTAAAATTATGCCTATTTCTTCTGAACAAACTAACGATGCTTTTTTATTACTTCGGTGCTCTCATCGTTTTTTTTTTAAATGTTATTTGTACTAGATGCCGCAGCTATGCACGTTATAAAATATGCTTCCAAAGTTCAAACATAATCTTACAGGGCCATATGGCCCTGTTAGATACCTATATAGGTATGCCTAACGTATTGTATATATCTGTTACTTTATTTTTACCGTTTTTGTAACTTTATACGATATAATAATTTTGTATTACTAAACATTTTCCTTTTTATGGTATTTAGAAGCTATATACAAATTGAGGATTGATCTGAAAATTACCAGAGTTTTTATATTTAATTTTAAAATTATATTTTCTGCATGTATTTTATGGGTATAAGAAAATAAAATTCATGACCTATTTTATTTTTAATATACAGTGGCTTATCAGAATTACGAGAACGACGAAGACACCGATGATATGTCGATGTCGAAACCGCCGTCACGAATGCTGGAGAGAGATTTCGAGAAGCTCGTATTGATAAATAGAACTAGACCAACACCTTGCGATAGGGAAATGTTTTTATACCAATTGGACTACAAAAATCTCGACGAAAAATTGAACAAGCCTATGCGAGGATGCGAAAGGCCTTTTTACGTGCAACTAGTTAATTACACGAACATGCTCCTAGTGGTGGTCGATGCAATTTGCCCACAAAAAGAAACGTCTATCTGGTCAATCGATGCTACCGAGGTGCAATACAATGAGTCGTTGCCATGTTTGAAACATATGCACCCGTTGTACAGGAAGCAGCCCAACTCATGCATTCGGAATCACACTGAGGTATACAAATATCTGAATTTTAACTTAGCAGTAGTTAGGTATATCACCAAAACTTGAAACCTACTAGTCTTGAAGACTTAAAAATCTCACTCGATAAAATATTTATTATTAAAATATATGTTTGTCTGTCCAGTATTGAAGGATAAAATGTGAGTTGTATTAGCCCCAGTCAGTCAGTTACTAGTAATTAGTTGGTACGTAATAGGCTTACAGAATTGAATAAAAATTTCCTATAGTACTAGTATTATACTTATTGGCATCATTTAAAAGAGTTTTTGAGAAATAGGATGTAAAATTATATTTTATTAAGTATTTTGTTCTTATATTGTTATAACAAGTTTAATATCTCATCCAGGAAAGCAACATCGACATGTGTGGACGAGGAAGTTTGCCGCATAGAAACATGTTTTGGGTACCTCTAGTCTTCTTTACATTTATTCGATATTAATAAAAATATAGCCAAAATACTTTTAAAAGAGAAAGCTCATTATTTATGATTTTAAGAATGTTTAATATCCGTAGTTATTGTAAATGTGAATTATAAATTTAACTAAGTTATAAATTATGTTTAGTAACGAATTACATTTCATATAACATATCAATAACCACTATATTCCTATTTAATGCATATGGCTTTAAAGTGTCAATATGCATATTATCATATCAATTGAAGTGTTAAAATCATATCAATATTTGCAATTGTTCTTTGATATCGCATTATATACATATGTACGTACAAACAATTATAATAGTACAAACAAATGTTTTAGAACAATTTAGAAAAAAAACCGCATCTACAACTCTAATGCTTTAGATGTCAACCATCAGCTAGTCCTTTTGCTCGTTGCCCTCCCTTTTTTCAATAACAACAAATCTTGTACATATTTCAAGGAATGAATACTGAACCATAAGCCAGTGAAATATAAGCCAGTGTTTATCAAAAGTGTGTCACAATAGCGCTTATTTAAATTAAATATTATGGCCTGCTTTAATCACATCGACTGTAGCATTGTAGTTATCAAACACAACTCAATGACATAAACTCCAATAGAGTAAATAACTCTTTCTAAGTCGTAATAATATAATTTGTCTTTTTTTTATTGTCATTTGACATTTATAAAATAACAGCTTCACGCTTTAGTCCGCATTTAGTCCGCAGTCAGAGAGGAGTCAAACCTCTCCGTTTTCCACTTGCCACCCGAATTCGAGACATTGCGTGTTTAGTGGTGGAACTCAAAGCATTCTATATACTTGCATATGTATATAATGAAATATCATGGGTAGATTTACCTATAATAATTTGTTAGACAGTATCATCAAAATTTTCATTATTTAGGTAGTAAGTAAGTAGCTTTGTTTTAAATTGGAATTATATAATTACTATACTATCAATTTATATATGACTTATATTTAAACTGTTTTAAAAACCGCTTACTTAAAAAAATTATTGATTGTTCCGTCCTGGTAACATTTTAACTGGGAATGGGATATTGCTGAGAACCCTTTTATATATCATTGTTATTACTTATTAATATTTAAGAATCTATGCACTACAGTATAGATTAATATTTTGAATCATGAATTTAAGATGTAAAATGTAAACTAAATGTATTGAAAAAAAAAATGAATTCTTATTTTACAAAATTGTGATTAATTTGGTACAAAATAAATATTTCATATATTTTAGACCGTTTTTATTCAACAACAATAATAAAATCTCCATCACAGACAGACAGCAACCATAATATCTAAGGGCAGTAATTGTATAAACGTCTTCAACATATGCACATGCATAATAAAACCAATAACCTCAAAATGAAAAAAAAACAAGTTATAAATAATCAGTAAATATTCATTTATTGTGTCTGATGACAATCTACCAACCAAATAAATAAGGAAAAAATATGAAATATTGCATTCAACTATATTCTCATAGTGATTTAATAACAACTAGTTATGTAGCAATATTAACTTTTGCCGCTAGTTTCAGTTTTATATCTTGCGAGTGAAATCTTCAATGTCAGTCATTAGAGCCTGGTAGCGTTTTTGACGCGTCAAGATTCTTGTAACTCTTCCAACTGCTCTCCGCCCTGCATGAATGTTTTTAAGCTACGGTTGTACCGCCTCCTTCTCGATGCTCTGTGACTCTGTCTTGGGGGTAGTTGTATGTTCTAATTTTTTCATTTCGATTACTGGAACCTATCTATAATAATAAAAATGTAAATGTAAATATTGCCGACGTAAAATGGCAAATATTGCAGAGATTTGAAATCTCACATAATTTATATAGAATAGAATAGAATATTCTTTATCGCCTGATGCGGGTGAGGGTACTGATTGAGGCGGACTGTAGTGGGGCCGAAAGGGGAGACATTCTGGGAGCAGTTTGAAGAAGTTCTACGTGCTGTACCGCTACTGAAGTAATCGCATAGTTGGAGGGACTTAAACAATGAATGCATTTGAGCGTGTACACGGTGGCTGGTTATGGTTGTCACAATACAAGAGGGAGAGAAAATATTCTCAAGAAGCTATATTGTGGCTGATTTGGCCGATTTGGCCAATGCATCCCTGATGGGCATTGCGATCCGAATGAATCCCTGAGGCCACGACATTATCAAAGACATGTACCGCGATTCCGCTTCAATGGTTAGGGCTGCTGTTGGCGACACGAAACGTTTCCCGATTTCGGTAGGGTTCCGCAAGGCTCAGCTCTTAGCCCGTTCTTGTTCAATGTAGTGCTAGATATTGTCTTAGCTTACATCCAGACCCAGCCTCCATGGTTGATGATGTATGCCGATGACATAGCGCTCATTGACGAGAGCCGGTCGACTCGACGCTGGAGCATAGACTGAACCTGTGGAAGGGTACGCTTGAAAACAGCGGTCTTAAACTTAATGTATCGAAGACCGAGTATGTACTCGGCTTGCGGGAGCACTATCCATATAGGTCCTGAATCAGCCGTTCAGTCGGAAAATTTCAGGTACCTTGGATCTATTCTGAATACCACCCAAGCCCAAGGGACTGATATACAAGAGTATAATCCGGCCGGTTCTCTTATACGGCAGCGAATGCTGCCAGTACTGTCTAGGCACGCTCAGGAGCTTCACGTCACGGAAATGAAGACGCAATGTATGATGTAACGCGGGCTGACCGCATACATGACACATTCATTCGAGATAGTCTTAGAGTCCGTGACGTAGCGGACAAGCTCCAAGATCGTCGCCTGAGATGGTATGGCCACGTTGCGCGCCGACTTGAGAACTATGTCGAAAGAATATGGCTTGATATATTTGTCCCTGGAGCAAGACCCAAAAGGACACCCAAGGAAGCGATGGCTGGATGTCATGAAGCAGGATATGGGAGCCAATCCACTGAGGATATCAAAGATCGTGCAAAGTGGAGGAAATTGAGTAGGAAGGCAGACCCTGGCTAGGCCGGGACCAGGGCCAGACAAGTAGCTACCTCAGACTTAGTGACCATTTCCAATAAATATCCATCACAATGAACAACTTTTGTTAAGGCACAATCCCTTATATTATAATAAAGCTGATCTTTTGTTTCTATATCAGGTGTTCCAAATCCTCCTCCTTTTCAAAATCAATAGTCCTGCCTAAGCCTAAAAGCTATACAATGAAAACAGGCTTCATTCAAATATGTCCAGTAGAACCGAAGTAGTGCGCGTACAAAAATTTTGTTTTTTACTGTTTTATTATAGTATACTATCTATACTATAATAAAACAGCAAAAACAAATATCTATATATTACAGTTTGAATAATGAGACTCAACACTACAATTTACTTAGTAGTACTAGTTTGATAAATAAAAATAACTTGAATTTACCCATTCCTCAGAGTAGAGGTTGGAACTACATAAATTCACACCAAGGTCTATAATATTAAAGAAACTATATAGATAAAAAAAATGTACTGCACAGCTTTTCACTAGACATCCTTAGTGTCAATGAGTAGCTAAATTGGTAGAAGGTATAGACAAGCTAATAATTGAATACATATATAGACACATGAATGCTACATTGTAAATATATATACAATAGTGATAAGAAAGTTACAGACAAACTAAGATTATCTGTTAGTATTCTATAATATTATTCTTGCTCCTATTTCTACATCAGACAAATTAAGTATTTATGTAAGTATGTAAGTGGTAGTGTATGATTCAAAACATAAATATGCCACCCAACACTTAAAGAAAACAGAATTGATGAACCATGATGTTAAAATCAAATGAAATTTATCCGAGACATCTTTCTTAAATGGGTAAAGCAATAAAAATGTTTTAATAGTTATAACATAGTAATACCTGTGACTTCCTTTCACTATTGATTTTTGATGACTGCTCAGTCTCTTGTTTTTCAAGTAGTAAAGTTCTTAATTTTTGTAGTGCAATTTGTTTATTTTTTATTTGGGATCTACCTTCTTGACAATCTACAACAGTTCCTGTTGGAATATGAGTTATGCGAACAGCACTATCTGTGGTATTTACATGTTGTCCACCAGCTCCACTTGCCCTTTTGGTTTCAATACTTAAGTCACGGTCAGCAATCTCTAATTCAATCTCACTGGCTAAAGGCAAAACAGCCACTGATATAGTGCTTGTATGTATACGGCCTCCTTTCTCTGTAACAGGAATTCTTTGGACGCGATGGACTCCAGCTTCAACTTTCATTAATTCAGGTGCCCCTACACCTTGTATTATTAGTGATCCTTTCCTTATACCACCTAGGTCAGACTTTTCTAAAGAGGCTACATCAACTTCCCAGTCTTTATAACTAGCGTATTCCTTGTACATATCGAAAAGTTCTTTCGCGAAAAGCATTGCCTCTTGACCTCCAGCTCCAGCTGTAACTTCAATCATAATGCCACCTTCTGATAAATATGGTTCTAATAAGATAGATTTCAGGTCGTCGTCAGCTTCTTTAAGTCGTGTTAAGTATATTTCAGCTTCCTCCGCAATCATTTTTTTAATTTCCTCATCCTGTCGTTCGCGACTGTTAAGTTCTTTAAGAGATTGTATGCTATCAAAAAGGGCGATTCTTTGTTCCAGTACATTTACTATCGGTTTTATTACTAGAAGCCGTTTAGTATCCTCGTGATTTTTACGTATTTTAGATTCTAAATTTTCATGTTCTAGTATTAAATGTTTCAGATAAGTTTGAATAGCCGGATCGGATAAGTTAATTATAGATTTTAAAGAATATCGCCGAATTAAATAAAAACTTTCGTACTTACACAATGATTTTAAAAATGTAAATCTTTTTAAAGACATATTGACAAGTATTTAAACAGAAATAAGAATAGTTCAAGACTAAGTCAAAATCAAATTCATTTTTACATAATTGACATTAAAGATTTGACATTTAATGGAAAATCAAATTGACATACAGATAAGCGATTTTATATTCATCATATCATTATACATGAAAATATTTATTTAATAACAGTAGGACAAAATATATTTATTCATTAAAAGATATTATTAGTTTTTTAATGCGACAAAATAAAACAGAAAGCTGTATCTGACGTCTAGTGTTGAGTAGTAATAGTATTTTGAACGATGTTTGTAATTACAGTAACTAGATGGCGCTATTGTATCGTTTCTTATACCATAACGTTCAACACTAAAAAGTCTAGTTAATTTTATAATTCTAATTCAAATTCCTATATGAACACATTTCTATATGAGAAAATAGTCAATAACTCTATAGTTCATTTTTAAATGGCATTCTCAGCTTAAGACAGCTATTCTTAGCCCTTATTCTTCTTAGCTATGTGATCACACGGATACCTAGTATAGTTCGAGTCTATTTGTTTACATTTCTATTGCATGCTGCTACATGAAGTCATTACCTACTACACCTGTCCACCTACCATAAGTCATATGTCATATTTTCTTTTTTATTTGCAAACAGTTTTATTTGCACCAACTCTTACCTAATTCTGATATGTAATAGTGCACACAAGAATTAGCTCTATCTATTAGGAGTATTTATTTCTTTATTCAATAAGTATGTAAAAGATAATATTTAACAAAGATCTCTTTTATCATTACTATAAGTAGATAAAATAGTGCCTATTTTCCTATTGCATTACAACTACTGCTTTTGAATTTAAGATTAGGACGTAATGGAACAGCCAACAGCAGACAACGTCGCTTATTCATGAACCTAGAAATAAGATATTTCGTCCCTACTCGCCACCCATAATTCGAAATATGATAACGTATTAAATAGCGCAACCCAACGCCGCACCTAATATACATACATGTTCGATTAGTAGTTTTAATAAAAAAAAGCTCCTTTAATTATTTTTATTATATTTTCTTTTTCTGAGACATATGTCACGATGCCATGTTATACTTTTGACCTTTCCGTTACATGCAGCTAATGATAGGTAATTTTTACGTCAGATGTAAAAGAAAAGTGAAATGGTATCCCAATTTAAACGTTTCTTTGGACGCGCGATTACCACATCGACCGCAACGATTCACCTATTGATAGAATTATTAAAGGTTCGAGGGATTTTTAAAAGGAGGTATTTCGGTGTACCGCAAAACAGTATTTTTGCGTTACCATACATTCTCGCGTGGAGTTATTAGCGCTAATGACAAACGGCCAGACGGGCACAACCATTGTTAGCGCTCAGACCACATCGCTTCCTTAATTCCAGCGTGTGGTTGATGGCCGAGGAAAGTTTTTTTTGTTTCAACATAATTTAATATACAGCCAAAATTCTGTTTCGATTATGTAATATAAAGTATATGATGGATGTATAAAAGATGAGTATATAGAAACATCCAACTATATATTTGAAAACATAACATTAAGCCATAGAAAAATAACGGTGATTATATATTTTTAACAATACAAAACGTGCAATTTAGTATTTAGTTTTCTAAAGTTAAACTTAATGGAAATGTATCGTATGAAAATATATATTGTGTGATAAAACTTGCTTTAGGAACAAGTACTAAAAAGTATCTAACAATTTTTTTGAGTTTCACCGGTACTTGTAAAAGCTGGCTAGGTATGTGTATTGTGTACCTGTACATTGTAGGTAACTATTGTTTTTCTTGTTATTATAAAATAATCTTCTCCGTAACTTGTACTTACCCATAGTGCAAAAAGGAAAGCAATATTTGTAATAAAATCTACACTAAATATAATATGACCATAAAAAAATGGTATGTGTATCGGATATATTGAAGAAAATAATATTTAGAGGGATAACAAAACAGTAATAGAATACGTATCTATTGTCTGTTTGTCTGTGTCTGTCAATTCAATATTTGGAAAATCTGACAAAGATCATAGACCAGCTAAAATATAAGAAACAGGTCAATGCCGCATTAGTAAAAGTTGTTCAGTGTGACCGGCAGTTTTCGATAAAAAATAATAATCATATAACTTTGCGGTCATTTGCCACAGCGCCACGCGATATTTGTAGGTTCGATTCCCACTTGATGGAATGGTTATATTCATATTGTTCTGATTTTTTCTCTCTGGTAAGAAAAAAATGGGCGTTGAATTTCGGCATTTAATTCACAACGTCTCAAATTCGGGCGGAAATATATTACAATCTTCTCAAACGTCTGATGTGTAAGGAATTATTATAATGTTTGGTCTAAGTGAAAAAAAATTGAATTTCAACAGTATTTTGTTGTACAGCTTTTAACCCTAAGCAGAACTTAGGGTATAATAAATTTCAGAGAGTGGCACAACTTCACCCTACATCAGAATCATAAAAGACCAGCTAAACTATAAGAAACAAATCTCTATCTCTCTCTCTGTAAACATATATAATTTGTAGATCCTACTGAAGAAAACCCATAATGGTCTAGCTAAACTACAAATAAATGCTTCATTAGTAAAAGTTATTCAGTATGGTGGGCAGTTTTCGTTAATAAATAACGATTACTGAACTTTGCGGTTCTCGTGGGCCATCGTGGGATACAGCTGACAGTAAACGTGAAGGTACGATTTCCACTTCAGATAGTAGTTATATTTGTATTTTTTTTCTCTTTTTTTTCTCCGGTATGACAAAAATGTCCGTTGAGCACAAAATACAGAAGTTTTCTCGAATTGGGGTGGAATGCTGAGATCGGAGTTTCATTAGGTGAAACTGGAAACTATTAGTCATCGAACTATTATTCGAAAGACTTAGAGACAAAACAATTACCACTATAAAGAAATTCATTATAATTTTAGGTTATATAAACTTACATACTAATATTATAAATGCGAAAGTAACTCTGTCTGTCCGTCTGTGGCGTCATTACGGCCAAACTACTGAACCGATTGTGATAAAATTTTATAAAGATACTTGAGGGTCTAGGGATATATAACATAAGCTACTTTTTTATCCCATTTTTTTAGTTTTTTTAGGAATTACATGGTTTTATGAAAAGGCCGGCGAAAATACGAAATAGCTATAGTCCACGCGGACGAAACCGCGAGCGGGTCGCTAGTTAATATAATAAATTACAATTTTGTGATTTCAACAATTGTGGCTGCGGACACCTTTGCAGATAAAGAATGAATATTTTGAAATACATTTTGAATAGTTATAAAATTAAAAAGAGCTTAGTATTTTCCAAGAACTGGAACAATTTCTATAAATAACATAGAACATTAGCATTTTGTTATATTTTGTGGTTATTGTGCGTGTTCCATTATAATTCAAATGCGAATAATAAAATTACTTTGTGATTAGATTAGTCAAAGTACCTAATTTCATACTGAATTTTGGTTGCTTCGATTGTTAAATAAATCATGATAAATCGAAAAAGAAAATGCTTAATACATATTTGAGGAACAAAAACTGAAGAACAAGCAAAAATTTTCTACGTTATATACTTATGTACTACTTATTGTATGTATAATTTTCATAATAGATTTTCGTATCAAAATATACAGACTAGTTAATAATCCATAGCGTAGAGGCCGTTGTGGCGCAATGTCTAAGACATTCAAGATATATTCAAGGTAAAGTGGAACGTTGAGTTCCACCAAACAATACGCAATGCCTCGGATTCGGGCGGCTTTTGCTGCCTTTTTACTGCTGTAAAAATAAAGAATTAAAGTAAAAATATAAGTGTACGAAATTTTTTAGTATTTCATGTTTCTATTGAGGTTGGGTTCCGTCATCAAGCAAATATTGTTGCTGTTGTTTTTATGCGCTAAAATTGAATAAAAACAAATACAGTCATTCAGTCATGTCAAAGACATACAGATAAAGACAAATACAACAAGGAAATTAATGCATAACCATCAAAAGAACACACAAAATACCAAAAAATATATATTATATGTGCACAGCAGTATGAAGTGCAAAAGGTAGGCCACTCAGCATTAATATTGGCTTATGAGATACTACACTCGATGAGAACCAACGCTGATGTTCAGTGAACGCCTTGCAAAAGCCGCGCCTGCGAACTAAACTAAACAATATTCACGCCGCAAAAATATATTCTAATGTGTATATATACTTAAAACTAAATAACTAAAATGCTAATTAATAAATATTCATTATAAAAATAATAAAATCAATGAACAAATAGTAATTGGCACATCGAAATGGGAACTGTACAACTTGTATAATTATATATACATAGTTTAATTACAAACGAGTACTAAATTATAGTACCTAATATTAGACAATACTATTATTAAAATATTAATGCCTATGCCTTAAACTCGAAAAAAAAAATACTGACTGAAATATGAAATATCATTCCAACTTTAACACACGAACGTATAATACAAAATAGAATTCAATCAAGCTCCAGTCTATTTTCAGAAAGAACTTTTCCTATCACATATTCATATACCTGTCACTTGGTTAGACGTGCCCCGGAGCTATTTAGACACCGTGACTAAATCGATATATCACATCAATTATGTAATATGAGTTGCAAATGACATGGTAGCTTGCCTGTCTGTTCGCTCGTTTACTCAAACGGCATTGAATCAAATTGATAGCACCTTATATACCATAAAGGCAGCTAATGTTTCATAATTACAGTCGAACGAGTTCTAAGGTCTGTGTGCACAGAGCTAGGACAAAGATGGCAACAAAATCGTCTCGCGGTTTTGTTTGTATGTTGGTAAAGCAAATTACAGTTTTCAAGTTAAAATTAATGTTCAAAATGTAAGTATTTGGACATGTTTAGTCCCGTAAAGCACGTGTAACTTTAATATTTAATATACAATTAAATGGGAAACAAAAGAACATTATTATCTATCCAACTATACAACTATTATACTATTGTGAAATTGTATTAAAATGTAACTGATCGATGTTTTTATATGAAAAATACTATTAGGGGGGCATTTATCAAGTAATAGAACCGGGATTTTTTAATTTTATTATATGTTTGTCTGTGCGTTTATGCACGCTAATCTTAGAAACGACTAAACCGATTTAAATGCAGTTTTGGTTTTGTATTGTGGTACCTTCCTTTAACGTTTAATGCATTTCATTTCAATCGGTTCATAACAAAAGTTACAAACATTTAAATTATAAATTTCGAAATAGTTGAGTCGTGTAGATTACGCAGGCGAAGTCGCGAGTGGGTCGCTGTCATTAAAATGTACTTATTTCTGTTTTTATTTAGAATGAAAGGACATAACTTAATATTTCTTTTTAATTTCTTATATTACTAAAAATAATAACCTATAAAGATAATAAAATAGCTATTCTAAGATATAAAGGTATATCAAAATTCCCCCTCACAAATTTCACATTTTTAAGTTGGGACACTTTCATTCTGAGTGTAGGATATGTATTAAATACCCATGATTATTAGTTTTCAAAAATAATAAAATATAAAAATTAAATGTATGTACATCGGACCTAAGACCTAACTTGCACCACTCATCCATTTTATTAATGAGTAAATTACTCTTGTCAGTCTTGTAAAGATCATACGAAGTCGATTAAAAATGTCTTTATATGAAAGCTGAGAAAATGTTATCGTTTCGAAATGTTGGCTGTTTGTGATTTTTTTGTACGGAAAAAGATTGTTATTGGTTACCTTAACAGGTTTTTGCAATATTTATAGTTACTTATAAAGTAAATGCATTACAACTCATAATAAATGGGAATTACATTTACAAGTTTGCTTTAGTCTTGTCTTTGGATGACAGCTAATGACCACGAATATATTTAAATTTGTCGTCTAGGTAAAGTTATATGTTTTTGACATTTTAAAAGTATTATATTATATCACACGCTTAGAAATAATAAATATTTTGGAAACAGCTTCCAAGAGGTTTCTAAACGCGCGATCAATCCTGATACGATAAAATTTTATACACAAATTTCTAAATATATTAAAAAAAAATGGAAATGAGCTAGCTATTTAGAGATTTTCGAATTGGCAGTTTATGAAAGAAATCTCATTGTTATAACTAAAACTTATATAGAATATAGATTATAGAACTTATAGTTCTATGTTTTTAATACATTCCATGTTTCACTAAATAAGTAAAAGTTTCGTTATAGTAGGTAATTTAAAAAACAGCTCAAATGTCTAAGAAAAAGTCGGGGCAATATACGGCATGCAATATTTCTCTAGCGAGCTCTTAATCCCACAGTAAGTTCCGCACCATTTCCCAGACTCCGGGAAAAACTTTAACCATGACCAGCAAATATTGGCTCACTTAGTTTACTCTTTTATTCTATGACTATAATAAAATAGATTTGGATACATTGTGCACGTATTGTTTAAGCTGGAAAGTATTTTTTATATTTTTTAGTTTGTTCTTAAAATTTAGATGATTGTGTGTTATGTTGAATATTAATTTAAATGTTTTTAGCAGCTTCACGTTTTTTCCCGCATAGCAGAGTAGTCAGAGAGAACCTAGTGTAAAGGCATTCCGCTCTCTATTCTGTCCCTAAAAAAATCGAGACTTATCTTATTACTAGGGAATTGAGTTGAAAGTAATTTAAATATAATCATTCCTCCGAGTGGAGACAACCAATGGCGTTTGCAGTCAGACGTCCCGCTGCCCTAATTTTTATAAATTAATTTAAAATAAGCCAAAAAATTATTACGCGTGACAGAAAGCGAAGATATATATATATTATATATAATACTATATAAAGATCACTTCTTTCTTCACTTTTCTTTTCCTCATTACGTGAGGGAATTATTCAGTGCCGCATTTTATTGTCACATCAGGGTAATTGTTTTTTTAAATATAGAAATTTCCTTCAAGCAGGATTCTACCTATAACAATGACGTGCAGTCAAGCATGTCCCAGTTGCGCATATATATATTTATATATTAAGTAACTAGCGACAGACGGCTTCGCCTGCGTAAACTATACGCCTAAGCTATTTCGTATTTTAGCCCGCCCGCGTTATCACTTAAATCACAAACTTTGCTTAAATTTATAACTTTATCATTTATACCGATTGAAATAAAATAAACACCAAATGTTAAAGCTAAATACAATAGTCAAAACTGCATTTAAGTCGGCTAAGCCGTTTCTAAGATTAGCGTGCTCAAACGCACAGACAAACCGAAAACAAAATTAAAAATCCTTGTATTGGGTTATACTAATGTAAATGTAAATTAATGTAAATTAATAAATGCCCGTTATAGTATTTTAATTCAAATGTTTTCCATGTACACATGGCGAACAGTTATATTTTTATTATATTTATAGAGTATAATGATTATTAATTTAGTGAAAATTAATAATTGAATTAATTTTCACTTAAATTATTATATCGTTTCACTTTTTCTACCGCGTATACTACAACAAAATAGGAAAGAAACCCGATACTCGCAGTGCGGCGAGGGCGGCACATCAGTCATGGGCCATTTCCACAAAGTGCTTATTCGCACTCAGCTCTTTAGCACTTAAATAAATATCGCACGTTTGCCCAGAATTGCGCTGTATAGCCTCTAACACCGCTTCACACTTACTCTCGGCTTGATATTTATTACTTGTATTTTGTTAGATTTATATACGAGTATGTACTTTGGAAACTTCTAACAATCGAATATGACTTCGAAATGTGAATTGATCTGTACGCCTTTGTTTGTAACCTTGAGATAATTGTATCGTCTAACCATGGTGTAAACTGCAAGAAAAGTTTAATATAGCATTTATAAGGTACAAATAGCTTTTGTATAATATTAAAAGCTTATGGAAAGGCTATTTTGAATACAAGATTTTAAACGAGAAATAAAAGAGATGCTTTTTCTTATTTCTATAGATAAGTATAATCCATTGGTGTGACAAAGAAATTTAAAAACTTATGCAAGTGCAAAATTTCAAATACAAAATCAATATTACTTTAATATTTACCTTTACAATAACATTGAAAGTCCATCTTTAATCTGAGTAATCGTTAACGTCTGTATACTACTGTTCTTTAATTTGTAACAGCTTAGTTTTCTAAGCTTCCATTTCTTTAGTTTTAGATTCGTGCTTGAGTTACCTATATGTACTAAATTTTATAAAACATTTTCTAACAACTAATTGGTTCGTACTACAAATTTCTATAAAACACAGTTATTTGAAAGTAAAACGGGGTAGTTTTAATAAAAATAAATTGTACAAACAGAATTACATGCATTAGTTGATTACGAAATAAAGGAACATTTCACACAGACCTTCTTATCTGAAATTGCTTGCGTGCAGGGCCAGCTCAGCTAATAGTCAATTAGCTTGACCAAGTAAACACGCAGATTGTTTTTGCAACATGCATAGAGTACGAAATGTAATGCCATGTCTACACTTTAATAGTACAATTTTATTATATTATCTGTCCTGTACCTACTTTATATCCATTATTTAGGATTCACGTGGTTCTAAATACAAGTTAAATTTTTTTAACATTTTTTAAACTTAGGAAATTTATAAAGACATATTTAGAAACGGGATATATTTTATTGAAGACGCAAACCATATCCAATAGCCTATACTACTTTTAATAATACATTCAGCATAGGTTTTTGTCACTGGCCATTCAACGTCGCAAAATACTAAAAGATGAGAACGGACTGATTTGATAATGTACATCTATAATTAATATGTGAACCAGAAACTTTGTATATCTTTTTACGGAATTTACGCGGAAGGAGTGCGAAATTTTACAGTTTTAGTTTATATAACAGATAATATATATTTTTAATTATGCTTACAAAACACACTACCAACGCAACGAGTGTTTACGCGTCGCGTCGTTATATTTATTGTATCAAAAATAGATAATCGTGAACCCGATGTTACTATCTATCTTACGAGGGTTCTTATTTCACAGGGTTTTGTTTAAATCGACAAAGTCCATATCTTCCAATCGTCTATACGCACATGGACGTAGAGCATTCTGTAAAATTGTAAAAGTGGTCTATATTTCTAAATGCGTTAACTTGCAAAGTACCTACAGAATTTAGCTATAGTTATAAATAAGCCCAAAATTTTCTCTGAAAGGTAATAATAAATGCAGAATATACAGCAATACGGAAAAAACTTACTTGGGCTTTAGTTGAAGTAAAATCGATATAGCAAAACAAATCAGTAAACTTTAATCAAACAGGTACTTTAAGTGTTAATTAAAAAAGTAATTTAGGCTTCTTGCTTCACACACCTCCCGTATAAAGTCAAGTGGGCACTGATAACCTAGTGTTAACTGATAACACACTGACACATTCTTAACGACCTACTTATTAATTATTATTAAAATTTTCAAATAATTGTACAAATGTATATTTTATTATTTCTTTGTATACCACAATGTAAACAAAAATAGTGACATAACACAAAAAAAAACAAATGGCGGTCTTTAGGGCGAAAAGAAACCGTTATAATTATGAATATGTATGTGGTTAAAGGAATTAATCAATCAAAACATAATAAACAAATACATAAGAATTAGAAATTTCAAAATAAGCTTTTATTTTCTTTTATATAAACATTATAATACTATTTCATTCACCTCACTGTATGTTCGCAACCTGGCAACATAAATTGCACAAGTATCCACTTAAATGTGGATAAGTACAGAAATTAAGCTCATAGTAAATGCAAATACGTTCACGTAAGTTTATTTCCATAAGAAGTCCTATAATCAAGATTGAAATATAATTAATTATTTTCACTTAAAATTTAGTTATGTAAATATGTACCTACCTTCTTAATGGAAATTCTGTATGTAACTAACATATTGAATACAGACTCTGAGACTGTTATTAACTTTCTGTATAATAACTTAAAAAAGCACACGTTTTCTTTTTTATATTGATTAAATAAAGGACGTGCCTTCCTTTTATGTTAACCTTGGACCTTTAATCTTAAATAATGCTTAAAATGTTAAGCTTTTTTTTTTGAGAAAAGAAATTACATTACCATAAAGAATAGTGCACAGTCGACAGTCGCTATATTTTGGTTGGTTTAAGGTAACATGATAGACAACTCAACAGACTGTAACAAATCGTTCAATTTAAATGCAAAATTTGTTTCAATGTTATTTTTTTATTATTAATTAGCACTATTTGTGTGTAACAAACACACATTTGTACCGAAAAGCACTAAAAAACAATTTATCATAGTAATAGTTTAAGAAGCATGAAACTTTTGCATCCCGATGCGCCCGTGTCGCCAAATTTGTCTTCACGCAGCGGGATGTAATTCTACTTATTTATGGCTTACCAAAACATTTACCCTATTATTATGATGTTGTTACGGCTGTATTAAAGTGCCATAAAATTTATGACGCTTGCAAATTCTGTGTCCTTGCAATTTAAAGCTTAAGCTGTTACTAATAAGCTGTGTTTTTTGTTGCCAGAACATGTGTAGGGAAGGATGACAAACACGCAGCGACGTCCCCCTCGATTACGGTCGCGAGGAGGCGAGAAGTCTCTGTGACGCGACTCAGCATATTGTCTAGTTTTGTTAGGGTACAATGATAAAAGGGGTTCTGCAGTATGAATAGCGGCTTCGTGGCAAATTGATTTTGATTAAATTTTCTTTTTATCGCCCATGTGAAAGATTGAATGAAACTTTTTAATGCTCTAATCGTCCCCTTCGTACATTAATTGTTATTATTTACATTTGTTAAAATATATATTTTAAAGTTATACTCTATAGCTATTAGCTACTTTTATTAATAGTCATTTGTTAAGCAGTAATTTTAAATAACCGATTTATTTTATATGCGAAATATATTTTACTCAAACATTCTACTACTGTTTAATAGATGGCGTTAGGAGTACTAGTTCTGAGTAGTGAATTATACAATATTGTTATAAGACAAATATAGTTTATTATTCTTTTTTAATTTTGTTCGTGTACACTAAAGTGTATCATTTTTTATATAGTTTTTTTTATCAAAACAGGTTATATTTTATACGTATAAGTTATATGTTATAAATAATAAATTACTTGTGGTTTAATATTTATATATTTTCAATATATTTAAGGATATCGTGGTAAATGAAGGTTGTTTCTAGTGAGTGTGATAATTGTGTTTAATAATATAGATGTCTATGAAAGGAATATTTGTTAAAATAAAAACAAATGCAGAATAGGATTACTTATTTTTGTAATTTTTTCTGGTTAAGGTAAAAGTTGAGTGATTAAAAAGTAAACAAATCCGTTATTAATTAAATATCTATAAAATATTATTTAAAGCACACAAATTTAACTAGTACGTATCACTTAATCAGGTCCACTTAGTACTACTTGATGTTTATTTTGATTGGTTTGATTTGTTAACTATAAAATTCTAATACTTGTTATGATGAAAATATAAGTAAACTGCAGCAAAAAGGCTATTACTGTCTAAAAATAATGATCAACCTCTCAACCCGCAACTAATCAAACAAATTTCAGAACTCATCCATCATGTCAAGCAAAGCGTTAATTCCACAAGCAGCTCATTTGGAAAGGAAGAACCATCTAAAATTTCGTTTAAGTTTATGAAAGTTTATTTATCCATTTTTTATTCGACTTAAGGATAATTGGTTATTAGTAAGACCGTAGTTCATCTATTAACAATTGCGACATTACTAAAGAAACTAATTAGTTCATTGACTAATCTCACATGCCTAAGCATTTTTGTTATTTAGGTACCTGCTATAAGTATATTTATGTAGGATTTTCTACTTATTAATCAATTATGTAATTAGGCGCTTTTTGCCCATAGCAGAGTAATCAGAAAGTTTTGTTGTCTGTTCTCCATTTTCTACGTTCTAGTTTTAATAACTACAGAATTTACCATCCCATAACGGAGAAATGGAAATAATTCCAACATAATCATTCCCTCGAGTGTAGATCGAACCTACTGACAGTGAAACTTTGTCCTTGTCCCACTGCGCCACGATGGCTTGCCTCATATTAATAGCATAGCCTTTGTCAAAAATGATATGAAAATAAGATTATATGACTTAAGACTTTAGTTAGACACATCTCCTACAATCTTCTATATATACACAGATAACCTAGTGACAGTACCACTCGAACTCTACATTTAATATACCTTACGAACCTATGCGTCTTGTCTAAACTAAATAAGAAAAAAATATAATTAAAATTCTCCTGGGTATATAGGTACCTACTGAGTACTTTGTAAATCAGACTAGTAATATAAGAATAGTCATAGTATATTACACACAGTCCATTTTGACTGCTTTATAATATTGAAACATATTTTAATCAATAATTATTTGTAGTCCTTTTATCTATAGAAGTATTAATTAACTTTCTAAACTATTAAAATTAATTCGCCATTCGTCTTTTGCGTACGCAAATTGAAATACATTAAACATGCAACAAATTGTCATGACCGTTCTTGATCAGACGCCGTCTCTTTCTTTACTAATGTCGTCTCTCTCCAGCTGCGCCGGCTCGTCTGCGAGAGTAAACGTCCATCAACAGTCTAAAGAGTATTTTATTATGTTTAAGTACAGATTATAATAGCGAGGGCTCATTTATGACATTTTAAAGTTCTTTAAAATTTACCGATTTTAATTATAGAAAGTATAAAATTTGTTGATTTTATAGTGGTCTTAACATAAAAAATCTAATTATAAGTGTTACTGTAGACCTATGTATAAGTATAAAAATTAACTAACAAAATGTGTAATTTACAAAAAAAAAAAAAAAGAACTATTCAATGACTACAGTGATTTCAGTCTTGTTAAAGTAATTAGTTGCATAAATTGGAGTCTTGTACAGAGTACGACTTAACCGCGGCTTATATCCATATTTACGATGCCTTAAGTGAAATAAATAAATCACTAACCCGCTAGTACAGGCTTTAGCGCGACTCGAGAGCGCACTGTGTAATTTCTGAAGGATTCCCTTTCAAAACAATGATATATAGCCTCGCCCTCGGGTGAAGCATACGGATTCATGGCGCATTGTCGGCAAAAGGCGTTGATCACGAGGCATTAAAAACGATACCGCTAAACTATTTTGCAGGAATAATTAATAGTAATTAATGGGCATTTGTTTTTTTAAGTTTTAAACATTCGAAGTAAATTACATTGTTTTACTAAAAGGAAAGTAACGAGTACTATGGACACCAGCTAACAACGTATTAAAGAAAGGTAATATGTAAAAAGATTTACAATTTCACGCATCCGAGTGTGATGTTTCAAGCTACACCAGAGATACTAACGTGACCCGAGCGGATCCACTTGGCGATCAGTGCACCGAAATGGCCGACAAATGGAGGCCAAATGAGAGGCTTCACTAATCGGTGCCGGCCGCTTTATTCAACTGACCGCCTTTTGATGGATATAAAGTCAAAAACTTTTCTATAGCATTATACATTGAAAGTTGTTGTGTGATAACTTCTGAATAACTTGAGTGGAAGTGGTCAATGTATGTTAAGTTGGGAATAATGGCACACCCTTATTGGTAGAAGTAGCTCTCGAGCACTTTTGATTATACGTTGAGAGAAGGCTAATCGCGTTCGACGGAGGAACACCTCGAGATCAAACAATTTATGTTTGTGATATTTTTGTTTCTATTAAACAACACCCGACGTAATAATGTTTAACAATCGCGCAGCGATAATTTGATAGCAAATATGTAGAGTGCTCTGATGCATTAATTCTTATACAGTTTCAGTAAAGATCACTTTCAGGGAAACTAGTATGATTAGGAATAAAATATTCGTAACGGATATGAAGTGCAATTGAGAACAGTCAGCTTATAGCGATGGTTGTAGGTTTCATTTGAATTTGGTAAAAATTAACAACAAACTAACAATAGTTTAAACATTTTTTGGACATTTGTATTAAATAAAGCGAATATTATACCTACTCAGCACGCATTGTCGCTAAAAATAAATAAATATAAATTAAATAATAATAAGAATATTTGAATACAACCGATAGTATTCCATAGGTTTCCAATGTCCATACATCTGACGTGGCGGACTCGGAGGATCTCGGATTGTTATTAAATATTTGTGTTGTGGTACGATTAGCGGACGCAACTCACCGGCTAATTTATCGGCCGAGTTTCACTATAGAACTACGGTCGGTTATTAACTGATCTAAACAATCGATTCTTGCCTTTTGCCAATCGATAGCCGCTCTGTGCTCGAGTCATCGTGATAAGCTAAAGTCTTATTGTTGCGTGTAATATTAAGGTGAAGTTGAAACATCACACAAATTTTACTTTTAATCTTTTTTAATAGAAATAACATGTTAATATTGTCGATTAAAATTAAATTTCTACGATTTTAGTAGCTTATTTTTTATTAATTGTTTGCAGCTTCCAGCTTTTTCACGTATAGCATAGCAGAGTGGTCAGAGAGAACCTAATGTCAAGACGGAGTGTTCTCCACTTTCGGCCCGAAATCGAAACATTGTGTGTTGAGTGCGCCACATTGGCCTACATTACATTCGTATCGACAACGAGACTAATTGTGATTAAATGTTCTACGGATTTCAAAAATAGTTTATATAAAAAAAATTGTCAAAAACAAGTCCTGTAGACTTGTTATTTTATATGCTAGGAGAATGTTGTGAAAGCAGTCACTATACAAATACATAATGAAATAATATATATAATACCAACTTTGAATGAATTTACAATGAAATCAAACTTGATGAATGAAGCTTATGCTAGCCATTCATTATCAAGGTGTGGATTCTAAAAATTGCAAGTGTTTTTTTTATTTACATAAAAAGGTGTTAAGTCACGCTTAACCTATGTTTAATACAATATTGTAAACATACAATTACCTTGTCAGTTATATTCATTCATGTAGTAGGTACAAAACGTTTAATTCCATGCAATTATAACTCGATTTCAATTTTTCTGTCATTTCACAAGACTCAAGCGCCGTTTCGGCCTCGTGCATTAAGTGTGTGCAAAGCTATCATATCTTAAAGCTCAAGACGCATGTTTATTTCGTTACATAAATAAAAGCGCTAAACGTGGCCAACTCATTGTCTATTAAGAATTACTTTTCTCGCGGCGGCCGTACAATGGATCGGCACTTCTCAAAGCATAGATGTTTATCATACTGTAGGGCTACCATTTTAAATTTACCATTATGGGATAATCACGGTAATAGCAATTACAGCTTAAATTTCAAATAAGCTGTAACAGCTTATTAGCTTTTAAATGTATGCAGTAGAATAAATATTTCAAAACTATACGAGTATATTGTACATATATTGCCAGTATTAATATTAAGTAGTCAAATTAAGAAATTATAAGTATAATTAAATGTAGCGTGTCCTTAAAAATTATAACTGTTCATGGAACTCCTATTTCCAAGGTGCATTAGTACGCAATAACCACTCCCCCTCCACGAAATACTAGATCCGTTTGTACGCCTGCATGCACAACGAGCCTTCCCTTATTTATACGCTACATTATGTATTTCAATTGTTTTCTACGTCTGAATAGTTCAAATCCGTGAATAGGAGCCTATTCACGGTGTTATAGATGACGCTTACACATTTGGCTAACATTTTTTTATTTAAATTTATTAATGGTATATATGTAGGTATTTATTGTTGATCTAAAATGTTGTTATAAATTTTTTAATTTAGTCTTCGCAAGTTTAGATTATTTATTTAAAAAAAACAATAATGACTTTAATTCGCGTAATATTTAATTTTTGATTTATGATTTTTTCCGGAATAATACAGTTATTACACTTTATCTTAGTTTGTTTGAATACGGCTTGGTCTTTCGCAACATGCGATGTAATCAAAATCGTAGGAAAGTCTATACTATAATATTTTAAGATGACAATAAATAAATTAGTAACAACAAATGTTTTGAAAATCATGTAACTTATATGATTAATCACGATCATAATTAAATTAGGAAAAAATAATGACCAATTCAATAAAAGAAGTGACGCACTAATGCTACCCAATAATTATTAGTAGAAATAGAAACTCCAACAGTGAAATTTGACGTTTAATACCTGCTAATCAATACGCCACTTTTTGTCACTTGAAATGATCCAAACAAGTTTTTTAGGCATTTTATTGTTTAATTGGTAGCTTTTACAACAAACCTCAATGAGTGAACACAATGTTCTTAGAACTCGTCATAATAAATTTGTAAACGATGCCACATAACTTCTGTATGAGAAATACATTAGACATCTGAATACAATTTGTATTATTTATTAAAAGAAATTATCCATCGCCAGCTAGTTAGAGCATTGATCGGAGATTCTCCATAATAAAGAAGCAATGTATATTGTTCTCCTAAATATTGTCGTGTATTGTGGTTATCAGCACAGGCACACCTGGAACTCGGGTTTTTATGAGTTTATAGCATTACACCTCTTGGATAGAAGACCCCTGCCGGTAATTGCTTCATGAAAGCCTCGTAAACCGAACGGTTTATTGGTCAAAAATCTTTATATAAATCTACACAAACTAATTATGTACTGGTTTATTAAATGATTGTTTTTAAAATGTTTATTAAGAATATTTATTTACTGTAAATACATAATATGTGTAACGTACGTTTTGTTACTATTTTGAAACCGAAGTCTTAATTTATATGATACAATAATATATACTAGTACAATTTATTGATCTATTTTTATACTACACTTAACCTATATAATTTATAAACTGTTTTACTACAAAAAAATTAAAGTACAAGAGGAGTATATCATAACTATCCTTGTCCAGCCAAGGCTTAGGCTTTAGGCTTTTAAGTACTTTTTATCGATTTTACATGTAAGTCTTTTAATTATTATAAAGAAATTTCACAAACAGGTACTTTAAGTTAATCGATTCCAAAGTCCTATCGAAACATGTCATATAAACCTAGATATACTTATTTTTTTAACATCTTTTAAAGTGTTATTCGCACACTTAGGAAATTGAAAAAGACATATTTTAGAAAACGTATAAATATTTGAACGCAGCGGGATTTGAACCCGCGCCTCTTGAAAACCGGTCAAGCGCTCTGACCGCTAAGCCATGCGTATAAGAATTTCAACGTAGCTGGATATAGAACAAATCCCGCTGCGTTCAAATTTTTATACATTTTCTAAATATGTCTTTTTCAAATTCCATAGATATACTTACATGAAACTCATAGTATACAAATAAAACCGAGCACCATAAAAATTGCTCACCTTTTTGCTCTTCATAAATCATTTAAAGCATTCAAAGCGAAATCGATAGGCTGAAAAAAGTATTGGTTTTAAAAGCAAATAAAGGGAAACAGAAACTCGCGGGCGATACCCGGCCCGACGATGTGCAGACAATACGCCGACAATGGTCACTATTGTGTGAGTCGGCGTAATCTTTTCGTCATTAATAATGTCTATTCACACGTTTAGTGTTAACATGACAAATGCGGTTGCCACAAAGCGGGCAGCGCGGCGGGGCGCCACTATACCTAATTTTCATTTTCACTATGCCACACAGATAGAGAAATATTGAAATGTGTAATGGATGTTTTTATAATTTGATTTGTACCACCTTCGCTTCAGTACGTTTTAAATTTATAATTATTATAAAAATTGTCACTTTGGACTAAATTGTAAATATTGTTTGATAAGATTTAAAAATAATAAAATGATTTGTTGTAAGATATTTCTAAACAAATGAGTAGACATAAGATTGCTTGAACTTTGTTAAATTTTTTGAGACTATTCGTCATTATCGTACTAGACAATGCACAGGCACACCTCTGCAACTTTCAAAAAATCGAAAACCAATCCACTTGTGTTTATTCACAAAAAGTTTATTATTATAAATTGTTTCTAGTAGGTTTTTTTTTTCATTGAATAAACATATTTGAAAATTCGTACAGTCATCGAGATTAGCCACCTAACAAATATTAACTTAGCGTGGCAAGGTCATCTAACTTATAACACCTCTATAACATCTTGAGTTATATTTTGTACGTTAAAAATACTTTTTTCAAAATAAATATTATTAAAATTCCGCATAATGATCACAATAAAACCCAAAAGCAAGTACAACATCGATATACTTGTATTTAAAAAAAAATATTTAAACATACTAAGTAGGTGTATACAAATCAAATATATAAAACGAACAAATACACTTGTAAAGTGATACTAAAATAGAGGTATACAAGTGATTTCAAATGTAGTAAAATATCAGTAACATAGATGTGTATAAACAAGGCGAATAGTTCATGCAAATATGTGTTTTTTATTGTTGTACTTGTTACAATGTCGTGTACTGGCCTGCCCTGGCCCAGCAATTACTGCGAGTAGAAAATTAAATTAACACACACGCACGCCGTAACACGGGGGTGGGTGGACGACCATTGCGAAAGATACTTCCATTAAAGAAAATAAGCTTTTATCTTATCGTAATACAGTTTACAATTAAACTTCAATGAGCTTAAAGTACAGTGGCTGGCTGTAGCAGCCATTTTGCCTTGGCCACTAATTACAGGTTCGAAGCCATTTCATCGCTCACTGCAGGAGCGTCTTTTTGCTGATTACAATGAGGTTTGTATTTTTCGAATTAGCACTTCAAACGCTTCCGTTGTGGCCTATTGTTGTAGTTGATTGTCAGGCATGTGCAGTGTCACTACAGTCGATACTAACCTTCAACTCTGAAAGTATACGATAATTGCAGCTTTAATTGTAAACAGCTGCTTGTAATTATCGCTTTATGTTAACGAATTAGCATTTTTAATGAATTCATGAAAGAGCAAAGCCTAATTTAACTAATAACATACCAACTTCAAGCTCTTTGTGCCCAAGTATTGAATAACCACGTAAATAACTATTAATAATTGTTATCACATTTCCGCACTTGAGCAGTCGGTCTGTGTATTTGGTGTGATATCTAACAATAGGTGCTTGTCGAGGTGTCAATTTCGTAATATATTAGTGAATTTAATAATATAAAAAATCACAACGATATATGAGAAGGAATAGCGCAATTACCCAACGCGTAATCTTTAAATTATGTGCTGTTTAAATTCGAGACCACTAAGACTAAAATGTTCTTTATAGTGCACGAAGCTTCACGTAACTGAGAAGGTAAATAACATAAATATTGTATATAACGTTTTGTTGAATTCGATTTTAATTAATATCTAATATCAAACTACATTTAATACACTATCGTACAAGTTAAAGCCATGGAAGTGTTAGCTCTTGGCTTAATAACTTTAATATACCGAGTGAGTGTGAGTGTTATTAATTTTTAATTTGTTGGGGTTTTTGATTATATGGATATTAAAAATAATAGACATTTTTATAATGTTTCTTCGAACACCCAATCATTTTTGCAAATTTAGCGTGAAATGAGCCAATTACATATTCTGTTAAATATTTAACACGGACTAACGTTTAGTAACACGTAGGTAGTGTTTAAAATGTACATATTAATTTAAAAATCATGACATATATGACTATTGATTTTAAATAATTTAAATTAATTTGATTTCGGTTATTCTCTAGTAAGTATTATTTACACTAGAACTAACACACACTTTTTGAGAGTAAGGAGTGCGAGTAGGCTTCGTCAAGTAATTTTTAAAGTAACATTTCAAGCGCTATCCATAGACTTCAAAATTCAGCACTAAACAAACGTGAGAAGACCATTCAAAAAAATATACTTAGTTTTCTTATTATTTCAATTCTAGTTGACGATCCACTTAAATATAATGGACAAGTACATAATGATATTGCCTAAACACAAGGAACATTGAAAATACTTAACTTAATAATATAATGAGCTTGTAAACTCAATTTTCTTATTAAATATACATAAATACATATTTATAAGAATATAAAAATTTATAATAAGAAAACAAAATGTATAACGATAGACGGAGGTTAGAGTAAATTTGAGCGGCAATCAATAAAACAACATTCGGCCAGATATACTTTTCAATCGAGACCGAACTTGATTGGAACCAATCAAACGATGTAATTTACGGCTCACATGGTCTCGGCGTTGTCCTTGACCTCCAGAATGTGGCCGATGATCCATTGTGACGAATTTCTTATCCACGCCGTACCGGTTAATTAGATAACTAAATACCACAGCAAATGCAATAGCTAAAGCAGTGCTTCACACTAGCATATTCAAAAAGACAACTTTTCTTTATGGTAACATTAGCGTACATTAGTATAAAACCATTAACAATATATGAAGCTTTTTCGAAGTGACCTCAATTGGCTGCGATACAGTTTTATTGATTAAATTTAAAAACTATACTAAATATAAAATCCTTTAAACGTTGAGGCCAGTGACAAACACACTCTTTCTATGGGAAAATTCTTCACTGCGAATCGTGTGGATTGTTTTAGGGACTCCAAATTATCGTGGCGTTTAGAGCAAGTCTTGCTCTATAAATCTGACTGACTGTGATAAATCATAAGCCAGTGGATTAACATCAGGACTAGATGACGGCCAGTCTTCAGCTCTGATGAAGTCCGGAACGTTCGTTTCTAACCAAGATTGGGTGAATCGAGCTTTATAGGCTGGTGGTGAGTCTTACTGAAAGGACCATTCTTGGTTATTGAGCACGGTGTCGTTAAGGAGCTTGACTACATTCTCAAAAATATGGCTCTGTCTCGCTCACATTGTACTCTGCTGACTAATCAGGAAGCTTCTGAGAGCTTCTGAGAGCTTTCAGCATAAATACGTTCATTTTGTTTGTTAAAATATTGCTCAATTGCAAAAATGTTTTCATCTGTAAACAAAAATTTTCTGTGACCTGCCTTTGCGTAACGCTTAACTTATTACTTAGTTATTTTGATTTTACTATCCTATTCTTTTTTAAATGAAATCAGTTGGAAAATTATCAGTGTGTGGCTTATAAGCTACAAGTCCTAAGTCATCTTTTAAAGTTCGCGAAACGGTTCTAGGTGCTATCTTTATCTCCCGAGGTAAAATGTTTTGCGTTCGGAGAGGAGTTCTTCGAATTATTTTCCTTACAGCTTTAAGCTTTTTTTTCCTAAACAGGAAGTTTCATTCTACCTATCAATAACCCAGTACACAAGCATTCGACTAATACCAAGCAATTTCAGATCACAATTTTTTTTTACAATATATTGGCGCGAAAATAAGAAAACATCATAAACAATCATCAATTATCCATTATTAAATGTAAAGAATTCAAATTTCAATTCAAGGAGAGATGTATCTTTTGTTAGGCTTCCCATTACTAAAAACAATTATTGCTTGTAGAGCCTGAGTTTTAATAAAGCGTAATTTAAACTTAATTTAGGTAGTTGAAGTCACCTTCAAGTATGGATATGGTATTGGTTAGTAAGAAATCTAAATAAAAAATTCATCTCAATAATATATTAAACAATAATATATTAAATTATATTTAGAAAACGTATAAAAATTTGAACACAGCGGGATTTGAACCCGCGTTAAAAACTTAAAAACCGTTCAGGCGCTCTGGCCGCTAAGCAATGCATTCAACTTGTGTTAAAAAATAATGTTAAAAATATATATTAAATTATTATAAAGGTACATTTTGCCCACTATCATTATCAATTTGTATTTGTATCAAACTAAAAAAAAAGCAGCTGCTTCGCTTTTTAAATATTTACCGTGTTACGCTCTACATCGACCTAATTCAACTTTGTTCTCTAACAAAATATACGTATAATTATTATTTTTACAGCTTAGAACTTTTATACAAGTAAAAGTAACAATTGTGTACTAAAAATAATATGATTATTCATAAATATATAATAACAATGAAATTAATAAATATTAAAGTATTGTTGCTTCACGCTTATTTCCGCATAGCCAGCACAGCATAGTGTCGAAACACTCCGTCTACACCGTCTCCAGATTCTACCCGAATTCGAAATTGTGTGCTGAGTGGCGAAACTTAACGCCGCGCAAATAATTAAATTATCATCATTCTTCCTAATGGGACCGGAACCCACAATCAATCACTATTACAGTCAGACGCTGTACCACTTCGCAACAATGGCCTAACTAGAAGACTGCGTTACTACTAGACTAGAAGACTACGCTACTACTGAACTACTGTTTACTACAAGACTACGGTACTATATTATTATATTATATTATCATAATTTATTAACCTAATCTCGGTGGTTCCAGTGACTTCGCTGAGTTAATAATTGTGTGTTTAAATTGCACTCAGATCATGGCTTTTACTTTAAATAATTTCGTTTCCAAAATATTAAAGTTTTTTTAATAAAAACTAAACGGATGTGAACACCAACAGTATATATATATTCCTATATTAGGCCTCTTTATTTATCATGCAAAGTGTAGATGCCTAAAACTAGAAGGTACTTTACAAGATACATTTTATTACAGAATTCCAATATATCATTCAATTATGTAGGTGTAAATAATATATGTTGTGTTTCGATAACTGCATGTGGGCCAAATATATTGTATACATAGTTTATTTTCCCATTAGTTATGCACTAGTAATAATATAATTAGAGTTGTATCGTCTCCGCCCATACGTTTTGTATCGTTTGGCTCCCTACATCCGTTTGCTATTTGTACATTTATCAAGGGCCCCAAAACTAGGGATTAAATACAATAAAATAAGTTATTACGATTTGTCTTTATGTATTTAATTTTAAATGTGTTACTTTCTCATTTTCAGATCATTGAATATAATCTCAAAACGATATAATAATAGAAATAAAAGTTTAGAAACCATAAAGCTTAGAAAGTTAACAATAATATTTTCCATTGTAATTCAATGAGCAAAATGAACACTTCAACCAAGCGGTGATAGGTAAGGCTGTATGACGATCAGCACGCGAGAACTAGCATACAATATTTTGTCCAAGACATAGCGAACACTCGATATTACTGAAACTATCTAGTAAATCAAACCAACCGGAACTCATTCCAACCACTACAAGTTTCGTCGGTGCAGAGCACGCGTCTCGATTACCGAATCGATTCGAGAAGCTTACTCTGAACATGCATCGATATACAATTATACCCACCCGTGCCTCGAACATCTCACTATTAAATAGAACGTTTTTGTTTAAATCCGAGTCGAATCGGAAATTTGAATACTGTTGTTATTCCGGATCATCTTATATTTACGGTTTTTATTAGATTTTATCATGCGACGGGAGTGCGGAATGTGTTTATGGATTCACGCTTCGTCTTCGAAATTCTTCATAGATTTTATGGTGTTACTGAAGAGAATTCTAGGATTTTAATAACGCACAATAAGGACGTGTCTATATTTTATAATGCTGTTGAAAATGGATATATATAAAACATAATAGACATAAAATAATTATTGCATTGTAAAGTAAATCGTCTACAATTAGTAACGAAACATTAGATATTACATAGTGACATTTACCCTTCCATTAAAGCGGTAAAACTTTATGAATCTTTGTTATTGTATAAAAGCTTTTTCCAAAAAGACTCGCTTCACGGCGTATTACAAAATCATAAAATAAAGTGAAATAATGTTTGTTGTGACAGCTCTTCCCGCATGACAAAATGCGTACATTCATAACGGACAACAATGTCGTAAATAAATTCTAAATAACCGTATCATTTAACTGAAATAAAATGAAATTTTGTAACATTATCTTGGATCCTGGGGTAATCTTTATAGTCTAAAGTATAATGTATTTAAAAAATCTATCAAATCTGTTTATTATTACATACTTCAATAGCCACTTTTATAATTATAGTTACTTCCAACTTACAAATAACGCAAAATTAAACTCAAGACATATTTCAAACAATACATTGCGGTCAGAAAAAAGATAAAAACAAATATTTTGCTCCTCTCAATAAAATGAACCCGCATATTGTGCAGGAATTTGTCACTGTGAAATATGAGGATAAAAATAGAATTGAATATGGCCATTCGCCCTGATGGTGATGCGGTAACCATCTAGTGCAGAGATGCCTAAGCAATTGACACAAGGCCCGTATTGTTATAAATAATAGAACTAAAAATTTATTAAATACTTATACCGATAGAATTAATAAAGTATAAAATATTTACAAAATAACATAAAATCATGACCGTGGTTCATCTAGTTTTGAAACTGTTTTCTGCGGGCCGCCATATTCAAAGCCCTGGCCTAACAAATAGGTCGCCATTGGGTCGTGCGTCAAAACTCAATGCAGCTTCGCGCCTCGTAACTCAGTGCAATGTCCCACGAAATCAATAAAGCAAAAGTTCATATTTCTTTGCGAATGATATTTATATCAAAACCTGTTAGTATATTTTATATATAGGTTGTCTAAAGTAGTCAATGCGAAAATAGGAGCCAAGTTGAATATTAAGAATGTATTTTTGTTGATTTCTGTTGTTTCTAGATTAAAATCTTTATAAGTAACTCAATATATCGAAGCAGTTCGTACGACTTATCTCAGCTTCATATACAATTTAATTATTTAAATTTGTTCAAGTCTTTTTTTAGTAGAGTCAATAAACATGCGTTTTCTTATCGTTAAATTTGGTTCCTATTTTCACATTCATGTTTTTGATGGAAAATCTCGATATCATCAAATATTTTTAGGTGTCTACAATATTTAAAGAATTTCTTAATTTTTTTGATCTGATACCAATAACTTTACCTGATACAAAAATTGTATAAATTTTATTTAATAGGTCAATAGATTTCGATTGATTAGAGTCAAAAAGTGATTTTAAATAGTAAGAATACTAAGAAGATTTATCGTCGCATGTTAATTGAGTTGAACTTGCCTTAAAATGTAGCCGCGTGTCTAGATTTATTTGTTATAAACGAACGCGAAACATGAAAGTATAAATAACATTAACATAACTTTAAAAAATATATGGTCGAAAACATTTCATTTTTTAGCAGTGCCTACATATAAAAGAACATTTAGGTAAGTTATACTATGTGTAAAATATTATATTATTAATAAAAAATATTAAAACCAATTATTATTTCAGAATATTTTATAGTTTTTATCACTAATAAATAAATAAGTTATTACTAACCTAATTAGCAAATGTGTTAAGAGCGCATTTCTCATTACTATGAATAAACAAAGGTAAAAATATACTTACCAGCCATATTAAACTACACATGCTTTAAAAATGCAATAAATGTTTAATTATTTAAGCACCATTGATCATTATTGAGACACAAGCTGCCAATACAAGATCCATTAGGAGTGCAAATCGAATAAACTTAATGGAAACATGGCGTGCAATCAAACGGCAAGAACAAGCATAAATTTATTAACGATACTAAAATATCACCACATAAATCGATATTGGAACTGTCAGTTTATCGACAATTATTCTTAATTGGATTATGAAAGCGGTGCACTCTTTGGGCCGTGACATAAGCGATCTGTGTCTTACAACACACTTTTAAAAAAAAAAAAATATAGCACATTGTAGGCTCAATCTATATTTATGTACTTATTTTTTTTTTATATTGTCAATAGCTGTAGATATTTATTTCATTGATTTCTTTATTATCAATATACATACTATAAAGATTAACGTTAAAATAAAATTAATAATGGCAATCTTAAATATAGTTATTAAATCCATTTTTAATTTAGCCGATATACTTACTATAACCTAATATTCTCGAGAATTCGAGGCCATTGATCTCCATTATTAGATATTGGGTATGCATATCTATTAAAACACTATTCCATTCATTAATATGTGGTAATTTATCTTCATATACGATATAGGTATTATGATAACTCGTGTCATAATTACCTACGTTTATACATATTCATAAATAATTCTTCTTTCTTCCATAACTTAGTCCACACACCGACCTGTTTCGCGTAGCCGCCGGTCCTGCGCTGATATCACGGAGACAACTCAGAGCATCTGATTGGCCAATGGAAAGGGGCGGCTCGCCTCCTCTTTGCAAGACACTGTTGATAATTGTAAAAAAAAAGTAATGAGTGCCGAATATTTTTACAGTTAAGAACTGTCAAAACGGCCGATATATTATAACAATGTTTTTCCTATAATGTATTTTTTAATAATAATACCAATTTTTTGTAGTTTGTAGGCCAAACTAAAAAAATACTATATATATATATATGTGTCATACAAATATTTGATAGTACTGTTCACTATATTTCTGTTAATAACCAAGCAATAAATGAAAAAAAAGTACCATACCATAATCATTTACGCAGGTATCATTTTTAATGAGAAAGCCTACGAATTAGCATTTATGTTTTTAAAATATAGGTATTTGCGATATATAGGCATTTGAGTATTTTAAATATTAATTCTCGGGTCATTCTCAATTAATAGCGACGTACTAAAGCGTTCAAAGGCAGCCGCAGAGACATAGTATTAGACGGCTAATGGGTTATGATTATGATATTTACAGCTACACCCGATACACTTAAGCCGCTGTTTCACTGTTTTTAAGGGAATAACACAATACAGAGTACAGACTTTATAAATATTATATGTTAGAAAATATAAACTTTTATTAACATTGTTCATTTTAAATATATGAGTTGTTATAAATCTAGTTACTACCTACTAATATATAGAAAAATGATTACAATCAAGTTGAAAAATCCATATTTAGAATACGTATAAAAAATTGAACGCAGCGAGATTTGAACCCACGCCTCTTAAAAACTGTTCAAGCGCTCTGACCGCTAAGCCATGCGTTCAACTGGAACGATTTTCAAAAAACGCGAGTCAAATCCCGCTTCAAATTTTTATACGTTTTCTAAATATGTCTTTTTCTATTTCCTAATGTGTGCGGAATAACTTTAAAAAATGTTAAAAATACAATCAAATTATCATAGCTTACTTAACGTTTAATTATAAAAGAAGTAACAAATTAACTCTACAAGTATATTAGGAATTTAATGCATTGTACTGCAACCATTCTAACAGACAACGATACTTAGTAGCTTTACGACATACCCAATGGTTAATAAAAACTTGTGCGGTCGTTTTCATTTTTATATATTCATAAATTGTGTAGTAAAATGGAACTTCAGTAGGTACTTCACCTCATTATTGTCGTACTCTTACACTATATCTGTATAATGAAATAGCTTACAGGCGTTAAAGCTATATGGACTGGATTTTTATTTTAAGTAATGACCAAAATCCTAGCCGCTTTCCGAATTCCGAATACAAACACGCACTTAGTCTAAGCAGATTAATGAGTGTTATGTAAGTATAGGAATATATATGAATTTCGCGTATTTGTGCCATACCTTTTAGTATATACCTATACACGAACTCTTTAAAGTTTCTATATTATTCTTACTATAAAGTAGGTATACAAAAACACTGTACAAAAGTCCTGCAACATAATTTTAAACTGATTATTTAGTTCATAGTTGATTATTTCTTAAATGTAAGTAGATATTAAATAATTTATTCATAATTTATTATTTAACTTCTTATAAAAAAAAATTTAATTACTTACAATTTTAGTATATGTTTTATTTTATTTAAATACAAATAATTTCATATGGTAAATTTTAACTAGTTTACAGTGTTGAGCCTACTGAGTGAAAACAGACCTTATTCAAATGAGGCGGCTTCAGGCAAAGCGTTGCCTAAATATTAGTTTAATATTTGGAAGATTGTATCGTAGTTTTAGATCAATATCCTTGTAACTTTTATACTTTTAAAAAAAAATTAAATTTCAGTTTACTTGTTTTAGGTATTGGTGCAATAAACAAAGTTTTTATATAATGAAAGTAAAGAATTTTTATATTATATTACATATAATTGTGTACATTTTAATTTTAATAAAATAAACATTCATAATTTTAATTACAACATGAAATTATTATTTATATATATTTTTTAAATACATTTAAAAAACAAATCGTTATCAACAAGCTACAATACTTGGGTTGTGTGTTGAATAAATTATGTAAATAGTACAAGGCGGGTTCTCGCTTTCTTGTAAATGATTTGGCGTTTTGCGTCTAATGGCCGGTTTGATCCACGCACGGCATGTATTAGTGGCTCGAATTATTTAATTACTATTTATAGCTTGGAAAAGGGAATGCATGGGAAGTTACATTTCATTTTAAGTGTGCTTTTGTGGGTCTATAAATAGTACGTATAAGCAAACACTCAAGAGCCATAAACGACTTGTGAACGACATCAAACTTTTTAAATAGCAAGTTTAATCATATATAGGCAAGTACGTATTAGGTATAAAGACTTTTTAATTCATAGATTTATTAGAGACACATCGGGTTTACGTAATAGAGTCGCACAATACCATTCTCCGTAGGGCATCTATATCTCAGCCACAACAAAATATATTATGAATATGTATTAATGTTTAAATAAGACAAAAATTAGAGAATTTTTATTCCGTGAAAGTATTAGATTAATCCCCCAGAAAAAGCTTGCCTCGTTTATTATACGCAAACGTACACATTTATTATATAAACAAATATTATTTAATAACAAAGAAATCTTATTAGTTAAATAAATAATTTACGAGTACGGAATAAACTAAATTAAGTAGTTATTAATAATGTATGAGATTCAATACTAGATGAGGATGAGTCTGGTGGAGTGGAAGTCTTAGATTTTACATTGTAATGTTACATATTCATTCATTTGCTGTAGCCAGATGTAACGCTTTTCAATATGTGATGGACCTGCTCGTTTCTCGCTTAACTTTTTATATATTTACGTATTATACGCTTCATTTTGTACATATTTACGAATTATACTCAATTAAAAAGGGTTTTTTTTAGTATCACGCCTTATCACGAATAGCAGGCTAGACAGAGAGAATCTAGTGTGACACTCCACTATCCGTCCTAATTGTCTTGATTCCATAAGCTCTGTAATGATTCCAAAACGCCATCTTAGTGCAGTAGCACAGCGTCTGACTAAACGTCTGTGGTTTTGAACTCGATTCCTAATCGACGATATGGTTAAATTTAAATTTTAATATCATTATACTTACATTTTTTATATTTAAATAAGCATTTATTCCAGTGAGACCAAACGGAATGTCTAAACGCTAATTTATCTCTGAGTACAATGATATGAAAAATAATTATTGCATACGTAATATCTCGAATTCGGAAGTAGAATAGAATGACGTCATAAAGTCCACACAAACGCTGTTGTGGGCATAAACTAGTATCTAATGTATACATTTGTGATAAAGTATGATATAACTTATAATAATATTTTTTACTACTAAAGTTTATTTAGGTTGTGTAATGCCTTTATGCTTTTATTTACTCTTTGTTCCTTTATTGCGCCCTTGGCGTGTCATACTATTGGCACGCAAGCTGTAAGTAGTAGGTAACAATCGCATAATGTTTTATTTCTTTTTTTTATCAAAAGCACTTTTTAAATTTTAAACAAACTTCATTTGATATGTGATCTATAGCTAATTGGTCATATTTTAAAACAGGTATTAAATTTTAGGTTTACTTACAGATAAAAATCCAGGCGTAAATTATGTAAATCAAATCAAAAACTGATACTTTAAAAACTATCGTATAATATTTCACCCGAATATTTAAAATTTCTAGCGAGTAGTGAGACAACAAGAAGACAACATAAAGATGAAAGTTTTTTAGATGTTTTTAACTAAATCGTACAAACGACACTAGTCCGTCGTATTTTTTATGTCGGCATCTGACTATAAAATAATTTTAAATATATCAAAATAATTATTATCAGTAGCTAGATTAAGCGAACATTTTATCATAAAATTTACATTGTCGTGTATTTAAAAAAATATTTAAGCTTTGGCTAACTTAGCTTAAGTTTTATTAAATCCACAATTTCAGATAAAAAAAGAACTATTTAAGTTACATTTAAACGTTCCCACCGCTATTTGAATCAACAAATTAGATTTTGTTTATATAAAAAGATTTTTCATAAATGTGTTAATGTCAAGACATCCCATTTCAATTGCCTTTAAGATATTGCATTAACGTTTTTGCATCACCCACGCGCTCCGAAAGACGCTTTATTTTGATGACGGAACGATTGGCTATGGTCCCGAAAGGAACCATTAAATTCGCATTCCACCATGTCGCAGGGAAAAACGAGAAAGAAAAGTGGACCGGACCGGAGCCCTGAGGCCGAGGTGCAAACAGGGCGGGCCGCACCACTCCGCCACCTCGTTCCGAAAGTAGTGACAAATGGTAGCGGCATCTTTCATCTCCTTAACTTATAAATAATACGACACACCAAAATCAACTTTATACATTTCACGATTACAATACTATTTTAATTGCAGGTATTTAAAGTGAATAAAAAAGACAACGCAATAATGAAATTTGAAAATTATCGCAAATCACTTCGAAAAGGCTTTAAAGCAACCTCTACCTGAATTGAAAAGGCAAATTGCAAATGTATCTCCATCACATCCGTTTTAAATTGAATAATAATTATACTTAAGTAGTAGTACTTAGTATAATATATTGATAAAACCCGTTTAAAACTTGCTCAATTTGAAAAACTATAAAAATTTCAATTCAAGAGATTCGCGTGAGCGTACTGGTAGGTAGTCATATTTGCTAAGTGTCTATCAATTGCTTATTAACGAATCTAATCGCAACAGTTCCCGCAATTACATTAAATGTCGCATTAGGCTGATTGTTCATATAACGTCCGCAATACGATATAATTACAGGGAAGGGAATGTCGACAGTCGATGAAGACATAATTCTTGCTGAATTAATAACAGCGACGAGCGTGATGCGTCAATTTGTCCGGTATTCAAACTAGACAATTACCTACATAGAATAACATATGATGTAGTACGGATAGTAGTTAGCAAGAAATTTAATTTGCTTAGAAAAAAAGCATTAAATTCTTTTTTCTCGATTTGGGCTTAGATTTTGGTCTGTGATTAAATCATTCATTGATGTCCTTATATGTGTTAGTCGTTATCACCTGTAGCCACCTGTAGTTAAAATGTGCAAAAAAATTAAAATAATTATAATTAAATATTTTATTTTTAAGAATTTTAAAGAGCCCTTTTAAAGACTCTATAAAATTTTAATAATTAAAAACTATAATGAAAATTATTGTTATTAACTTAAAATTAGACGGAATCTAAGCAGAATTTTTTCTAAATTAATTACTCGTGACGTAACACAGATTACAGGTGTTTTTTTAAGGCATATAAGAAAAAATCTATACCAGCTACCACCAACCGTTTACATTAACATTTTCTTTATCAAACCATTTTATCTTACATTTTTTGTCAATTATCTTAATTAAGTCTATTAAATACATTTTATAAGAAAACATAATTACAATAAGTAATTAGATGCCCTAACGTACTAATCTATTTATATAGAGTTACAAGAATATATTTGTACCTATATGTATATTATAATTGAATTTTTAGCCGACTAAAATCTAGGAAAATCTAGATTTCAAATGTCTTTTTAAGTGCATTATATGAAAAAACAATGTGTTACATCCCACCGTACTTAAATTTAATAATTATTACAGGCAATATTATTCGTCACAGGATTAGGTCCAATCGGACATAAATATCGCGCAATTTTAAAATAAAAATTCAATAAAAATATTAACTTTTACAATATTCTAACCGCACTTTCGATCCATCAATATCATAAAAACAATAGCATCGAAAAACACGAGCGCAACAAATCGTGACCGCGTGCCGCCTGTAAAAACGTCTATGTGCAATTATTCGACTATTCGACACACATAATGCTGTAATAACAAGTAAATTGCAAGACATCACACACTAACTAACTACTAAACAATATTGTCTCTAACCAATTGTATTAGGTGGCAAGGAAGGTATCGCAATCGCTGCGCAGTCGCATACTCCATGGTTCAATCCGTTCCTTCGTGCGATGTCCATTGGCTTGCAATGCGAACTTTTACAATTAACAAGTGTTATTAATCTACAGCACGACATCGCCTCCAAAACGATTTAGGCGAGCGTAAAGAACGGGCGTTTAACCAAACTACCACGGACAAAAGCACTTATGCCTCTTCTTAATTAATATGATTAATGACGCCTTGCCGCGGCTCGCTTTTGAACTCGCGTTACTGTTGTAATCGAGAAATAAATTAATTTTATTAGTGGTCCTTTCTAATAGAATATGACCATCGAGTGCCGAAAACGCTTCCAAATGATCGTTCTCTTATTTTCCAGGCTCGTCCCTATCTCTAATTTAAAATTGGGCGTTAAAATTTACCGATTATAATTTAAATTTATGACATCTTGCATAGATAAAAGCATATAAATAGGAAATTGTGACCGTTTATAGAGAAGTTCCACTAACAAGGTGGAGACCGAGCCCGCTTTAATAACGTCGGCTTGCATCATTTCCATTTTATAATATATAACTATTCATTAAGCATATTTTTATTTAATGTCCGCTTATGACTACCGTGTTTTGATTAAATCGCTGTATTTCAACCGCATAATTGCTATCTCATTATAATTGTAAAGCAATTACGAGAGTTCGTCGTAAAACAAATAGATTTCGCGCAGACACGTTACTTTAAACATATTTTCTCATGTATCTAACTCGGCTCAGATTTGTTTTGGTAAATGTAGACTTTGTTGGTTGGATATAAAGTTAATTTTCAGCGTCATCGGGAGATGCGATCTCGCCTCGGGCCGCGATCGTGGCAGAGATAATTAGAGGCCGCGGCTTTGTGGGAGCCATAAAAACGGCAAATTGACCGGCGGGATAACCAGAAAGGCACAATGTGTTAGATAATAATTTCCAAATTACAGGTTGTGTTGGTTTGCAAGCGAGACTGGACGCGGTCTTTTTTCTCGGAGCTGACCGAGGTGCTAAGGGCAGGCTAATTATTATTTGGGTATCGAGCAAGGTTTTTAATGCAGCTGCTACCTGTATAAATATTTATTATTAAAAGTTCAAACGCCAATTTTGATGGAATCCAATTAAAGTTATTATAAAATTTCATCAGCGATCTAACGATCTTATTATTTTAATCAAAAAACTGCGTTTTGGGTCATCCTTGTATTTGTCGTGTTTTAAAACCAGGTAATAATTTTATGTTGGGCTCTTTTTACTTTTCCGTAAATATTTGCAAAAATAACAAAATGGAGTAGCATCAAATGTAAGTTATAAGGAAAGTTGATTCCATATCATTCAATTTGGCATTATGTACCTACCTACATCGAATAACGGAAGCTAATTTGTCTGTTGTGTAACCAGGCTATATAAACAAACTTTTTTTATGCGCTATATTTTAATAAAAAAAAACCTCATAACCAAAAAAAAAAATATGTTTACAACTAATTCTAACCTAAGGTCAAATACCACGGTAGTGAAGTACTCGAACTAATGATCCCTAATAGTCTCATATTTAATGTATCTTTTAAGAATAATTATAAGCGTGGTAATGTTATAGATATATGTTTAAAATTATTATTTTAATAATTACAATAACTTCAACCAAATTCTTACTTGTTATTTCAATCCTGTGTATGATTTAGTATATACTAGCTTAGCCCGCGACTTCATCTGCATCTGCGGTGTGAAGTTTGTCAAAGCACTGCCCGTGCTTTTCTATATTTATTTTAAGTACGTTTCTGTTTCATTCTTAAAATTACAAATAAGTACAGAGTAAAAAACATAATTTGATCAATAATTAATATAGTAAAAGTACCTATAAACCAAACCTAATAAAATAGATTTCTAAAGAAATAAAACAAACACTAAATGTAAAGGAATGTTTAATAAGATACAATGTCGAGATACAAAAGTAACAAAGCTCCCAATAATAGTTTTTCTCTATGTACAAAATCAATTACATTATTATTTTATGTAGGTATAGATTATGTGAGTGCATCGCTTTTGAATAATATCAGATAAACTTTTAAAAATATGTTAAAATAAAATGTAATTTAAATCAAGAGCACTAAGGAGTACTGATGTGAACTCCGATGTAAATCACTTCCAAAATAGCTTTCTACCAGTTTTTAAGCCCATTAGGCGATCAGTTTAGTCGAAATCACGTTATCCCACACAAACGTTCATCACTCACGTTGACCTTGCCTTGCCTTCACGTTTTTAACCCCTTAGGGGTAGAATTTCGTAAAATTATTTCTTATAAGATGCTTACATCATATAAAGAAGACATCCTCCAAGTTTCAGGTCTCTACGATAAGTGTTGATCTGCGTTGAGTCAGTCATTCAGGATATACCATTTTATACATATAAAACATTTTTAGTTACTTTAATCATCAGTATAGACCGTGTCAGGAATAGCTTAACAAGTAGTAAGAGAGCAACTACCCTATTACATATTTAATTTCTTAACGCCAATGAATAGTACTGCATCAAGTGACATCACAGACAAAATTACTAACATATAAGTATTATATTTTTATTGTTTAAAAACTAATTGAAATGCAATAAAAAGTAGAATCAATAAGTATGGTATCCCTAGCACAAGGGAACTGAGCGCAGCTGCTATTGGCCGTGGCTCAAAGGGCGGGGCAACGGCTCCTCCTAACAGACTCCTAGATCACGAAGAGATGACATCTCTTATAAATATGTGAACGATCCCGAGTGATTGTCTCATAAAGCAACGCTATAAAAATGTTTTTACTTAATAATATTAAAGCATAACAAATCTCATCTATGCACTGTAACAGTTTTGAACATAAAAATAACATATACGTTTTTTCTCCTTGTTTAAGTTTAAAACTTAATTCCTCCTTTTTTAACCTTTTGGTCAGATTCGAAAAGTCACGCTTAATCTAATCGAACTCAAAATAGACTTGAAACTAAAACCATCACCTTCAGCCAGCGTTCAATATTGTATCAGTATTACAAAATATGTATACCTTCAAACTACTTATTTTGACACTTGTCGAAAAAGCTTTACAAATAACTTACAAATAGACTTTACAATATAAAGATAAATTGCAGATTAATAGCACAATATGTCCTTTTCAAACTGGATGATCGGACAGTTGGTATACTTTTGAAGCGTTCTCTAGAAGGGCTGGAAAAAAAAAATCTTACATTAATTTTATAAAACGATTATAGAACAGGTAGGTAGATGGCCACAGAAATCTAATTTCTAATTTGTTTGTCCAATTCCCTGAGCTGTGTCCCAATACAATTGTGTGTGTCAATGATAAATGGTCGCGCGCGGTACTTTTCATCTGTCGCGGTCAAAAGCGCCGCCAACTATTTTTATCAATGAATATTAGACTTTATTTATTGAATTGTACAGTAGATTTTTATTTGTGACTTTATAATTACAACGCAGGACTAAATGATAATCAAGGCAGGGAATAAATGCGGATAATGCGGTATAATATCGTTTGAAAGGAGCCTTTCGGCGGGTAGTCGCATTCAACCGTAATGAGTTTATTCAACGATTAATGAAATGAATCGTTCAGAGTAAATAGTGCTTCAGATGATATAAAATGGAATGGAATGGGATGTTAGTTTAGTTTCTATTTGTTTGAGAATTCATTAACATTTAAATAATGGCATTGGCAAACGGTTTTACATGTTACACTAATTGCATATTTACACTTGACCCTAATGAGGCGATACGTGAAGTCAAAAAGTTAAGTATACCGTTAATTAGACATTAATGATCGTGTGATGGTAACTTCTGACACCATTACTTCTTTCGCAACGGACTTTGTAAGCATTTTTGTATAGGTATCATTAGGGCCACCCAAATTCTCATTGTTTTATTAATCAGTTTCGATATAAAATATAATTAACGATAAATGTTCATATACCTATCGTTAATTGTTCACAAAATACTAAATTATATAAGCAAAAAATATCTATGTCATGCATAAAACTATCAAAAAGTTGAAATTAGATGAATGCAAATGTTATATTTAGGACTACTACAGCAGCCCAATATAGATTAATAGATAAAGACATATTTAGAAAAAATTCCTTAGTGTGGGAATAACACTTTATAAAATGTTAACAAAATATATAGATTAATAGATATTTGGTTGCAAATTTGACATCATTGCATATTGAAATAGAGCACAGCTAACTCTACAGGCTCTAAGTTAAGGAAATAATAATAATAAAATAAAATTGCTATATATATGTATATAAAACTTTTGCTTTACTATGTGGCTGACTAAAAGACAACTCACAGTCGAAACCACTGGGCGTAGAAAGTGGAATTATACCATTTAGATTTCCTTGAGGACTATAGGGTGTCTTGAAATTCCTACGAGAACTGGAACAGACGGGATTTTACGATTTATAGACCACGCAAGCGAAGTTGCGCGCCCCAGCTTGTTAGGAAACAAAATAAGGCAATACAAAAATTGAAAAGCAATTCCTAAACATTGAACACAATGGTGATATTCAAAATCAATGTAACTAGATCACAATGTGGGAAGGTGTGGTAGGATTTGCCACGCTCGTTCCCGCGTGACATAGCTATACTGCACGTTAGTTGAAAGATTGACGATCAGACCACCTCGTATTATCATATAAAGTAACGAGTAGTTTAAGAAAAAGTGCTAAGTTTATTAAAATTACTTTAAAGGAATCTTGTAGATTTACTCTACCTATTTTAAATATGAAATCAGTTGTTAAAAAATTAAATCAGTGATGTACATTTGATTTTAAGCTATTATTATTAGAGATTTGTTAACATTATATAGGTACTTGTAATAATTAAGTAGGCATTATGTATTTAGAACATATTGAAATACCTATTCAATTTGATGCCAGATGAATAATGTGTAAAGGAAAATTGAATAGCACTTTAAAGGCGCAATTTCGAGCGTCTAACAATAAGCAAGGTAATTTTTTTAATTTATTTTTAATGAAAAAGCCGCGATGCGTTGTCCTTGTCAGCCAACATATTCTTAAATATGTGGGGATCTAAGGACGGACTGGCATATGACAGTGACATATCTATTATTTTATCTGTACGCTAACAATGATCAAAGTAAATATATATCGATAAAAATCGAAATAAAATAAATATGGGGAGAAATGCTTATAATAAATACAGTGCTGATATGCAAATTTAGGGTCGCTGTTTATAGTGGCGCGTAAAACACAATGGAATGCGCTGCGGTCGTCGAGATGCGGGCGCTTACTGCTTTACGGCCAATTACTGTTCAGACTATTGTTACATTACAGAGGTACTTAGTAAACATCGCTTTTATGATTGTGTTTTCTTACTCTTGCCTTCTTATATAGCTGGTTTAACAGTTAAAAAGGAATAAGTCAAAAATATATATTTTGGTAGATTTTTCTTATAAAACACATTATTACCCAACATGTTTAAGAGCGATTCTAAGTTCATCATTTTAGGGCATCAATTAAAAAATCATCCGGAAGCTTAGTTGTCCAAAATTTTGTATTCAGAAAGGATGAAAAATGTTTAAAATAATAAATCTACATTACATTACAGCTATCTAAGGGTATTCTAAGTATGTGCCTATATATATAATTATTATATATAAATAGTTATTGTTTTTATTGTTATCTGAATTAAAAATATAACATAGTTGCTTGCAAATGTAACATTAAACTTTTAATCCGTCCAATGATAAGTAATAATTATAATGTGCCTTCCAAATACACACAATATTGTTTCACCATCATTAATACGACAATAACTTACCGGGAATAAATATGAAATCATCGAATTAAAATCGAAAAGTTACGACTAAAACTTTGAAATAAAATAACATTCACACACATGCAATGTAAACATTTTTCTTAATTACAACTGTCAGATTTAAAACAAAATGTACTTTATCAGAAGATTCAGGGAATTAGGTGTGTTATCCCCTATAATTAAACTGATCCCGCTGAAGCTCGAGCCGCCAAATGGTCTGCTGGCAATCAATTAAAACAATATTTGAAATAGTGCTTTTAAAAAAATAAAGGGAAGTACTTAAGCTATAAACTTAACGTATTATGGCCAAAGGGATGGTACTTTTTCTTTCTTTTGTATATATTGCTATCTCGCTCACCTTGCGCCCGCGCCGATGCGTCTACGCGTACCATATTTCGGAGGAGTTTACACGCTCACGAGAATTATTAGTGGGCAGTTTACCGACAAAGCCTTGTTTAGAACGTCAAATGTAATTAACTTCAACTGGGTTAAGAATTAGAGTGAAAATATGAAGCTAACCATAAATATCCGTGTAATAATATGGTTAGTACCGAAAGTATAATAAAGTGTACATAACATGCATACACGAGTAAGTTTATAATTTATTTAAAATATTTATTATTGTAATAATATTTATATTTATTTAAAATAGTTTATAAAGATGGTCTCATAATACAACAGATAAAAAAGGTATATATGAAAGTTACAAGTCATTTGGGATATATTCATACTTTATCTAGATTAAGAGTTTAAACTACTCACTTATTTTTATTTAGAACAGATATTTATAATCGAATGAGAAATTGCCATATCGTAACTTATATTATAAAAATAATTACTTTAAAAATAATATTTATATGCAAATAATGCAATGATTGACTCAAAACAGGTTACAGTTATGATATTTAACTCCTAATAGTATGCTGATAATAGTCGGTAACAACAAAGATATAGTCTAAGTTGTAAGATAAAAAATACTGCATCTTATGATATAAAAAAGGTCATAATTATAATTTGAATCCGCAATGGATCAATACTTTAGTATAAGCTTCGCTCACAATTCAGATATAATAGTACAAGAAACGATTATTGTTTTGTTGTAAGAAATTTATATCCGTATAATATACGAGTACATTTATCTGCATCGTCTATCACTCAATACTTATACTCCACGGTAATAAAACCACTTCGACCGCTAATCGAGTTTGTCGGCCGATGTTATCTCTAACGTCCGTTAATAGTACCGACGCCTCCGCTCGTACGCCCATTCCCTCGTCCTTCACAATGAAAACATGTTTAATTCATTGGAAAATCTCACACACATTTTATATGCTTACAATCTAGTTATTTGATTAATTGTTTTTGAATTTTGAAATGAGTTTGTTTGCACATAGTACCTATATATATTTTTATATATTTAGAAATAATTTACAGGTAATTTGATGGTCAGATAAATTGATATTTTGTAATATAAACATCTTGAAGCTTCACGTTGTTTCCAAGTCCAGCTCATCAGAGCGGACAATGAATATAATCTAAATATAATCTTTATAGGAAATAGAACTCACAAATATAGTCTCGCTGTTCTACTCCGCGACGATGGACTAAAATTTAAAAAGGTTTGATAATTTTAATTAAATACTACCTACCTATTAGTTATACTTAGTTTCTTAATTCTTACGAATTCTGTGATTGTGTAACTCCTTGTTCAATTTAGAAACATCAAAATTTTACACGATGGCATCAAATTACTTTTAAGGAAACATTATTTTTTGGAAAATACATGAGAAATACTTTTCGGCCAAGTTAAACAAAATATAACATTACCCACAGCCTAATGTTGACCTATATTTAAATTTTGTTTATAGTAGCTATAGTGATATCAGAAATAAAAGACATACAATAAACATACAATAAACATACAATAAACATACAATAAACAATACAATAAATACAATAAACATACATAAAACAAAACAAAACCTAAATTGACCTATATTCGCCGGAAGTCACTATAGATGGTAGTAACGTTTCATTACGTTAAGATAATAGGCATTGTTTTAAATAAATGAAACTAATTGCAGGATGCCACTATGATTTATAACATTACCACATACTATTTCGTAACAGTAGTCAATCAAAGCTAAGATTTAATCGTTATCTATTTAATCATTTGCACTGTTACACCGACAGCTAACCTATTTACGTGAGTAGGTGTTTATTATTTACCTATGTAAGACTTGTGATAGTTTTTTTTATACTTGGCTTGACACGCTGCCGTGTGTTTGATTTGTACAATCACAAATATAAGTAGACGTGAAGTTGCCCTTTTGCGGTATTTAAGGTCAGGCTTTTTCCCACATAGCGGGGTAGTCAGAGTGAACCTAGTATTAAGGCACTTCGTTCTCCACATTCCGTCTGAATTCCAGACATTGCGTGTTCAGCGGAGGAGCTCAATGCCACCTTTTGTCTTGTTCACCAGAGCGAAATATTGATATTGATCATTCCACCGAATGGGAATCAAACCCACAACCGATCGCGTTTGCTGTGTGGCTCTGTGCCTGTATTTATTATTTCAATTTATTTTGAATGCGTTATTATAAAAATAGCTTTCTGTTCTTCTTCTCCATGCAAATGTATGAAAAATTTTACACTTCTCGATCAGTATAAGTTTCGTAAACAATGGGTCCAATATTTTTTCTTAGTTTTGATAAATTAATAACGTCCTTGACTTATTTTATCATTTATATATTGTATCGATTTATTATATATCCTTATCTCAAATAAATTAGTAAGAAACAAACAAACAGTTTCACTTGTTTGTTAGTCTAACTGTAATATCGATGTCAGTTAGTTGTAGTATCGGTAAAATTATATATATGTTGACCAATTGTCTGATTTCCTTACTGTAAGCATAAAACATTTTCATATTTATAACCCCGATATAAAACAATTATAGTTTCAAATTAAATGGTATTTTTTTTTATATTTAGATCTTAGAAATATCTTATTCAAAAATGTGAAAATACACTTCAATTCACACACTCTCAAAATGCAAATGCTTTTTGTTGTAAATTTCTTAAGACATATTTTTTTACACTCTAAAATTTCAATTGGAAGCATTCTATTTGCGTCAGTTTATTGAGGAGGGTGAAAGAAAATGGATAGACGTTGTAGCTGCTTATTATTCATTGTTCTCGAGGGGCGGGATTGAGAGCTTTTCTTTACGGCGTGATTCGACTCATTCTTTAAGTAACAAAACAAGTAGCTCTTTTAAGAATAACATTGAAACAGAACTTGAGAAATGAACAATAAGTGTAGCTAAATTAATTCAAGAATTCGTAGCACGTGCTGCCTAATGGCACTGTACACGCAATCGTTATGATAGAAATTATATTCAATTCCTCTTATACAATTATTTCATTTTTCGCTAATGTTTAAAAGAGCTAAATAAACTACAGATACATATTTCAAAAGAACGCAAGTAATTTAAGTAATACTCGATGCCTCCCGATGTTCTTAGTATCAATCCAAAAATACAATGCCACGTATAAATCATATCAAAGGCTTTAATGAACCTCGCTATATTTTAATCCAAACATTGAATTCAAATCAAAATCGATCGGCCACGCTCACAATCAGAACACAGCGCAACAAAAAACTAATTGACAACAATCAACACTGTTGTAACAAAAAACAATATTTTCTATCATTGTCATTAATAATGGTTGGAAAAAAGTCATTCACACCTTTGGTGAGCGCTAACATGACAAATGCGGCGATCAGCGGCGAGCCACAAAGGCGGGCGGTACGCAATCGCCGCGGGGCGCCGCCGGGCCTAAATATTAATTATATATAACACAGCGAACACCTTTTAGGAGATTATCGCACTTTTGTACTCGACAATACAACCATCTCTAGATCAAGATAGAGCGCCGTAGTTTATACGACTGTAATAACCGGATTCGCGGCGACCGGCATCTATTACTACTGGCCGGACTCACTACCGTTATTGATTAATTTGAGGGTAACATTGCTATATAATACTATTGACTAAGAATAAAATTATTACAAGAACCAATTATTCACTCGTAGTCCAAATACACTGGGTGTTTTATTATGCAACGTTATATCTATGATCGGTTAAATTTAATTTATAAACACTCCCTCACAGGACTTTACTGCCTCGGGCTATGCCATGTGTTGAACGTCAGTACGTACAAATTATACATTAATTTGAAAAATAACCATTATGCTCTAGGGCAGATTATCGGTTTAGCAAACTGTAATGAATTTATGCACGTCCCTTATTTGTGCAAAAACATCGGCCCAGAGCGTTGCGCCAAATAAAATTAAAATAATACATCAAAATAAAGCAAAATGTAAACGGAAATTAATGGCTGATACACAGATGCTTGTAATAATACTGTTAAACTCAAGTATTATTAAAATAAATAAATATATAATCTGATTTCTCTGAAGACAATTTATTTAATATGACGAAATGTCTAAATACATTACGAGTATTTAAAGGTAATGAGATCAATGCCACTGGCCGGCGGCAATACTTGTGCCGACGACGCGGACTGTCGACTAGTCAAATAAATAACCTCCAACAACAAATATTGTAATAACAGGCTTAAGAGATATATGAAATAATACGACCTAAATACTATCAATCAAAATTGATCTTATTTTCAACTTAATAAAGCTTTTATTCTCTTTTCACGTTAAAAAAATCAAGTTTATGTTCCTTCAAATCCCTTGATAGTAAAATATAATTTTTATAATCAACCAATTTTCGAATTTAATAGCGCCGTGTAGATGTCAAATTACCTTAGCAGATAATGACACGTAAAATTTTATGAGAGTATTAAAGTTAAGTGGGAAATCCGAAAAGAGTGTTAAAAGTCAGGCTAGCAGATGTTGATGGCAGCGCGGCGGCGTTGATACAAACTCGATTATTTACACTCAATAAAAAGGACATTATATGAGTAGTTCAATGTAGCATGATAAACATGGATGAACATCCAGACACTATAAACATTAAATATAAAAATCCAATCATCGCCAACGGTTGAAGGAAATATGTTATCAAAGAACATGTAATTGGTCAATATTTTCGCAATGTTATTACTTGATATAATAGATTCTTTGAATGGATTCCAACATTAACGAAAATTGTAAAAAATTGAATATGGGTTAAATAAGGCTTTATTGGAATGATTGTTATTTATCCATTGACAAATCAATATTTGGAAAATAAACTAAAGCATAATATATAAGGGAATGCTATCTTAGAAATAGTAAATAGCGTTCAGCGTTTCTATGAATATATTATTTGAAAGAGCTGTAGAATGTTTTGTTACATTAGTGATTTTATCAAAAGTTTAAAATTAGAATTTAATTTTTAAATAATTAAAACCCACATAAAGAATAACAGAAATAATAGTTTTTAAAAAGCGTGACAATACAAGCTTTGTCACAAAATTGTTTAATTCAATTACAACTATTAATTGCAGCCATCGCTATCGGATATCATATCTATTTTTGAATTTGAATAAATAATTAAATATATACAATAACAACTTTAACAAATACTTTTAAATCGTCCAATACACAAAACTATTACGGGCTCGGATATAGTAATAAAAATACAATACTTAAGACATATTTAGAAAACGTATAAAAATTTTTAAGCGCAGCGAGTAAAAAGATATATACATATAAAATATTTTTTATACGTTTTCTAAATATGTTTTTTTTATCAATTTCCTTAGTGTGGGAATAACACTTTAAAAAAACGTTAACAAAATAAATACAATACTTATTAAGGGGAAATTAAGAATGATATTTCACTGAATACTTGTTACCTACAAAAGGTGGACGAGAGGTATTGAAAAAAAAAGTAGTATATTAACGAACGAATCCTGCAAATAATCTAAAACCAATCTACGCAACTTCTTTTCATTTTATACAATATTACTTTTTTAATAATATTGCTTAGCAATATAAATCTTACCAACTGAAATATCTTAAATTTTATTTCCATTGTAAATCCATTAGACGGTGATACATACCTAGTAGATATTTTTAATCCACCATGCTTAATCGGACAGCTTTTATGACGTCCTTGATTCAGTCACGGCAAATCTCACAAGTGGTTGAAAAAACACAGGTAGACGCAAATATTTGTGAACAATTTGTAGAATTCACACTTAATAACAAGGTGGAAGCGTTAGTGATGTCGGCGTAAGCGGCACAATCAAAGGTGTCATTAAACAAAGCCATACTATGATTGCGTCCATGAGACTGCTGCGGACGGCATCTTTGACGAAATGATATCTGCTCGCCGGTTATAGCATTTATAGTTTATTTTTATGCTATTTTACACAAATTAGTTTCATAGATTTTGAACATTAACGTTGCAGAAATGACATAGAGAGAAATCATTTGTACACAACATTATAAAAGAAAAATAATAAAACGACTAGAGTCTTATTACTAATAGTAATCTCTGTCAGACAACCTTTGGAGAATGGAACTATGTCAAAACAAAAACGGGTTAGTGCACATCACGAAAGGGTTACGTTTTTATATTAAGAAATTAGCTTGTATCTATATCTACGTACTAGGCTTCTTAGCCTAATTAATTAGTTCTTACTAATTAACACAATTTTTATTTTTGGAATAGGAGTAGGTAAGGTAGAAAATATGAAAAATCGAATTATTCTTTTATCATCATAGCATTCTTTTGTTCTTTATTTAAATTCTCTACCTTTTATCTAATATGGGTAAAACTAAACCAACTAACTGGAAACTATAACTATATTTAAAGATTTTTAGTTAGAGGTAAACATATTTTTTTGTAATAATGTTTTTCAAGATTTTAACCCATTATGGGCGTCTTTGAATGTACACACAAAGATAATGCTATCGTAATGGAGTCGAATTAGACTTATCCAGATCGAAAAAAACAAAAAAGTTAATCTCACTTTCTAACAAGGAAATAGAGAACACCTACAATGTAAAAAATACGGTGTAATTGATATATGTAAAGCAGAAAAAATACTAAAATAAAAGACATAAGCAAATTAAAAAAATCAAACACAACCTGTGGATGCCACTTAATAGTGAAAGTTAATTTATCTAAATATTTATTACTTGATTACGTTATAATGTATATGGATGATAATTGGGGAAATACATATACCTATTACAACCAAGACAACTAATATCAATTTATATTATAACATACATTTAGGTATTATTTAATTTCGGACCGAATACAAAAAATACGCAAGTCGCATACCGAAGAAAATGTAGCTGTCTTGTTTTAATTTCATTAGTCATATGACAATACGAGAAAAAACGAATAAATTTTTAATTTTGAAATATTTAACAAGAACATTTTTTATTTATTTCTAGCACAGGAGTTTCTCTTTCCTCATTTTATTTAAAAAGGAGTTCCATAAATCACTGATAGATAGATCCTTTTTCAGAATCATAATATAATGATAGCATTTTAGACACAATAATTATGTGTATAATCGCTTTCTTACATATTAATGAACATAAAAAGAAAGATTTTACTCCGGTCTTAGCCTTGTACTTGTTTCTACTGCTTATTTCTAGTAGCTACCTACTATTCTTTAAACATAACATAAAAGACAAAAGAATTATTGATTGCCGTTATCAAAATCAAAATTTCTTATATTCTAGTTTATATATAACTTTAATTTTAAGCTTCAAAAATAATAGAAAAATATTCTGAGCTCAGAACATTCTATCGTATATTTTAATGTTTAAAAATCACATGACAAGCGTATTATTAGTATTGTGCGCGTAACTAACTTGCACAATGTATTCATAATTGTGTCCCATAAATCTCTAATAATGTACGTGGTTGGCAAGAATAAATTTAAATTGAGAAAAAAAGCACAATACAGTTGTAATATTTACAATGATACCAATTTAAATAAGAAAGAAATTATTTAAAATCCTCTGTCTGTAATTTTTGACTTTTTTGGCAAAATATAATAATGAAAGGCAGGCATATTTTTTAAAAGAGGCCATCGTGGTGCTGTATGACATGTCTGACTGCAAACGCAATGTCGGTTCGATTCCCACTTGGGGCAATGGTTATGTTTAAAATATTTTTATTTCTCCTCTTGAAATCTAAGATAAAGCGTTCCGCCACTCAACACGCAATGAATGGAGAGTCTTGACAATATGTTTTCTATAGAATAAAAAGAATAATTTGGATCGTAGTGCCAAATTTTTTTTTTTAATATTGACAATTTTCGAATTCGAATATATCCATTTATTTTCAATTCTTTTTAAGTAGTATATAAATAATATTAAGTGAATCCATGGCTCTAACACTAGACGTTCTTTCTGTCGAGTCGCTAGGACTTTAGTAGCATGTTGTCGCGGAAACAATGTGTTGAACGTATTGAGCGACTGTAAAGTACGAAAAAATTAACAACGAGACGAATAAGAAAAATACGTAAGGACAAATTTATAAACTTAAAGCTTTAGACTGATTCATAAACTATTAAGAAAAAGCTATTGATACCCATCGTTGTTCCCAAAATGAAATTAATATGCTTTGAACAGTAAACTTTCGTTGAGTTAAAATACATGAATGAGAAGAAACTACTTAGCATTCCATGGATTCACCGAGCTGGTGCCGGGCCCATCACAGTACAGAAAGAGAGGAGTTCGGAGCAGTGCCTGGGACTTACGACCCAAGTGTAGTCAACACTTGGAACCCTTTAAAATGCGCATTAACTCTCGGCCCCACTGTCCGAGCTCCTTACTCTACTACCTCGCTCCTACTTCTGCCGCAGATAAATTAAATCTTAAGTAATTCCTGATCAGTTTATTAAGTTGGAATAATTTCGAAGTATCTACTCGTTTACTTTAAAATGATGAACTTTTAAGCATTTATTTTTATCCCAAGAACATGTGTAAAACAACATGGCTTATATATTTTTACATATTTTTTTATGAAACACGTATTTAGAAAACGTATAAAAATTTGAACGCAACGGGATTCGAACCCGCACCTCTTGAAAACCGTTCAAGCGCTCTGACCGCTAAGCCATGCGTTCCATATACGTCGAAATTCTTATACGCTTTTTACAAGTTCAAGTGTTATTTACACACTTAGAAAAGTGAAAAAGATATATTTAAAAAACGTATAAAAAAATCACTCTGACCGTTAAGCCATGCGTTCCACATCTAGCGTCCATGCATGCTGGATAGATGGAAGTATAAATTATATACATAATATAATTACATATAATAATTTGCTTTTATACCTATGACAAAATATTACGTAGACAAGTTAATAGAGTGAGTACTTCAGTACGAGTAGAAGGTATACACAATATACCTAAATGATTGGACGTAGTTTTCGATTATCTTTTCAATATTTATATGAAAATCATTTATTATATTGATATTTTTTCAGCGCCACGTTTTTCCCTGCATAGGCAGAGAGAACCTAATTTCAAGACACTCCGAATACCACTTTCCGCCCAATTTTCAGGTATTATGCGTTGAGTGGATCTCTGGATCTCATCGCCGCGCTTTGTGTTGTCGACAAAGCAGAAAAATGAAAATAATTTTAATATTATCATGATGGTCTTCATTATGTCATTTACTAGTTATTATAATAAATGTGTCCTCGGTTTTTTTGATTAAGAGGATCTATTTGAAATTCGATATATAACGGTTAAAATAGAACTGGTGAACGATACCTCGTTCTGTTTGTCGTTGTCGTCTCGTGTAGTTTTCGGCAGTTCAATAGTTTCTTTTGTATCGTCAGAATATTGAATTTGGAAGCTCAAGAATTGCTGGAAGCTTAAAACTATCTTCTTTCTGATGAAAGTATTTATAATATTCAGTTGTCAGTATTTTTCCAACCCGGATCTCTAGTATCATTGAAATAAATTACCGAACTACAACTGCGTCGAACTGTAGACTTGGGCGCTGTGGAAAAGAAAATTTATTAAATAAAATTAGAATATAAAAAAAAATCCACGTCTTCTTTATCAGGGTGTGGTGAAAGCGACCAATTATATGATGAATAATAACAATGCAATGTCAATAATTAAAATTATTTAGGTATATAAAAATATTTAAAAATGAATACTTGAAATGTAATTTAAAAGTAAGTACTGGAGAAGCATAGCAGATAGTTTTAATAGTTTCACAGCTTTTTTATATATTAAGAATAATATTTATTCATTTCCAACTGTGGAACATAATTATAGCATCTGTAACGATAATAACTACTTTAGTAAAAACTGTGTCGCAGTTAACGCCCGCCTCACAAGCGATATTTATTTGAATAAATAAATTAAATATGAAAGCAAGGAAAATGAATCCTTGGAAACACAGCATAAAACGTTTTGTTGGCTTTATTGTAATGAGATCAGAAAAAAGTTATGACAACCAAAAGAAAATTTAAAGTTTTGACTTTTTTAATTTCTTATATTATAAAATTTAACAATTAGGTATTTATATGAGACATGAGCGTTGGTAGCCGTACCTACTAGTATAAACTGTATTACAGCCACCAGTGTAATGATTTTTCAAATTTTAACACAAATAGGAACTTTATTATCCAATTATTACAATTAGCATAGGTATTTAGTACCTATTAATATATGTAGTTTTGTATAACATAAAACTAGAAGCATAATATACTATTCACTTGCTATAATTGTTTAAGAATGTCAGAATAAATCAGATTTTTAACATTTTTAACATTTTTTAAGATTTTTAACATTTAATTTCTTTAGTGTGGGAATAACACTTTAAAAAATGTTAACAAAATATTGTTAAATACCTATTGTATTTAACTAGATATGTATAAAAATGTATATCTAATACTTGTTAGAAATATTTTTATTCCAATGTTATTGTATTCAATTTCGTTACACTGCATTATAGTTAGAAAATATTTTAAAAATGGAAAGACAAAATAATGTAATAAAAAATATATAAATACTTTAAGCACTTTTTAATGATTTTCGTTAAATAGTGCAAAAAATTTTATATTTGTTCATTTACTAATCAAAGTACTACTAATTAGTACGAGTAATATAACCTATTAAAAATGAGAAATCTCGAAAAAAAAGTCAAATTATTTAATAAACTAGCAATTTTGGTGCAAAGAAGTCAAGCATCGATGTCGAATTAATTTCGTATAATGTTAACGTGATAACAATTTAAATTCTTCTGTAACGGGTCTAGAATCGACAAAAACAACAAACAAATTGAACGTACCGCGATTGGTGCAGGAGGTATTGGGCGGGCCTCGCAGCGCGCCCCGCCCGCCTCGCGCACCAGTCTCGCTCGCTCGCCCAGTCTTTATCTTATATTAACCAGTGAGAGACGTGTAATATACTTGCCTGAAATAATATTATCGACGCGAAAAACATATCATTTTTAAACTGAAGTGCTAAGCAATGCCCAGACCGACACGCGAGTCTTACGGCGATCAAAAACCCCCTTTTTCTTATATCGCCCTCACAGCCATGGCCATCTGGAGCTCGCCGGAACGGATGCTGCCGTTATCAGAAATATACAGATTTATTACCGACCGATTTCCATATTATCGTCGAAATACACAGAGATGGCAGAACTCCTTGCGGCATAATCTGTCCTTCAACGACTGTTTCGTGAAAGTGCCCCGCCGCCCGGACCGTCCTGGCAAAGGCGCATACTGGACATTGCACCCTCAGGCATTTGATATGTTCGAAAATGGGTCATTATTGCGTCGTCGAAAGCGTTTTAAGTTACATAAAGGTGAAAAAGATAGCCTTAACGCAGAACTAGCTGCTCTCGCTAGTTTCAATAGAGCTTTTTTAGCGCGACAAGCGAATACAACTCCTGGTAACATATCGAATGGAATGTACGCATCCGCCATGACTCTATGTCCAAGATTGAGTCCTGAACCGCTGGAAGCTCCTGATACAGCTGCGTTACTCCCGACATTGCCAAGACCACGTCGGGCATTTACTATAGACGCTTTACTGGAACCTGAGCCAAGGCGGTCTACGCCATCTCCACCGATACAACAGCCGCACTGTCCAATGCCACTACCTCCAGCTCCGTACATACTGGCTGCTCAAAGATACCACGCCGAACTTCTGGCTGGGCTACAACAGTCATGTCTACCACCTTTGTGGACATGGAGAGACACCAGTCAATTTTCACATTATACCCTCAATTCATGAATGGTAAGTGTACCCCCGCTCAACGCTCAACATTTAGAGTAATATATATATATATAGTGAGTACTAAAATATTGAATTAGTAAAAATAAAAAAAAGAGTATAAAAAATATTTAAAAAATATATTTTTTTATTTTTTTATAAATACTTTTATTTCTAATTGTTATGGTAATCAACCATACCGACTACGAACAGTTCGGAATTTTAGCTAAGCAATAAAATACCAGAAAAGTTTATATATGTAACACATTATTACTTAGTAATTATTGCATACTAGGTACATAACTAAGTATTGCAACTAATGGATCTCACAAAGATATTTAAGAGTTTTGATATAACTTCAGCACTGATGTGAAACTCTTGGCATGTGAACCTTCAAAAAGCGCGTCGATTTCCACCTTAAAGGCCGGCAACATCCCTGTAGCCCTTCTGGTGTTACACGGGTCGTGGGCGGCGGTGAGCACTTACCATCAGGTGACCAGTACGCTGGTTTGCCTTGTCGAAATACACAGAGATGGCAGAACTCCTTGCGCCATAATCTGTACTTCAACGACTGTGTCGTGAAAGTGCCCCGCCGTCCGGACCGTCCTGGCAAAGGCGCATACTGGACATTGCATCCCCAGGCATTTGATATGTTCAAAAATGGGTCATTATTGCGTCGTCGAAAGCGTTTTAAGTTACATAAAGGTGAAATAGATAGCCTTAACGCAGAATTAGCTGCCCTCGCTAGTTTCAATAGAGCTTTTTAAGCGCGACAAGCGAATACAATTCCTGGTAACATATCGAAAAAAGTCAGTCACTTTTACCACCATAACCAGACATATGAATTTTTTGAAATGAACTTTTGAGGCAATCTATGAAAAAAGATTCGATTCTTAGAAATCTGAGAACTTCATCCCAGTACGCATAAATTAAATATATACCTTGGTATTATATCCACATTTTTCTCCACTTAAATATTGTAAAGTAAAATAACATAGATTTAAGTGATAAATGACTGTCATGATGAGGGATAATACATTTTAAAGGGGTAAACAAACTTGACCTACGTTCTGAGTATCTATAACTTATGTCATTAAAATCCTATAAGAGCTACAGTGATTCATCTGTCTAGACGTCTTGCTTGCCTAGTGGCAAGTATTTATATCTACATATTTATATATGTTTATTCAATGTATAAAGCTGTTTAGTTGTCAGCTTTGCATTGTTATTAATCCGTTTATTTACGTTACATTTAAAATAAATGAATATTTCGGACTAAATTAAAATAGAAACATAATCACATTCATTACTAAATAGTTTTTATTAACAATCTTTGCAATATACCTGTATTTAAAGAAAAAGAAAAATAACCAAACAATACACAATTACGAAATTTTTCACAAAAATGTCTCAATATAAAATAACTAAGTAAGACTTGAAAATAAATAATAGACTGAGCAATTAAATTGGCAATAAGATCACGAAATTCAATATTATTTTATATTTCAAACAATTAAATACACAGCAATAGTGTTTGGTAGCAATGAATGAATACCATTAACTTTATTGGAACATCTCAGAAGTTCTTCTTTCTGGAACTGATTTTGAGTTACAATCTATAAATCTAAATCCCTCAAAATTTATGAGATATGCATATAAAAGTACACTTAAATATTCTATCACTAAGACTCATTTGTGATTAAAAGTTTTAAATAAATAAATTAGTCGATGTCGTCGATATTTTGACAATAGTAAAAGGAATTTGTAATTTTGCATTTTCAAAGGAGAATGGTCATTACCTACTAACATATTAATAGGGTCTTAGTAAAAAGTCCTATGTTCGTTAAATCTACCAAATTTAGAGTCTGTGTAGTCATTTTTAACTAACAAAACTTTCGCAGTATGATAATTAAAAATGTGGATATGCAGTTGGTCTATGTATACAGGCCATAGCACATATTTTTGTTATCACTTTAGATAAATCTACTAATTATCAATACTCTCTATTGATCAGCAACTACTTGCTGCCCTTTTAGAAACGTTAAGACGCACTTTGTCTAAGCAAAACCACCAGTACCTATAATACTCGCAACATATTTTGCAAGAATTTTTCTTCTTCTTTTATGATGCCTTTCCATTTCTATTTACCACCCGCTTATCAAGTAAAAATCGAATCTCATACTGGCACAAATTTACTCACGTACAGTGTATGTTAAATACATGTACTTATATTATTATAAAACAAATTGTCCGTCCATCTTTGTACTGATACTATGCTCCGTTATAGGAAAATGGCAATATCAGATACTGAAATTAATATTAAACCTATCTAATAAACACAATGCGAAAATATTACGCAGTAGTAGTATGATAAATAACATTAGAGTCTAGAGTTTAGTGTTCGTAAATAAAGATAAAGTAAAACTTGAATTCAAGTGATTCATATAAAAAATGCAGATATGTGAGAATGTAAAAATATATTCAAGCTAAGGAACGTTATGCCGCCCTGTCATTTGCATATATATTTCTTTACAGAAGTTGTTATTCATAAAAGGAATCACTTATGAAGCTTTGCTTGTATTTCTGAACAATTGCAGCTACGACGCACAAGAAAGTTACAACGCCAAGCTTATAGCCAATTTGACGTCGTTTTCATATGAAATAAAATTCAATTCATTTTTAAATTACTTATTTTTAGGGCCCATATCTTAATTAATTTGTTTATTAACATAACGGAGTATTATTCATTGAAAATGAATAAAAAAAAAAATATTACTCTGCTAATATTTATACCTATTATCAAATCGTAACATGACAGTTTTTACTGACCACTTTTTGTCACCTAATATTATATCTACCGAATTATAATATGGATGAAACCCACTGTAATCATTTAAATATCTTAATAAATATTTTCATCTATTTTTGTAATAAAATCTCACACCTATTAAATAAGAGCAGTTATGGAAATACGGAGTTTATAACTTTCACACAAATACGGTTGGTTGCCTTAGATTTAAGTCGCCCCATTTTTTCTTAAATACCACACTCATTAACTAAAGATTTTGAAATTGTTAGGCTGAAGCAACGGATATGTTACCCGTCAATATATCTGTGAGTATTTTTAAATATACATTTGCATCATATAAACTTATTTTTTTTGTTTACAGGTAAATTGGTGTTACAAAACGTGAAGATGTTCTAGTTATAAGAAACTGTAGAGGCAAATTATAAACGCCTTAACTAAATGTGTTAGTGGAATTAGTAAATATGTTGGTAGCATTGGTGGGAATTATGAATTAAGTCTATAAATATTCCAGTGCGAGCTCATCGTTATCTGAAAATTACGAGGTACGAAAATATTTAACATTAGTATAAAATTTATATGTAACAATGTATTCATTATATATTTGTATACTGTAAAAGCTTCTCATATGTTTTATAAACCGCTACAATTCTTCAATCTAACTAGCAATAATTTAAATTCTGAAATAAATGCATATCTTTATACAGATATGTAAATACTTTACCATATTGCTTCTTTACCAAAATAATTAGCACAATCTTTTTCAATCATATACTTCGTCATCACTTACAGTTGAGCCAATTCTTTACATATTGCATACCAAATTATACGATTTATTGATCCAACTCTAGTTTAAAAAATGAATTATTATTTTTCGTTACAGAAATCGAAAATTTTTTTTTGCGAAAGTCCATTTTTGCATCATTTTGAAGAATTGTGAGAATGCTTTTATATAATAATATATTCCCATACTAATATAAAATAATAATTTGTTAATAGTAATGTTATTTTATAAAGCTGTGATATTTGTGTTTAATATGCAATTGTAAATATGTACAGATTTGTATTAAATATATAAAAATAATTTATTGTAGACATAGAAAAGAGAATTACAATATGTACGTTAAAGTTGCTTTGCGTTTTAATTATTTTAGTTGAAAACAAAACATACATTCTAGACCTATTACATGTTGCAGATACAAAAGTCAAAAGACTAAAGGTATATAAATAATTACTTATGATTTACTGCTTTTTTAATTTCTTACAACCAATACTAGGACCTTGGCAGGGATGGGATCATAGTCGACTATCTACTTTTTATTCCAAAGTAATATTATTTTGTAATACCTACACTGTACTTTGAGAGAAGTAACGCGAAATTTCCCTGCTTTGTCTACTAAGAAGCATCTTGATAGCGTGTACTTTTTACGTAAATTGCATAGGAAAAGGTGTTGTTTTTGAGAAAAATTCGACAGCTACAACAAAGATTAAAAAAGATGAAGATAGAAAATTTTTAAAAATAACTAATTATACTTAATATATATATTAGCATTTTTTTCTGTCTTTAGTACTTATATAGGTATATTGTGTATTATAAGTACTTTTATACCCGCTTACAATAGACATTAACATTTTTCATATTCTAACTTTTAAAAGTTTTCGAGACATATTTGACCAGTAAGAGCTTGCCTTTACTCAGCTTAATAATATGTACGTATTTCTGTAGTTTTTGTCGAAACGGCATAAATAAGGAACTGACTACCTACTAGGTATGATTTTTTAGGTATACTAAAAAGCCTTATTAAAAAGCATTATTATGAATGTTCCCACAACACAAAATAAAAGAAAAGGGGAAATCTATAATTAATCTTTATCATAATATACAGAGAGCTTGGATTAAGTTAATACAAGAAGCGAGAGGCCTAACAGCGAAATCTCTCTGTAATATACTAAAAGACCTTGGTCTGTCTAGAACTATTATCGGTTAATTTGTAGCATTTAATTTAAAGGCGCTAATATCTTGTCAAATTTAGTTGATTAGAGAAAGGAGCTGGGACAGTGGAGGCAAGTCTAAATGCACATTTTAAAGAGGCTTCTTAAGCCTACACTTGGGTCGCAAGTCCCGGGCACTGCTCCGAGAACCTTTCTTTGCAACCCGCACGCGTACATCAATCCATAGAGTTTTTCTTCTAGCTTGCTCACTAGCTTTTTATACAATATAAGAAAAGAGGTCGAAAATATATAGTACAAATTTAGTTTTTTCTATCTATTGTTCAGCTGAATTTCATAAAACTTTCCTTAATCATCGCTTGAAAAAGGCAACTGATTCTAAATTTAAAAAAAAAACTGATTGCTTTACTTTTTATGGGTATTCTTAGTAATTCTTATTTATGAATTACTGAGAACTGTTTGTGACACAGTTAGTTTACAGAAATTAAAAGAAAGAAGACACGGTAATGTTAAAAAAATTTAATAAGACGAAATTGGACGCCTATTTTAACGGTACCTATAAATTTTTTGTGTAAAAACAATTACAAATTTTGTAGTTTCTGGGTATAGGTTTTATACTTCTTTATTATCAATACTGCCATTTCAATTTTTTTTTCTCAGTTTCACGTTATTTTGTCGCATAACAGGGTAGTCAGATGGAACCTATTCTCAAGAGACTTCGTTTCTCCACTTTCCGCCCGAATTCGAGACTTTGCGTGTTGCATTGTGGAACTTAACGCCGCGCTTTTTCTAGTTGACCAGAGCAAGGAAATGAAATTAAATTTAACATAATCAATCTCCCGTGTTCAATTAACCGCAACCCATCGGATTACTGCCCCACTGTGCCACGATGGTTCATTTTAAATTTATTTATTTATATAGATAAATACTATTTGGACATTTAACAATGGAGATGGATTATATTAGTTTAAACGCAAATAATTTGCGACACTTGCAGCATCACGTCTCATGAGCATAATTTCATCTCGTAGTACATCTCGGCACACAATAGGGCTAGATACGTAACTGTAAAGCTTTGAAAGCTCAGCTCCATAAAAGATAAGGCTTCGACGGTCACAAACGATATGTCACGGCACGTAGCACAATACAAACAGCGGCGTCTCTGTCGGTGCTTGTGTTGCCGCGTCGTTGTTCACAACACGCGACACATCGCCCGGCGCCGCAACTAATGCGACACAAAGCGGGCGGCGCGGCTGAAGTTGAATGCGGTGGCGACAATGCCTTTGTGTGCGGGCGGTCGCCACGTACAAATGCTTTTTCAATACATATGAAAGTAATATAATTATACCTATTAAGTGATGCTGGACAAAGGTCAATCCATCTTTCAATCGGAAACTTTAACATTTTCTCGTGTAAGCAATGAATACGACTGAAGACTTCACAAATGTTTAGATAGCTCTTTTCATTAGTATTAAGTTGTAAGTTCATTAGTATTTGTATCAAAAGTGAGTAAAACTGTTTCTATATTTGTTATCGCCAATAACCGGATACGGATACATATAGCTAATATGACAGGTGACAGCTGATAGAGTTGACAAGACAATATTTTTCTAAACCAGCAGCTTTACGCTGTTGGTACAAAATTGTAATTTTAAAGCGTTTCATTCTATCAAAAGTACCTACATTCGGCCCGCCAAACTAAGGCCTACCTTTTTCGCTGTATTATTGGAGTTATAAACAATCGAATTATTTTTTTAAGTAAACTGTATAATACAAAATTTATTCATAATTTAAACATTTAAAGGAATAATGTGTTAATTATAATTAAAATGATACCTAATCAAATAGTAGTGTACTGACTACTGAGATAACAATTAAAGCTACATTAGGATAGTTAATCTATATAGTGTTTCTAGTAGTGTTCACCAAACATAAGGATAATTATAAGGCAATAAAAATATATATATATATATATATATTTTATTCTAATTTATTTGTTTGACTCTACGACTTTTGTAATTCGTGCCATTTTCTGCTCTTTTCTTTTGCTGTTTCTTTTTGTGATTTTGCGGCTCATTTAAGATGACGGCGAACACACACGATTGCATCTACGTCAAAGTAAACGTATACATTATAATTATTTAGGAGGGCTGCTGAGCCCTCCTTAAAAGTGTAATATTAGATTTTTTATTTTAATAGTTTTTGGGTATGGAAAAGTGCTTGCAGGCGTCATATGCGGTTATTGTGGTCGTCTTTATGCGGTGCAGTTTTTTGGTAAAATTTTTCCAATTTTCACTCCGCTAGTTTGCGGATTGCCTCTTTGTCTCTATGAGATATCGCAATTTTCATATAAGGTACATATACATACTCATGATAATATATCAGCATATTGTTTGTTATTAATTTGGCATAGATGCAGATTCTTTATTTAATCAGCATCTAAATTGAAAATATTTGCTAATAGACTTTTTAATATATATTTAAAAATATAAGGTAAATAAAAATACAGGCATCTATAATATTAGATACCTATTAATTCTTAATTTAGGTGTCTTTCATTTAAAAATGCAATCCTTTGTATTTTTCTTTTTATTTTATAATTATTATGATGCAATTATTACGAATACTATTAACATAAAATATATACATATTCAAAGTAATTAAAGAGAAATTTCCTAAAAGCTACATTGATGACATTTATTATAAAAGCTTACGGTTGTTTTATAATATTATAGTAATTTACATAAACGTTTAAGAAATTAAATATTCCTGCAGTAGCAGATTAATCGAACAATCTAATCGTTATTTATGCACACTTAAGCCAATCGAATGCGATACGTAGATGGATATCTAAGTCCGTAACACAGTAGTATCGGCCACTACGTGTTGGCGTAACCTTAGTGATTTTTATTTAATGAAAAATAAAGATTAAATGAATTCTTAACACTTTTTCAAAACAAAATGAATTAAAAAAAAACTAATTCTTAACATTTTTTAAAGGTTAATATTTAGAAAACGTATCAAAAATTTAACGCAGCGGGATTCGAGCCCGCGCCTCTTGAAAACCGTTCAAGCGCTCTGACCGCTAAGCCATTCGTTCTACATCCAGCTACGCGTTTAAATATAATCAATACCAATTACCAATACCAGCCAGTATCAATTTAAATATAATCTATTCCGTAGTTGGGATTGAACCAACTACTTTCGTGTGAACAGAACCCACAACCAGACGCTATCCAGGTACGCTGTAATGGATATGGGTCTATATATATTCATCCATGTTTTAAATATAACCTTTCCACCTACAACTTAAGCTCACTAACATTCAAAAATGTCCCAAATATATTATGAAAACATATAAGTACTTTTAATACTCTCCATTCGGCAGCATCAGATGTGATCGCTTCAATTGAAACAATATTAAACGGTTTACCGACTAAGAATAAAATAAAACGGTAGAATCATAAACATTCCACATTTATATTCGACCTCTGTCGGTCGAATTCGTGATCCTTTTTCCTCCCGTGTGTTTCGTCCTCTTCCCACTGCGCCGTTGCGTCTGCGATGACCGGACCAGTAGATTTACGGGAGATAAAAATAAAAATGGTATAGCCCATAATGTTTTAAATCTGAGTATACGACCGCATCAGGCGAATGCCCAATTTAATTTTTCACCTCCGCTAAGAATAATCAACTTGATTCGTTCTATGCAAGATATCGGGTAAAGGCTTTCGTAATAAATTGAGTTTAATGGTTTTATTAATTGCATATAGCACCTGGTGATATGCTAGAAAGCATTTTGTAAAATTTATGTGTGTTTTTACTATTATTTTCTGTAATGAACTTTATTACTTTAGTTTAAGTAGTTTAAGTTTTTGGATTCGTATATGTAGATTTTGCTAAGAATAAAATCTTCTATGGTATATAGATATGGTATATTGTATGTAGTAAGATATTATAAACAATATGTTCAAGTAAAGCGCTTAAGAAAATACATATTAAAAATATTAAGTAAATATTAAATAATGATTGTCACTAACTTATCTATTTTTCATTTTTATTGTTATCAGTTTGCACATTGAGTACTAAAATAATATATTATTAAAAAATCCTGATTCTAATTTATGTAGGAATTAATATAAAATGAGTAATTTACTTTCACAATTTTCATTTTCACATTTCTGCCGCATTTTAGATTGGTAACGATTGGTTGAAAGGATTAGTATGTATAAGGTAACATGTACCTAAGTCTTAAAACACAGATTGTCAAACCTTTACTATTTTCAATTACAATTACTTAAATGTTTATTTACTAAGATTTACATTTTTATTCATATTGAGATTACACTTTAAAAATTTGCATCGTTACTAAAATATTAGTCACAGACTATTGTTATAGTCGCATATGGCGGCTTTATTTAGTAGGTGGGCACATACACCGTAAAGAATAACCGGCGGCGCGCCACAAAGCTTCTCGACATAATATACAAATAAATAACTCTAACAACAAATATTTTAATAAGCACCTCTAAAGAATTCTTCAACACCGACTTACACGCGTGACGCACTGTTCGCTTGTCACAAGCGACACCTGTGAGCTGGGACGACAATAGCTAAAAGTAATATCAAAGAAAAATAACACTTATATCTATAACAATACTTACATTTCTCCTTTAAACGGTGCAGAAACAATTTATGTCCTAGAGATGGCATGTCAAGACATGGATGGACATCGAGGCGAATCTGTTCGAAAATATCAAATCTTATGAAAGAAAGATAGGACCGATGGGAAATTGGAAAAGGCAAGCGTGAAACGGCAGATGCATCGTAAAACGGGCAGTTGTCCGGCACATACGCCAATAAATAAATAACAATATTTTATTACTCTTGATCGCGTAAAGCAATCTACAGTGCTTAATATGTCTACATTTCAAATTAAATTATCAATAATAAGAATATAATATATTCATTAAAATATTTTCATTCATTGAAATGGCATATATGAACATGTAAATAAAAGACACAATAGCGAGAATTATGAACTTTTATGTAATCTTAAGTTAAGTAGATATACGAGTATATTTCGGTTTGGTTTCATAAAATATTTTTTTTTCAAATCTAGTGCAAACCTTTGTTTAATAACCTTCAGTATTCATAAAGTCAGTTATAGATACAATTTATATATAAAATATAATTTTAAAGTGGCTTTTCTCTTTTCCTTTTAGTAGGATTTCTGCACATCATAGCATAAGTTTTCTATATAGTTCGTTAATTAGACTCTTCCGTTACTGAGTCATTGGAAGATATGGCTAAGCCGGTACGGATACGAGAAAACGGTATTATGTGTTATTTAGATTTTACGGCACCACAGAAACGAGTAGTCTAATATATACTTTTTCTACTTTATATTTCAAGTAATTATTTTACTTTAGAATCATTATCGGCTACCGTCTATTAATTCAAAGCAATAAATTAAATACTCAGCCAATATGTACTTTATACCTACCTACCTCATACGATGTATAATTACAGGTTCATAAATAATAAATCATAACAACTAATTTAATAAAATATTTGTACAATAAATTCTAAAAGGAATTCGGAATTAGAATCGATTCAACCTTGATTGTAAAATATATACGTCCATTATTACATATAAATTATAATTTATTTATAATAAAAGGTCAGATTTTTAACTAACGGACATTTTTTCAATTCTCATTAATTTACATAATATTAGCTACCAAAATACGACGCCGATACTTAAAAGACCAATATCGTGGTACTAATTAAGAAGGGTACATTCACTCAAATTAAAATCGTTGCCGACGAAGCTGCTTTAATACGCTTTTACAACGCGGCTGTCCCCGCCACTAATAACTAACAAGCATACATTTATGGTATGTTGATATATAAAAATTTGCTTCAAAATAGCAATAGTTTTAACTGAAACTAATAAGTTTGTCTAATATAAAAACAATAACCAATTTTTAAAATGTACGTAATTGTTGCACATATGTTTTGGTACTATGGTACATACATCATAAAAAGTTTTTATATATAATGTATATATAAGACATTAATGACAAGTTGAGGCTGTAATTTGCTACAAGCACGTTACTTACAAGCCTTGTATTGACATTTTTATATAAAAGTAAATAGACAGACGAGACAATTTATTATATTGGTTTTATATAAACAACACCATAAAATATAATATTATGCCAATGTTATTATTCATATTGTTTATTTATACACGACATGTAATTTGTCTTGTGAAAATATTCAGACTAATATAGCAAAATAATTTCCCAATTATTCGGACGATGATAAATGTAAAAACATTGTGTTTAACGAATTCGGCATATTTATTAGTATACATAAATACATAAATAAACTGGATCGAGCCACATGGAATTATGTAAATAATTACCAACTTGATTTAGAAGTTATTAAGATATTGGCATCTACCAATTAAACCTGTGTGCTCTATAAGGTATGAGTGGTTCAAATTTGGTAGACTTACCAAATTATATTATTACAATTAAATATTTTGTTGCTCTTAAAGTTTTTACATATAAATCTAACGTTTTATAAAATCAATATATAACAATGTAATATCGTATTATCATTTATGTAACTCTTGATAATATATAATAAACTAGAGATCCGCCCGCGGCTTCGCCTGTGTAAACTTATTTGAAAGTTAAACGTTCTTAGATAACTAAGAACGTTTTACTTTCAAATATTCTACCAATACCAATGGGCATAACATTGAAAAATTACATATTTAGAAAATGTATAAAAATTTGAACGCAGCGGAATTTTTATACGTTTTCTAAATATGTCTTTTTCAATCTTCTAAGTGTGCGTTGTTAATACACACACTTTAATAAATGTTAAAGAAAAAGAGTATAACATTATCGGAAGAAAATACCACCGATACTTGCTGTTTTGTTAAATCTGTTGCTTGCTTTATATATTAGATATTTTTAACATTTTTCTTAAAGTGTTATTTACACACTTAGCAAATTGAAAAACATATATTTAGAAAAATGCTTAGCTACATGGCTTAGCGGTCAGAGCGCTTGAACGGTTTTTAAGAGGCGCAGGTTCAAATCCTGCTCAAATGCTGCGTTCAAATTTTTATACGTTTTCTAAATATATATTAGATATGTAGGTATGTAGGTAAACTAGTTATTTAGTTATTTTTATAGCACATTTGACACATATCTGAGTGTTAACTTTCAATAAGTCTTCTTCACTTCATATCAATATAGGCAATTAACATCTATCATAGGGACCTTCAATAACTATTGCTTTACGAAATTAATACTCGTTTATGACAGGAAATACATATTTCATATACATTTCAATTTTCCAACTTAACTCAAGTTATTATTTCAAATTCATATTCTATTACATACAAAAATTCCATTAGCGCTCCGAAGGCACAGTGACAACGTCTTGCGGTTCTACAAAGATGAAAAGAAGACACGTCATTACTAAGCGGCTTCGACAAAGCTTAGCGCCATAGAATCATTTATTATTAACATGGGTTATTGAATACAAAAACGGCTAGGATTTATTTTGAAAATATAAACTGCAAAGCAAATGGGATTCCACTATATTACTGCTAATATATTTTTTTGTACAGTTAGATATACTCGTATCTTCTCGCATTAATTTTTTGCGGGTATTAAAAAAGATGGAAAATTACAGCGTTCTTTCTCTATTTGCTGCCAACTTAGACAAACTGTAGAACCGTTTTGTGCGTAAAATATTTCCGTTACCTTAAGGTCTAAGTCCCTTAATAAAAAACGTCCCTATATAAGTCAAACACTTTACACAAAAGGATAGTGTGTTTTATATTTATTTTGTTTATTTATTGTACTTCTTTATTCATTTACACGCCTTCATATAAACATACGCATTTAGTTTTGTAAAACTTGGTGTCATACATACAATTAAAAAAACACAATTAAGACAAATTGCGGGCAATGTAGCGAAGCGTTATATCAAACTTTAACTAAACAGTTAAAGTAGTCTACGTATATTATCGAGAAGGAAGTAGTAGAACGAGGCCTCGTCTTGGCATCCACCGGAGAGCGGCACATGACCGGCTCCTTCCGCCCCAATCGGCCAGAGGACTGTCAACTTGGGGAAGCCGATCGTCTAGACACCTGCAGCAGCAGCAGCCTCCTTCAGCAGGCGTCCTTCGCCTCACAGTCCCTCCCGCGCGCTTTTATGAGCAGGTCGTCGAGGGTGTCCCACCACCCGTGACGGTTCACGGGAAATTGGGATTCCCGTGACCCTGCTAGTGGTGGCCGAGAAGGAGCACCGTGAGGTTTTAGTGGGAAACGGACAGCCTCATTACCTGTCCGGAGTACCACATAACTTCGTCCGACTTCCCAATCTGATTGGTGTCCGTGAAGGATTTCTACATGAAAAAAAAAGTCTGCGAATATTTAAATACTAGCAATTCCCGAATCTAGTCATGAGTGGGTCCACAATCACCGCCTGTGGCGCTAACTAGCTAATGACCAGCTAGATCTTTTTGAACTTAGTTCGATATGTATATACATGAAAATATTTGGGTCTAGTAAGAAAATACTCACTCAATCGTCAATCGACCCAAAATTCACTTTGTCAGGTTTGTATAATAATAGGTTTTTTTTTAATATGTGGAATTCAATTATCACAAAATACTCTATGCCTACAGATGCACCTTAGTGCAAGTTTATGTTAATAAATTAAAACTTTTTTTACCTTAATTTTTACTGAAAAATGTATCACTGTTTTAATATACATCTTATTTGACAATTACAGTGGTCTGTGAATTGAGGGACTCATCAGCGCACTTTTTACTAACCAAATCAGGGGTATTTGAATATTTTATCATAATATCTAAAACCAACTAACTATATCTTTGGAAATAAAAATAAAAATTCAAAGAGGAATGCTATATCTAATTATATAAAAAAACCCCAAAAGTTATCCTCTGGACAGACAACACGGCACCTCCTCATAAAGACCGTTTCCAATAAATGGAACATAGTCTTTTCTCCGAAACGTATTAACGGCCACAGATAAAAAGAATCTGACTAAACTTTTACACGAGATACAACACAGTACTTAATGATTATTAATGTACTTTATAACCTTTATTATAGTAATAAAGGATATATAAATATTATCATTATAATATTGACATCGATATATTCGTGTATTTCCATTTGTTATCAACGCAAATGTTTGTTTTCTAAAAGTGGGAAGTAATGTTTCATCGCGTATCAGAGCAAATACATTCACGCTTGAGTTATAATATCCGTTAATATTGATCGTCTAATTATTGGTTAAACCTTCCTTGTACATTTTGAAATTGGGCTTATTTTACTTAATACAAATAATTAAACAAAGTAGACTTGTACAAGCATACAGATTATAATCGTAAAAAAAATAATTCCTTATTCAAACAAAACTTGTCTGGTACCTAGTTGCGAAGGTTTCGTATAAAAACAATAGAATAATGTAACCGATATCGAGAAAAAAAATAATAATTGGAAGATATGCAACTTGATGTTTCGCGATTGTTTTTATTATTAGCTGAAACATACTTATTTCCAAATATTTTATACGCTTACTCGTATATAAATAATGTTGAATAAATACATACATATAAGCGTACATTGTAAACTAATAAGTAACTGAGGTCACTCTGTCGGTTCCCGGTATGGTAAGTATAGGTGGTACTAGATGTATAAAAAATGTGTGATATACTCGTAGTTGTATATATTATTGATATAGTTTGTATATACTACAGCTCATAGTTTGTTTGTAGTCAGAGAGAACTTATTGTCAAGATACTCCGCTGTCCATTTTCCAACCGAAATCGCGCGACAATGTGCATTGAGTGCGGAACTCAACGCCATGCTTTGTCCTACTATAGCCGAGAAATGAAAATAATTTAAGTACAATTATTCCTATGAGTGGTCCCCCACCCTCACGAACCCACATGACCAATCGCGTTTACAGTCAGATTTTGTACGACTGCGCCACGATGGCCTCTATAAAGAGCAATTAGCATTCCAAATTCCTAGAAATAATTATTTGCACGTAAATAATTAATTACATATTTAGCCGCGAAACAACAACCATAAAGGCAATATTTATTAATAACGCTTGAAAATGGTCTGCTTTCATCTCATGAAGTCCTTCTTTTGGTCCCAAATCCATCAATTTAGGTGATGGATGAAGCATTGCTGGCAATCGAATTTCAAATTCGCTAAATCTTCCCATACAGCGTTGAGAACAGATCAGGTCGTTAACAGTATACGCAGAGCGAAGGTTTTATGTGTTTTTTACTCGTTTTTTCGCTCCAAGGTAAAAGCGGGAGGGTGGATGCGTCGGCGCAGACGTACGGGCAGCAAGGCGTGATTACAGGCTGTGCGCGTCTAATCACTCCCGCTACACGGCCCGGACGTGCTACGGTATTGTGAAGCTGCAGGGAAGTTTTAGAATTTAGTCTTAGTAATGCTACATGTATGTGATAAAAAATTGTTTAATAAATCGATAGCAATAACATTTTATAGCTATGTACAACTTAAATTTGCAAAACTAAATAATAAACTCTCTAATATAAATGTAATATTTAAATATTATAATGAATTTATAAACAAACAGGCATAGTTAGTTTTAATTTAGTATTAGTATAAGAATAAATATTAAAAATAAAATTCAACACACACGCACAACAAATCCGGTTTCAGAATATAATTTTATAAATATTTATTGACGAATGAATATATCTAATAATGTATTAAATGTTAAAAGCTGCAATACTTCTGTGTGAAAATATTTAACATGGACGGTTCATTGCCGTTAATAACAAACAAGACAAAAGCTACGCCGCTAACAACACGCGTTGGCCGTCTCGCGCGTTTTCAAGAGTAGAGCCGACAACTGACCGTAATGTTTAAAAACTTAAACTCCTTTGTATTTAAACATAAGAAGTATAAGTAATGTGTGGTTATTATATTTTTTTTCTAAATTTAGATGCTGACTTAATAAAGTGCGATTAATTTAGTCTTGCAGTCTAATTTATACGTATTAAAAGCCGTGCACTTAGAGTACTGCCTTCTTTGGCATACGTCCATTTTAGAGACGTAAATGGTAAAAAAAATTATAATTAATTTTGGCAAATGAGTCAAGCGCACAACATAGGTACCTACGCATTATATAATCACAAGGTTTATTAGAGAGGATGCAAGTTAATCGATTATTTTTAGTGATTATGCGACTACTTTAATTATCATACCGGATATCAATCAATAATTATAATATAAAATAGTTCCTGCTTATAAAAAACGAGGTTTGCTATCAGCGTAAGACCGTATAATACAACTTTAATTTCTAAAACCTTAGCATTACGGATGTATTTTATTTAAAAATCGTAAGTATGTAGCCATATGTCACGTTTAGAAATACTATAAGTATTATTCATAGTTAAAGTCAATGAAAAGGTTAAGTTACAAAAAATATGATCGAACTAAATAAAATAAAAATCTTATAGTCTATGTGTTTGTTGCTTTTATCGAATTTCAATCTGCGATTCTAAAACAGTTTCAATTCATTCCTTACATTTTATTTAAGTTCGCGTACATTCCTCAAGACATCAGTGACAGGACGTCAAGATGTCAGCAACGCCTGTCAAATGTCAACGCAACCACAATATTGAAGCAATTTTAATTCAATCGCGACATTTCGCCTACCAACTCCTACTCATTACGACTTCATTTTGTTATAACTACAATAAAATCCGCATTTGCCTTTTATTCATTCGCTGAGGTTGACAGCTTTTGTGTGGGAATCAATCTTGGGTTATTCATAATGCAGCAAAATTTTTTACGGTTCCACTACACACCACAAAGCTAATTTTGCTGCTTCATTTTTCTTTAATGTGAATTAAACGCGGAGCGATTGTATTGTATTCTTTTGGCTCTAATCTTTTGATATGTATAAAGATGCGAAAAGTTATATAGATTATTAATATCATACATTTTTCCTTGTCGCTACATAAATATTAAGTTCCATCATTAAACCCTTTAAAAATCAAGATGAATTTTGTTTTCAGTTGCAAGCCAATAATAAAACATATAGGTAACATTTAAATTCAATAAAAAATAATTACTACCTACAAACTATTATCTTAGTTTTACTATAATTATATTTATACATACAGTGTAAATTTATATTTAAAATAATGTTTGTTTAATTTACAAATGTCTCAACTAATGAATACAGAGAACTGGCACGATAATCACACGCAACCATTATCGCGAAGGCTCTAATCATTGGAACATCCGGCGCCTATAAATTACACATTGTGTGTATCATCACAATTTCATGTCAACTGTCTCTGCACATGTTTATGCATTTAAAAATTTACGTAATTTTTTTTTCTCTCCCAAAGCCGTCTCGTTAGAGTATAACCAAACACATAAATCGACTTTAAATTGTCAACCTTGTTTCTTTTTAAACACCGAACTAATCTCTGTAAGAAAGCAATTATATTCTTGTTTATCCTTAACGTATTTTAATACAGATATATTTTAAAATAACTCTTTTCTTTCTTTCTATATATATATATATAGAGAGAGAGAGAGAGGGAGAATTTTCCGAAATTGATATACACTTTACAGTTGAAGTTACGGAAGATAGAAATCGAAATAGGATGGCAAGGGGTGTAATTAACGTGTATATTTTACTAGCATTAGTATTCACGAAACGTAAACATTTATGTATAAACATTCGTTTGAAAGTTTTTATACAGAAATCAATATCGTATTGCATATTCGGAAATTGGCAAATATAAAAACTAAAATTCAATCAAGATAAATAATAATTTTCTTAAAGTGTAGCCATTCAATTTGTTTTACTACAATTTTTATTAAATTAAGATTGAAAATAAATAAAAGTCGCCATTACGCTTTCTAAAAATGTTAACAAGTTTTTAAAATTTTATTGTAAAAGCAATTCACGACACTTAATATGTATTTTATCACTTTTAAGAAACAACTTCGCATAATAGCCGACCAATTAAATAATGGTAGCCAATTCTGCGCAAGTGCTTATGTTAACTGAAACTAAGCTTTTCGCGTGCAAACATTAGATAAATCTTTTATGAGTCACTAACCCGAGTGCTAACGATTGGTCAAATGGACGTCAATACCGTTGGTTTGCTAGCAATCAATAATAGAGTATACTGATATAGGATATTTAAAATTAATCATGTATATATACATATAATAAAAATGTAACTGACCGCTGTCTGTACATGGAAGATATATGAAAAATAATATGTATACATTACATAGGACACAGAACAATGATTTAATAATATCTATTTGTCTGTGCGTTTGTGTACGTACTCAGAAATGGCTTAACCGATTCAAATTAAGTTTTGACTACTGTGTTTTGGTAAACTTCCGTTAATATTTAGTGTTTATTTTATTTCAATAAATAAAAAAGTTACAACCATTTCAATTATAAATTAAGCTAAATATGTTGATTTAAGTAGGAATGCGGGCTGGCGAAAATGCTAAATAGTTTAGTCGTGTAGTTTACGCAGGCGAAGCCGCAACCAGGTCGCTTGTTTTTAGTATAATATAAAAATTATACTTATACTCATACAAAAACTTTAACCAAACAAGATGGAGTTACGTCACAAAAGATATATTAAACAGGTATTAACAATAGTTACCTACGTGTCAAGTCCCACACACTCGGCATTACAAACAAAGTACAAAAAACAGGACGCATCCTAAACGCAGCTCACAAAAAGTGCCTCATACAAAACGGTATCGGGCGGCGAGCACAAAGGCGTCGGCGAACACTCATTTCACACCATCATCCGTCGATGAAGCTCCGTCCTACCATACGTGACCTAATGACATTTGTCCTAAAATATATCATGTAAATCATCAGTAGTAATCATCGAAAATTCAACTCTGTTTCTAGAGTAGTATGATTGAAATTGTTTTTGCAGGCAACGGCACTTGAGACGTTATAGTCGCCAGTACTGATAATGGACATTTTGGAATGTTATATTTGTGCAAAAAATGTGTTATTAGCTAATAGGTGGAACTAATGGAATTAGGATTCTCGAGTGCTATTCTCCGATGTAATGTTTTTAATTAAATATATATAGCCATTAAAAAAAGGAAAATGTACTAATATCGATTTACTTTGTTCTAATTGTTAAGTTGCGGTAGGTGCCAATTATTTTAATTATACTAATAACCAACTAGTTCCTTTTCCTTATGAATTTAATACCATTTTGTGACCCAAATTCAATTAAGTTTGAATTTAATTCGTATAATATTCACCATACATGTAGCCTATAAGGTGTTTATTATAAGGTTATTTGCGACTTTAAATATTTTACCAGACAAAAAAATTATAATCAGTTTGAATGCAACGCAATTGGTTGCAGTTTTAACTACCTTGCTATGAAAAACCGTGAAGTTTGAAAAAAATAAAGCAAAAATCCAAGTATCGCTATGCTAAACAAATTGTATAAGCTAAAACTCACACACTCTGTAAAGGCTTTACGAATGTAATGTATTTGATTGAATATGTCTTATTTATTGAATTAGTCTACCCTTAGAAAACAAATAACATTGACACAACATGGTCTTAAAAGGTCCACTTAAGTTAGATCTGAATAGACCAGTCGGCTCCTCGGCATCCCGTGGTGTGGTTCCGGCGATTGTTTTACCCATAAACAGTTACGTTGAGAAATTAATTTGAGCCTTATTCTCAACCAATAAGAAAGATATTTAATAAAATGTATTTTTAAATTATGCTCATTGTACCGCCCATCGTCAGATACATTGAAATAAGCTCACAAATAATCTTTAATAATGTTTTATAATGTGAATTAATGTGCTGGAATATCCCTTGTTTTAGATCTTAAGAGACGATATGTCTCCGAGATTTGTCTCGAGTTTGTCTAAACAATATAATGAATAGCAGTATTTTCTGTAATGTTTTATTAACTTACTAAAAACTATAACTTTATATAGTATGTTATTGTGTGTACGGAAAAAAAAGGAAACGGAAAAAAAGAAAAATAGCTATTGCATTCACAAAAATAAAATATTAACCCATATACCTAATACGTTTTTAACTATAACATACAACGGTACTATAATATACTAGGTGTTGGCAAACATATTTAAATTAAATTTCAAAAAATAAATAAAAATTGTATATATTTATATATTTTTTTCGTACTTTTTACAAGGTAAGTTAAGGGATCATTCCAAATTCAGGCAAGCTATCACGGTGAGATAATTATAGGGTACAAAGTCAAAAACGCAAGGCAAAGACGGATGGACACAATGTGTTAGATATTAATTTTCAAATTAGAGGTTTCGAATCCATACAAAGGTGTTCGGACAAAACCATCAACAGAAGTGCTAAGAGACCGATTATTATTTAAGGTTCTATAATCCTTTTCAAACATCTGCCTCTACAAATATTTATTATTTGGTTTTGTAAAGAATCAAGCAATACAATTATTATGAATACAAAATCCAATATTTGTGAAAGATATCTTTTCTGTTTTTATTATGTTTACTTATGTTTAATATATATATATATATAGCGCCCACGTCATTCTTTGTTTAGCCTAAAGAGGTGACATTGAAAATATATTTAAGGAAGCCATTAAAGTTTAAACCCACATCTACCTTTCGGTTAGGCACATACATAGTGCACTATACAGTGGAGCCTAAGTAATTGTTATATGCAATATTTTCGCTAGTGCTTACATTAAAAAAATGAGGCTATAACATCCAATATATAATAGCCAGGAAATCTAAAATAAGTAAACCATACAGTTTATTGTTCAATTAAAACTTAGCATAGTTTTTGCATGTGCAGTAATGTGAAGTTTATCTCCCTTTGTTGCTATCTTGTTAGCAACAAGTAAACAAGTAATATTTATGACACGATTGTTTAGTTCACTAGCCCGTATATTAGTATGAAAAAGGCAACAACTTAAGCTATCAATGTATTCATAATTTTATCTGAATAAGTATATACCATAAATATATATATGATACTTCCTACAATCACTTATTCGTTGTCGTTTAAAATTAGTTTTTTCTGAAATATTAAACGACAATATTGAATTATCATTGGATCCGGACACATGTGCATATTTTCAAACAAATTGGACAACAAGAATTTGGTCCAAATAGTTTGCATGATTTTTTTTACATTGAATGATAGATACAGGTAAAGATATAACAAAAGCGTGTGAATATTCCACTTCACATCTAATTTTACTCCAACGATTACATATACTATATTTTGTTTTTTTTTTAAATTTTATACATTATGAAAAATAAATAAAAAGTAAAGTCAAAATTTGTAACGAACGAACGAACGTACGAACAGTGTGTAATGTACTTGTTAGTTTTTTATTTCAGACAAATCAAATGCCCATCTGACTATGGTATAGACGAAGTCTATACTGTGTGGATCAAGCACCTAATATTATAACTTCTCTAAGAGAAATTACAACACATAACTTACCAGCTAGAATAAACTATAACAAATTCCGGTTTACTCGCTCATTTGGATAACAAATATTTCTTAATAATCCTCCGCAATCATCTATTCTAAAATTGAATAATTAGGCTAGCAAATCTCAAGCTACGACTGATAATAATATACAAGCGAATAGACTTAGTTACAGTTAACAAACAAGCCTACCAATTAGGGAAATTGCACTATCGTTACTGTACCCGCACATTTTCTTATTCACGCCATATTTACCCTAATGAAATTACCTGTTAATAATTACACACATCCGCAATTATTCTAGTACCTTTCATTCCATAACAGGTCAAGTAAACCAGCTTCACAATATTCACCGAGCAAAAGTTAGCTGGCACGCTCTTTTAAAATAGCTTTCTTGAATTATTAAAATCTAGAAAAGATGATATTCTATAAATAATAAATAAATATCAATCAATATATGGTCTCTACTAAAAAATATTTTTTGTAAATATATATTTTTTTCATCAATCATTGTTTTCATTCTTATTTAAGCAATAGCATATTGTCGTACAATATAAAAAAAAAAACATTTTTTGTTCTAAATATTATAAAATGAAATCTAGTAGTAAATTTAAACGTATTTGTTAACTCTCCATAATAATAAAATGAAAACGTCGCGACACAAAATGTCTCAAATAAATAAGCGCAAACGGGGAACAGAGATTCTTAACACTTAAGTTCCCATTTAAAAATCTTATAAGTACACAAACAACTATTTTATAAATAAATATTTCATTGCATTGCATAAGTATATACCATATATGCAAGTTTAAATAGAATTTTCAAAACAGATTTGGAGAAGTGCGGAAATCAAATATCAATATTTATCATAATAATGCATTAGAAATACATTAAATTAATAAAATAAATGTCATACACATACTACCATACATTAGTCGTAATATACTAAGACAACTTGTATTTTATGCATCACAGTTCTGCTCGGCGGAAAGAAGTACTTCTTTAATAAAGCATCTTAGATGATATTTCCTTTGTAGCTTCTCTCTAAAATGCAGTGGATATTGTAAAGGTCACAATGTCACAATGCAAATATATACTTTGTAACGAAAAGACAACCCGTTTTTGTAATCAGGCCTAAGGGTTGATAAGGCTAGATTTCATAATACAATATTTGTTTATTTTTAAAAATCTACCTATTTAGAATATATAAATTCATAATATAAAAGATTACTTTAAACAAGTAAATAATAACGCAACTTTAAAACCAAATGACAGTGACAAATAAATAATAATAGTACTCGTAAATAGAAATACTTACTTAAAACTCGTAATATTCAATAATAACATAGAGGTCCTAATAGTTCTATATTATAAAAGCAAATCAGGCTTTTTCCCACATAGCAGTCAGTGTAAGAGAGAACCTAGTGTCAAGACTGCCAGAAGCCATATTGGCGTAGCGTTGGGCTACACCCACGTTGGTTGTGGGTTCATTCCTTGCTAGAGGGAATGGGTATATTTAAAGTATATACATTTCCCTCCTCTGGAAACAAAACAAAACGAGACGTTCAGATCCGCCACGCAACGTACAAAGTCTTGAAGTGAGACGAAATGTGAGTAACCGAGTGTCAAGTTCCCGGGCAGTGGGTACCGAAGAGTTCTCTCTGCCTACTCTTTAAAAGCATATTTTTTATTTATTAAGATGATATAATTATATTCATTTGCAAGCAAGTTTTAATATATTAGCAACTTTCTATTTACATAATTTGGTTTTCTATTAGTACTAGCAACATGAAAATTATAAATTACATTAATTTGTGAAATTATACCGAAATTAAAAATCTGAGTCATAAAACGTTATAGTTTTAATTTCGTAATGAAAATTATTAAAAAAGACATATTTAGAAAACGTATAAAAAAAATATTTTAGAACGCAGCGGCATTTGAACCCGCGCCTCTTGAAAACTGTTCCATGCGCTCTGACCGCTAAGATTCTACATCCAACTATGTCGAAATTCTTATATTTGTTGTTAGCATCTCTGTAGAGAGATTTTTACAAATTTCTGCTACCAAAAGATTATTATAATAGAGAAATATATTAATGTATAGTATAATTATCTTAGCTTATGGTAATATCTTTACCGTTTTTTAAGACCATATTATGGAGATTTGTCCGAACTAGGGTTGAGTTAGTGCTGCTACTCAACACACAATGTCTCAAATTCGGGCAGAAAGTGGAGAACGGAATATATTAACATTAGTTCCTCTCTGACTACCTGTTATGCAGGAAAAAATGTGAATCTACTATCTATATACTAGGTGTATAGAAAATGATCAAATATTTTTTTTCTTAATATACGAAGAATCTGGTATATAGTACTGGCTAATAAATTGTACCACCCCCAAATGTTCCACTTAATGTCATGATTTTTTATTACTGGAAACACCAAACTATGCGTTGACAGATCACTTGCCTGCTTTTGATTTTGTAATGTCGTCAGGTTAGTGCATTTAGTTTGAGAGAATTTTTTTTTTGTTAATGTTTAATATAAGTTTCACGAATATACCTAACACTCAGTAAAAAGGTCAGTTACAAATTTGCTATAGGTTTTTATTTAATACTTTTATAATCTCGTCTCAAATTATATATAAGTAACGTACTTGAGTTTTGAGAAAGTTTTGAGAAATTTTGTTCTTGGAAAGGGTATTGTTGTATTTAGAAAAGATGTGTTTGAAACAAATATTTGCAAAAGTTGTGTTCGTTTGTTTTTTTAACTAAAACAGGAAACTAAAGAATTGCATCTAAAACATTTGATTGATCAAAATAACAAAGAATTTAACTTTATAAAAAAGTAGTAAAGGTTTTTTGATATTTCATTTTATAATTATAAATTCATATTTGCCAGAATATAAATATAATATTTTCTATGAATATTGTGTGTATTATAAATAATAGCCATGTAATTTAACCATATATCATATTTGGAAGTCCCTCACCTTTTAAGTGGTAGAGTTTACGTAACCTGTGGCATAATTTAACCGACTAGTCGTATAAATTGTTCCAAATGAACGCTTTCAGAAAAACTTATATTTTAATTAATGCGCTAAGTTTACTTTGCGGTAGATGTTAAATTATATCCTAAACTATAGGAAATTGCATAAATGATTTGTCTTTATTAATATAGAAACGAGATATATTGATGAAACTGAAAAATATATCCGACTATCCGTACTTTGATAACTAATAATTTTAAGATTAATGATAATAATTTAAACGCTAATAATTTACTTTATTTTTTTAAACTAATTTAAAAATTAAAGTAATTTAAACTACAATAACGTTAATTTCAGGCAGCAATACCACCTATAGGTATAATATGAGAGTCTCAAAGTAATGAGTGCCTAATACCGTTGTATCTATTTATTACATCATATTTCTTGAAAAAAACACAAAATCTATTATATTAGCCTTATATTTTATGTAGATAATTAAAATAATATTAATCATATTTTTTAAGCCTGCTAATATACTTTATACCTACTCGTAGCTGATGACAACACTTCTAGAGAACTTCTACATTTCAAACTTTGATAAATGACATCATTTTATTAGTGTTATATTCATAAATCATCGTTATTTATATAAGTGTTAGAAAAATATTGACAGTATTTAGTCTCTGCAGAGATTATTAGCAGTAGTCATGTCGCTTCAATTAAACGTGTATAAATAAAACAACTTTTACTAAGCCCTAAAGACTTGTAGGTCTGGGTCACTCATATATGATTAAAATGTTTTTAAACCTTCTCACATTATCTCTAGTGGGGTAGTCAGATAGAATTTGAAAATTATTATATAGACTAAATTTATATAACGTAATATTTTTTATATTTGTCTCGTAAATGTATCTATATTTAAAATTTGTATCAGTTATCTAATAATACAGCGTAAGACTTTTTCAAAATATATCTTTTTCTATATTTAGTTAGAGGGTCAATGAGTCAGCAATTGTTCAAGTGGATGCAATATCACGATCTATTAGGGCACAAATGCGGTCGTTACAGTGCGTTACACCGTGAAACAGACCACCTCCGCGACCATTTTTTATTATTTAGAATATAACTTTCATCCTCCGCCCCCCACGAAGGACGGACTAGATCGAAATTTTACACAATTTGACTAGGAAAAAGCGTAGTAACTCGATTAGGAAAATTGATGCCACCCGGAATTACAACAAGGTATTTAAAATTTAAGATTGTAGTTAAGTTATAAACAAATATATGGCTTTTAAATGATTTTATCATTGGATTTTATATAACAATACTTTCAGAACAATATATGCTTAAGTTAAATAAGTCGGTCAGTAGTACGGGCCTTGTAATAATTAATGAAATTTGCAATAAAACGTTTAAAAGGCTTTTCGAAATACTTTAGTAGATACCTTCTTTTTTTAAACGTGTAGCTGGGAAATTTTAAAAAGAAAATCCTATATGGGAATAGTTTTTGCACAATAAAACAAAGATTCTAATTAATATTATTTTTTAATATCCCTATTAAATTATAACTTTGAAAACAATATTTACAATAATGTATAACTATTAACTACAGTACCTTATAACAGTAAATTAAAATAAATAACATTTTTTCTGACTCTCAGTTCCTTTTCATGCGAAATTTATGAAGCGGGTGAACAGGTATTTTACTTATTTACATTTCCATCCAATTCTTAAATTTATATGAATATAATAAATAACATATCGATTATTGCTTCAAATTATTGTTATAGAAACTTTTTACATAATTATTTACGAATGAGATCACTACGTAATACATTTTAACAGCACTGTACAAAAAAAAACACACTGCACGGCTTATACAAACGTCAAACAATAATCCAAATATTTAGGCCTCCCGTCGCTGCGTAACGCAGTATCGTTAAACTTTAACGACTGTTTGTTTTAGTGTTCACATTACAAAATTGTAGTAAAAACAATTTTAGCAAATTGGTTGTATATGTATATTATTTTAACAGCAACTAATTATTTCACTTTATTTATATTATAAAAGTAAACGTTGTGTTAATCTAAAGTTTTATAAGATTGAGGTTATAGAATACGAGTCTTGTATATTCAGTTCTATACTTACAACCTAGAATTGCACGAAATGTTGGAGCAGTGCGCTAGAGACCGCTGATGTCACGCTACCGGTAGCGGTGGAGGTGGAAGGTAGCATGGACGGAGAGCGTGTGCCGCTGCCTGAAGCAATTCAGCTTGATAACGGTGTGCTGCGAGAACGTAAGGCGATGGTATAGAAAAATCTAACGGAGGCATCGCTTGGATTACTTGCATGGCTAACATATTAGGATTGGGCGGGGAGGGTGATGCTCGCGGCGGCTCTGGTTCCAACAGAGCTTCTATCGTGAAAGCTCTGCGTGGCCGTTCTCTAGGTAACATTGTGATTGATGCTGGTTCTGCAAGCTCCGCAGGCTCAGGGCTTAACTGACATACCGGCGGTGTGTACACGCCTGCAGTTGGCAGTGGAGGAGGAGGCGCCGGAGCCCCAGCTTGCCGCGCTAGGAAAGCTCGATTAAAACTTGCAAGCGCAGCCAATTCTGCATTTAGATTGTCTTTCTCTCCCTTTTGCAACTTAAACCTCTTGCGTCGGCGGAGCAGGGAGCCATTTTCAAACATGTCGAAAGCTTGGGGATGCAAAGTCCAATATGCACCTTTTCCAGGACGATCAGGACGCCGCGGCACTTTCACAAAACAATCATTAAATGAAAGATTGTGTCTTAAAGAGTTCTGCCAGCGTTGTGTATTGCGACGATAATATGGAAACCGGTCCATTATAAACCGGTAAATTTCAGACAAGGGCAACATGCGCTCAGGTGAGCTCCAGATCGCCATCGCCGTTAAAGATATGTACGAATATGGTGGTTTCTGATCACCGTAAGATTCACGTGAGGGTCGCGGCATTATCACTCGTACCGACGACCGCTAACAAACAATTAATTAAATAAGCTTTACAGAAACTACACAGTGTGGGTCACGTCACTTCTGTACGAGGTCTGAAAAGGAACTGAGGCGAGGAGAGCTTACTGTTCGGCCCGCCTGCCGGCCGCGGTGCGCAGCGGGTGAGCGGAGTGCCGCTCAGTGTACACGCCATTGGTCCACTCTTTAGCCAATAATACGACTCCAATTTCAGGTATGATGTCGGCTTTCGCTCTACTAACAAGGAATTTAAATTGATATTATGTTTATATTGCCTCCAAAAATCTTTTGTGATGACACCGCTTTTTATTTAGCGTATGTAAAATACGATGATGCCGAAAAAGAGATTAAAATCGTGCAATAATTAAATGTTGGATATATGATGGCAAATATATTATAAATATGCACCTAAAGCAAATTAATAGAATATTTACTAATAAGAATATTTGATTTGTTTAAATTAATTAATAAAAAAAAATACTTAATACATATTACATTAGTACGCGCTACCCCTTTCTGTGATTAAAATATATTTCTTAATTATTTATATAAAATATTGTAGGTACCTACAAATAGACTGTAAATCTAAATACAGACTCAATATTGTCTATGGTCCTATTATGAAAGTAATAATTATTATCTTATGCCAATAATGAGTAAAACAAAGTGATAATTGACTAGATCCATCTTAGATGTTCCTGATTCAAAAGATGTAGGTAAGTATGTATGTATGTAGGAAACCTAACAAATCGTAAAACATTTTACTCACGTAATTCCAATTGACTATATAATCGTTTCTTACTACTATAATAAATAACTCGAGTCGACGTAAATAAAAAGCAACGAATTATATTTGGAAACTACGAAAGAACCCACAGTAGGTAGTCACGAAATAAGTCTTTTCGAAGTTCGAATAGAAAACGTAAACTATACAAAGGTGTTTGAACTGTGTTAAAAACTAAATCGTTTTTGTGAAACAACATTTTCCTTGTATTGTCAACACGATTTCTTAGAAAAACTTTTTTACTCGACAATTTTCAGTTTTCAGCAACAAGTTACGGCAAACACACTTTACTATTGGCTTTTATAATAATAATATAGATGTCTTTGGATTGGGACCTGATTGACTAGTGATTTTGAATTTGAATTCCATTATTTTTACATATTTATAGTCTAATTGTTTTCATTTTCGCTCAAGTTAGATAAAGCGTTGCATCGGGTTCCGTTACCCGGCACGCAAAAACAAGCCTCTAAAGGCCGGAAAGTAGAGCAAGAAGTTTTTTTGAATTAATACAATTCTCTTTCGTCAAGCGATAATTCTGTATGATTATATAAGTAGCAAAGAAAAATGTTTAAAAAATAGAAAGTTGCATTTTCGAGTTGTATTTTCTAAGAAAAAACAGGATTCAGTAACCTCAAAAACAATAAAACTGAATTTTAATAATACTTATCTATTTTAGTTCCTATTATAGGTACCATCATCTATGTATTAAACCAATATATTTAACGTTACAAAAATAATTAAACTAGTACAAAAGTGTGTATAATTATTATATAGTAAACAGAATTCAGTACAAACCTAGCTATTGAGTTGACCCTGATTGTGCAATAAATGAAACTATTTTACCTAAGCTACAAATACAAAAGAATTTTAATACAAAGATATTTTTCTACAAAAAACTATCGTTTTCAGGGCATAGCTGATACCTACTAGATTTTAATCAATTTATCTACAATAATATTTTTAGCGTGATTCGAATCCGCGCCTCTTAAACCGTCCAAGCGCTCTGAACGATATACCAGGCGTTCTGCATCCGGTTAAGTCAAAATTCTTATATGTTTATTACAACTTATTTTTATTGTTAGCGATTCCATAGATATATTTTTAAAAAATGTTAACGATCAATACGAAATAATTAGTTTTAATACGTTTTCTATAAATGTTATTCTTGGCTTAGCTTAAGACGATATAAAGATGTGACTCGTGTAAATCTAGATTCATCGTAAATATTTTATTTTATTTCATCTGTCAGTACCCTACGTCTAGTATTAAAAAAAAATTGATTGGTAAATTTAATGTAAGTATAGTAGGTAACTATTTTCGTTGCTGATTTTGTGTAAAAATTGGGTTATGAGTCTTGGGTTGTCTATAGGCTAGAAAAGCACTTAAATAATAAATAAAAATATTAAGTTCCATCGTGTAATATTATTTTATATGGTATATATAGGTACATAAGAATGAAATCTGTAATCTATAATGTATAGCTATATGAATCGTATAATTGGATACTTACCAAACAAACAGATAGGAAGGTACAAACTTATACAATTACATGCTTAAGCATTTTGTACATTTGAGTTTGCCATACTTTAATAACAAAAGACCGTGAGAATTATACAGTAGACTGTAGAGTAATTATTTGTTAAGCAACACATCTATCTCACAAAATGGTAGTGTGACCATTCGTTATGTGCATTTGTAGTTTTAATTACATACAACAAATGTTATCATTATTAAGAAAAAATAATGTGAGAAATGTGTGATTATCTTACATAATTGTTAACAGCGAAATGATTCGACCATATGAATAATATAAGAGAGACAACACGGCGGCTTATCTCAAAATAAAACTAAAATACCCTGAAAAACTGAGCACATAATTGGAAATAATATTTTATCGATACAATATCTCGGCTATTTCCTCGTAGTGAATTGTTAAAGGGAATAACGGATGGAAGCGTTCCCGTAATAGATGTCTTAAAACGAAGCGTTACGGTTCTATATTGTCGAATATTCCAGGCCGCATTACATAGCCATGTTTATCATCATACGGGCATAGTGTGTGGTGCTCGCACTGCAAATTCGTCACGGATGCTTATCGAGCGGGCAGTCGATAAAGCCGTGTCGATGTTTTATTATTACAGAGAAGCTCTCGGTAATCATAAATCGAAGCAGTGCTTACGTCGATCACACGGGACTCATTACCCACTCGATGTTTATCTTCTAAGCTTAATTTATTGAATACGTTACAAAGAAAACACCGCTCATCGTACATGTAATTATATACTAAAAATCAATTCTTAGACTCGAAGAAAATAGTTGCGGAATCGTTTCATAATTTTTAAATTTTGATAAGTGTACGCGTTACGGAAATTAGGGATTTAAATTAAAAGCACTTTGTTAAGGCCGTCTTGTAATCATGTTTTTATTCCGAAAATAGAATAACACACACCTTTAGAAAAAAATAATCATAAAATAACAAATGTGTAGTGCGTTCTAGTATTTACACTTGTTTCTTTAGTTTTGAAAAATCTGAAGCTTTTGTTCTATTACGCGTAGGTACATGATAAATATGAAAAGAAAACATATTTTTCGAAATAACCGTGCCTTACGAGACTATTTGATTTTTTCAACACTTGAAGATTGAAAAATGTTTTTTTTTTTTTGAACGCAGCAAGAATTGAATCCGCGTCTCATGGAAACCGTCCAAGCGCTCTTGCCGCTAAGCCATGCGTTCTACATCCGGTCTATATCTACGTCGAAATTCTTATTCTCTCTACAGAGAATTTCGCGAATTTCGACGTTGCCGGATGTAGAACAATCAGAGCTGTTGTACGGTTTCCATGAGGCGCGGGTTAGAATCACTCTACGTTCAAGTTTTCTAAAAATGTTTTTCAATTTCCTAAGTGCGCGAATAATACTTTAAAAATGTAAAAAAAAATTGAAGATTGTTTTATTAAAAACTCACAGCTACATTTGTGGCTTAAGAACGACATTGGTTTGCTTTTATCGCCCAAGATAATTAATTCTGCACACCATCTAAGGCGACTTTAAAAAGCTCTCAAATCGCGTCCATCGTTACTTGCATATTTTTTGTTCAAAGTAGGCATTTTTGCGCACCCCGCGACGCCTAAGGGTGATTTATGATAAAAGTTATAAGCGGCATTTTTAATATCAACGAGCCTTTTAAGTTCGGCCCTTTGTAGATGCCGCGGCTTGATAACCTAATTAACAAACGTTATATATCATTGGTCAGCGAGCAAATATAAGATTATATTTATTATGGCAGAAAAGCTACACGCCATGCGATATGTTCAGCTCGCTTTATTACCTGTTATTTTTGATCTGCAGTGCGGTGTAAGTGTAATTTCCTAATGTAACATTAGTATTATCGTAATTTCACAGTCAATATTGCGCTTGGATTAGTGTACAAATATCGTATTGGTAAAATGTCTTCATAGCGTACGCAAGTGTTTTTTTAATTAAAAGTTATGCTCGTAATAGGTAATACTTTATTATTTTTTTAAGTATTACATTAAATAAGATTTTTATAATTGATAAACACCAAGTTATATAATGTGAAAACCGTCATTAGTTCGTAAAGTTCGCAACAACGAAATATATGAAGAAAAAAAACCAATTAATTAAAGTAGAAGCTAACTAGTACCTATATAATAACAGCTTTGATGTTTCTTCTAAATCATACATAGCAATACGAGAATACTAGAACTTTATACGCCATAATTCTAGCCATATTGAAGTACGAGATAACAAGACCCACGGGATAAAGCATTGATCTCGCTCGGTACACGTGACGAATCACGTAATAGCTTGTTATTTGTAAGCTCAACTAGCTGTATTATCTTACACGTCTTTTATCCAATCTCTTGAAAATGTTTCTATTACATATTGAACCTTATTTATTAAGTAATATATGTAAAATTTGAATGAAAGTCAAGGTACTTATCCCCTTGTATGCATATAAGACCACGTTAAATAGATTCAGATTCCAGTATTAAATTACGCTTGATCGAACCATAAAGACTTTTTGATATATATATTTTTTGTGCATTTTTAATAAATTTACCTATGTCAACGTTTTTTAAATTAAGAACACTATCGTTTTACGTACAATTTGGACTTTCAAGAAGTGCTTCCTGTTGTAAAATGTAAACGGAATAATAAAATTCGTGAACTTTCTATTATTGATTAATGTTAATAGTTTATGAATATATTTGTTATACTTTTAAAGTAAAAAAAATAATAGTTATACTTTTAAAGTAAAAAAATTGTGTTAGGTACTACAACGGTCAATCTTACTTAGCCAAAACAAACCAATAATTTTGGGGCCTAACATTAATTATTCAAAGCAAATATGAAATATTAATTTATTATTGTAAAAAATAAACACATTAGAGTCAACTGCTTTCTATAGTGTGTTGACGCGCACAGTTGATGTTAATTCAAACATCGAACGAAACCATACAAAAGAACACCAGCAACTTCGTGAGCAAAGCGCATCAAAATGTTAGTTTTACTTTAGATTGTGCAAACTAAGTCACGTCAGGTCGTAGCAATCACTGTAGTTCCGTTTGTAACACATCCTACAATTAACAAGTAAAGTTAATACATTGAAGAATTTTATCCTAAATTTTTAAATAAGCGTGTATAAAAACTGCAATGTATACAAATAAATGGATAAAGTCGATGTTAAGTATGATAAACATGAATCGAGTCCGGGCTGTCGGAAACGGAAGCGCCAGCTATGCTAGTAATGAATTTGCGAGGGCGGCCGTCCTATGAAAATAAATTGCCGTGTAGTTTTCTTGTTTTGATTTTAAAACTTTATTTTGACTAGGATTATAGGCCAATAGGGAACGGAATATTGATTTTTATATCAATTATTTATATAATGTATATATATATATATAATTAATTATATAATGTTGACTAATACACATTAAAAACAGCCTCACACTTTTTCCTATATAGTAGAGTAGGTCGTTAATTTCAAGATATTACATGAGAAGTGGCGCAACATCTTAACAATATTGATAACAATAGTGATGATTTTTCGTTCGTTATTCTGATAAAAACAGTGGTTTAATATCCATGTAATTTAAAATGCTTAATTCATTTTAAACTTCAAAAGATTGTTAGAGTTCCAGCTTACGTCATGCGTAACACGCAAATAAATAAGCAAGATTACTAACCAGGAGGTAATTACAAAATTCATGTATTAAATTTATGCACTGGAAATTTACGATTTGAATTGGCACTTCGTTCCGCTTCCGAGATTTCGTAGATGAGATGCTACAAGATAAATAAAATTTCATTAACGAAAAGTCAATAAACTTAAAACAAAACAAATTAAGAAAGTTAATAGCAGAGGTAGTCGGTGTGGTATTAATTAAAACTAAACAAATTAATTCGACATCAAAAACACCGACTTGCAACTTTGGAGCCGTCTTCAGTCATTTACAATATAGTAGAGAAAGATGTATAAATCCGCTAATTGCTTTGCTACTATATTATAATATTAATAAATATTTAAATTAAAAACATTTGGCCAATACGTCTATTATAATTATCCAATTAAGCAAAACTGATAATATGATATATACCAAAATATACTACCTATCTATAATTCGTATTTTACTAGCGGTGTTAAATTATGTTCTAAGCCGATATGACTATTTCTACAATAATACCGGATCGAAGCAATATAGAAATTTTATTTTTCTGAACAAACAAAAAAATATTTGATAGGTACTCTAAAGTGTATTCTTAAATAACCTATATTTTTATGTTGGGATCAATTTCACTTTTATACGCTTTTAAGAAATATGTATACTTTAGTTGTTTTTTTTTTCAGTTTTAAACAATAAGGTAAGAATGCTGTAGGTACCTACTATGTTTCTATCTACTAGCAGTGTAGCATTACTGTACATCTGTCCATACCATATTAAATAATGATTCAGCCATAATTTTGAAACTTTGATTAAAAAAAAGAAAAAACGTTTGCGTTGTATTACAAACAGCGTAAAACAATACCAAATTATATTAATAGATGAAGCCGCTGTCTTAAGGTAGGTAATAGTAGAAATTCAATTTGTCCGAGTGACCACAAAAATGTGTTAGCCCTCACCAAGCAGTAGGCACGGATAGAGGGTTCGGGGATGTAGTTATCGATAACCACGAAAAATAACTTACCTATACAAAACAATAAATACTTAATATAATTCTATTTAACTCCTCATATAGACGGTACTCTGGTGACTGCGCAATAGTTTGCATTCGCACGGAAAGCAGACAACGAAATGTGGCACTGGTTCGTCTACCCTGCAATGCGTGATAAAGCTTGAAGTTGAGAAAAAATAATATTTTACATAGACCTACTCATCAATTTTCCAATTGATAATACTTCCTGTAACTATTCAAACTTATCACGAATTTTCGCTTAAAACGCTTATTTTTTAGACTTTCGATATAAAACGGAGAGTATTTTGACGGAAATCTTCTCAGCTACATAAATTGTATGATATTATCCGGATTTAGTACATACCTAAATAGATCCATATAATTTGAATGATTAGCAAAATACTTAGAAATAGATTTATTATTTACATATAAATAATAATAATCGACTTTTTTAAGCACATCACTATATGAATAACAATTATTATTGCTATGATTATAGCGGCGCTCGTCTAATAATTCACTCTACCTCTAAACTCTGTAATTACGGTAGAAACAGGCCGACTCACTGTCAGATAAATCGTAACTTTACGCCACAAACAAACTTACCCTACGTAATAGTAGACTTTACTGTAACAACATTAACATTTATTTACATTTTATATAGAAATATTTTACCAGCGTTAAAATAAAACTAGATATCACTGTTTTATTGAAATTGGCAAGTATACATTTTCTCTAATCTTTTTCTGTTATATTATCAATAAATTTGTCTCTTAATTTTTTATATATTATGTCATTAATAGCATTTTAAGGGGCAAATATGATGGTGGCTGTAACACAGTTTATACTAGTATAAAAACATAAATATAGTTAATCTAGAGTATTTATGTATTATGTAATTGTGTCAATAAAACTATTATTATTATAGTATTATAGAAATAGTAGCTACCCTGTAAATAAAGAGCGAAATTAAACAAAGAACGCCTGTAGTCAGTTTTTCGTTTTTTTTACACCTAAGTAAAGTGTGAAGTCAATGCAGTCGCAGGGGCAGTGTGACAACGTATGACTGAAACGCGATCAGCGATATATTCGATTAAAATTAAAAACATATACAGAAAAAGTGTAAAAAACTAAACGTATCGTGACTTGAACCGTTGGTCTTGGAAACCGTCCAAGCGCTCTATCCGCTTAGCCATTCTGTCTATATCCAGCTACGTCTTAATTTTTTTACGCTTGTTTGAATATTTTTTTGTTGTTAGCATCACTTTAGAGGGATTTTTATAAATCTAATAGAAGTTATTCCTCAAAAGGAATAGGTTTGGAAGGAATAACTGCCAAAAATTATTCCTCAGAAAAATCGTTTCACAAGTGATAATGCTATTTATTAAATACTTACACATTTAAGAGGTGTAGGTTCGAGTCCCGCTGCTATGCGGGAAAAAGTGTGAAGATAAAAAACATAATTAATTAACATAAGATTAATTTGACTTCGTTAATAAAACATTAGTGTCTAATAGTCCGTAGCATTACAGATTATATTTTTCAACAACATGCAACATTGTCATAGTTTTTTCCATCGCCATAATAAGGTGAAAGTATCTCAAAAGTTTTTATTTAAAACAGAAAAAAATAAATATAGTACGAGTTTTTAGGGTTTCTTGTTATTTTTTTCTAAAAAATATTGCAATAGCCTTTAAATTCTCGATTTGAATTCTTTTTTCCGAAAATTCAACAAGCAATGAGTAACTTAATATCATCTCAATTTTATTATTATTAAAATATATCCTTTTTGTTTTTTATTTAAGTAATATTATAATGAACTTTATTCAAAAACGAATTGATATATAAGTATACCTACTTCTTTTTTAGTACAAATAATAAATATTAAACGACAATTATCAGAGAAAATTAATTACGGTATAACAATTCGATACCTATATAAAAATATGATTCTGAGTATTAAACTACTGAAAAAAAATATTTTTTTTACTGATATTTGTATTACTAAGCTGAAAAATATTTATACATACGTTTATACGTATTATAAACGTATGTATAAATAATTTTGTATAAATATATTTTCAAAACCTTGTAGCGCATACCAATCAATACTTATTCAAAGAGGGCTGCGGTTTAGATGTTCGGCGGTCACAAATTACTAGCCTCCGTTTGCTCTAATTCCACCAACACGACGCTAGCCTGTAATCACACCAATTGAGCTGTATTTCTACTTCTCTACAATGCTCTACCAGCTGTCGAGGTGATTTATTCAATATGAATATTTTCTTAACTCGTAATATCCATACTATACTATATTATAAATATATACTAATATTATAAATGCAAAAGTAAATGTATATAGAGATACTTGAGGGTCTTAGGATGAACATAAGCTAGTTTTGTCCCCCAATTTATTTAGTTTTTTTAGGAATTTTATTGTTTTACGTAAAGGCCGCCAAAAATACGAAACAGCTATATTTCGGTGGGTGAAGCCGCGAGCGGGTCGCTAGTATAAATATATTTTTTTATGTATTTAGAGATTTTTTTTTTCAGCTACTCGCTTTATTCTTAATAGCTACAGCATAGAACCTAGTCTTATAACACTCCGATCTCCGCTTTCCGCCCGAATTCAAGTCATTGCATGATAACTGACAGAACTCAACGCCCCGCCTTATCTTGCCACAGAGCATGGAAATTAAAAATTTAAATAGAACCAAACATTCTTCCCTGTGGATATCGAACCGACAACCATCCCGTTTATTCCAATTTATTATTAACATCTACACCGTACATTATTTGTACTGTTACTCAAGTAAATAATAGAGGCTATTTATACAACCAAACAAGTTTGCGTCTCAAATCACAGTGATGGATGCCTACCGTGCGGTGTGGTTAAAAGATAAATTAACGTAAATTTAATGTAGCTAGCCCACAACAGATATATAAAAACAATCCTATTAGGCGGTCGGATGCTCCCAAACATTAAACAAAAACTGCCGATATCCATATAAACGCAACCGCCCGACTACCAATAATTACCGTTCGTTATAAAGGGTGTAGTAAAGCGCATTCCAAACAAACGGGGCAGCGCCGGCTACGGCCGAAGCATTCGGTAGTGCGTGTCACAGGTCCTGTCTAAGCTCATCAATCTTAGCTCCATTTAATTTCGGAATAGAATATACGGCAAGGCGAAGGCGGCGCGGCCCGTGAAAAGGCCCGAACGCGCCCGAAACAAAACCCTAGTACACAATGAGCCAGTGAACGAACGATGCCACGCAAATGGAAAACGGAGCGACGCCTTTGTCGATTCACAAAAGAAAGGCAATCATTCGACACGAATAAATATCTTCGAATAATGGAGCAACGCTTCCTACAGTGAAATGTTTTATGTATGAGAATTATTGCGCTCAAATCGCTTTATACGTCACTACACTCGACGCCCGCCTAAATGTTTTGTAGGTAGTACTCACTTCCGCAATTTGTTAACATTAGCTTTGATTTATAGACGTATCTTTTTATAGCTTCTTCGATCGTCGCACATTTAGATTAGAAAGTTATTATTAATTATAGCGCTAAAAATAAAAGTGCCTTGGTTTTGTGACAGAATTAATATATAATTATTTATAAAGTACGCTAGTTACACTTAGCAAGTATTATTATTTTTTTAAATAAAATAATACAAATTGTTATGCCTTTTTTACAATTAAAATTAAAACAATTAAAATAAATTAATTATTAATTACTATATATATAGAATCGCGTAAAACTTGAAACATGTATAACAATATTTTTTTTCATTTTGACGCATTTCCCGTATAATAAAATAGAGAGAACCTTGTTTCATGACACTCCGCTCCATAAACGAGCCATTGCGTGATGAGTGGCGGAAACTAATGCCGCGTATTGGCTAACAAGAGTGAACAAATTAAAATAATATAAATATAGTTATTGCCCCGCGATGGGACCAGACCCACGACCAATTGTGTTCTCGACTGCCTCTTATATCACTAATTGTTTTCAATAATTACATACGATACGATAGAATAATATAAGTTTTATTATTGTAATAGTCCCCTCTTAACATTAACGTAGCGGTAGATATTTTCCACTTAGTTTCCGAAACTAATAGCATTAATTACAGACGGAGTAGCGATGCCGCGGCGGAACGAGGCGCAGGGCCCTCGATAAATCAATTTAATTTAATTCAATTTGGGCCCAGTTCCTCTAGCCATCATGCAAGCTACGCAACCATAGGCCCTTAAGACCAAATTTCAGAACCGTATTGCCAATCCATTGGGAAATATGACAATGTAGTCATAAAATTGTAATTTGTTAATCTATTTCACGTTGGCTAGTGAATAAAACAAGCTATTTACCTTTTGAAGCAATATCGCTTCGTTTCTCAATGAATTTATCTATAAAAAATATATATTTCAATAGTTAGCTACGTAGGTAGGTACTTCTACTATATGGTTTACACAAACACACACACGCACACGGATATATATATTTATACACACCAAGGTACTATGTTTATTGAATTACAAATTCAGTTTTTTTTCCTTTAAATTCATACTTTTGGTTCAGCAATTATCCTTTTGAAAAGTTGCACTTATACTTTAAAAGTAAATTGAACGGTTAAAGCAATATAATAGTATATAATACCATGTACCTAATGGAATAATTTATGATAAACTTACAAATAAAACAACATTTCTGAAATGACAGTATACATGAGTACGTACGTATACTTTATCAAAGAAATAAAGTTTACTTATTTCGGCACCTAAAAAGAGTATATGCAGATTAGGTATTATTTTGCCTGTGTGTCATTTAATTACATAAATACGTCAAATTATTAAAGTATTTTTAAAAAGGAATATTGTCAAAACTATTCCTAATTCTATATTTATTTTATATGATTTTCAGGTCTCGTCATATAATTAACGTACAAAAATATGTATAAAAAATTAACTAACTTCGTCGTCTCGCTCTACATACTGCTTTTCTCAATATTTCACTAGTAGAAAAATACTTAGAAATAGCTACATTCAGCTCACAAAATGCTACACACAAAAAATTCTAACATCTAATTCAATTTTCTTTCATTAAAACGAGCTTGCTCTACTATATATCGATTGAGATAGCGCTGAAATCAGCACTCGCATATAAAACATTTTTTGCAGACAATTCAAGTTAATGCACTAGTAACTTTTTTAGCTGTTTGTACTGAATCTTCAGGTGTATGTTTTGTGTTAGTTTGTATGGCAACTTTGTTTCTTTTTTGTATGGCAACAATGCAGCCGCGTACGACACGAGGCGACGCAACGCCGCCGACCACACAGCGCGAGCCAGTCACGTTTCCAATGAGATCGGTGCCGCGATGACACCCTTGAAATGTTTTTAATAGCGTGATTTATAGAGCAAATTAAACATTTGACTTGCCGTGAATTTGATGCTGAGTGGATCCGTCACGCACGGACATTGAGCCGAACGGTGCCAGCGCGGTACTATCGCGTGCGATGCCACAAAATAATGACAGATAAAAACGTATCGTAAATTGGAGTTTCTGAATTATTAGTAACTTTCATATTTATATACATATAGAGATTTCTTCGTTCCAGAAAGTTATTTCACCATTTTGAAATGAAACTATTTAAACCGGATCAATCCTGCCTGCTGCCTGTAAACACGGACTACTGTAAAGTATTCGAAACGTCGGGTTCTAAAAATGTATTTTCGAATACCAAAATTATTTTCATTTCATAATGTGTAATAATCGCGAAAATCAAAGAACTTATTAATTTCACCATAATAATATATTTTCTAGCAATAATAGTAAAAGCTTTGGGACTAAACTGAAAATTAAATATAATATAAACAATAAAACATAACTAAAACACCAAAGCTAGTATATATTTTTTTATATTTAATACTTATCTTCAAAATAGATTACAGAATAAATAACCTCATTACTTAGATATTATATACCTATTACCATGTATCATATAATATACCTACTTGTATTTTATTTAATTAGGTTTTCGAAGAAATTTACATCTATCGGTATAAGGAAAAGCTGTCAAATATAATATAAGTAAGTTGTTATTGCCTGTACTTAGAGAACAGCAGCGGACATCTGACTAATACGCGCTACCGTGCTAAGGTTTTTGTCGCGGCTGCGTCGCGCGTGTCCGTGAGAACCGATTTCTAGAGATGCCTAAAACATACTATACTCGTCTTCTAATTACTACTTGTTGAACAGTTTTAAAGAATATATTTTGAAGTGGATTTAGAAATATTTACATATATCATACATCGCCAAATTAAAAACTTATATATTTCTGTTATTAAATATTCTTATTTTATATTATTGTTTGCTTCACTTATATGTTACAATTTATAAAACACTTAAAAAATACTGTTAGGAAGAATTAGAGTAGAGAGTTAGGGAGATTTTCTAAATAAATATGACAATATTTTAATTTGTCTAAGGACTAAGCGGTTTATATTCTACCGATACAATATCTTTCGGGAAAAAATTAACCACGTAGTTTCCCTTTGCCTGTAGTATATCTAATATTTAAAGCTGATTATAGTTCGGAATTTTGTTGTTTTCTCAACATTCTGTAGAAGGAAAGAGACCCAGAAGTCGCATGCCTAAATGCAACTATAATCCAAAACACAAAACTTCTACACTGACACTAATAGTGCAACTGACAGGAGCCGTTGGAGACTGTTCGTCCCTTGCAAATCACATCCCGCCATATCCACGATCTTTAGACATAAAGGACCGACCCCATTGAGAGAGATAATACTATTTCTATTTAATAACTGAGAAAGAAAAATATAATTACTCTTTTACAGCATTTCACGCATACTTTTTCCCAATAAGAACATGGCAAACTGAATTAAATTGTGTTGAGAACTACTAACTGTATGGACCTAAGACCATATTATATACAAGGTAGGTAATGAATGATTGAAATGTCTTCTTATACCTATTACAATTGATTTTTTACAGCTTTTTTATACATGTTAGTTGAACGTAATTTACTTCGCCAACGTCACGTCGCATAAAGATGACATTTCTTGTTTCTTCGGACATCTCGGACTCAGTACCGAGATCGTTTGGCGTTCTCGCACATAAAGCTGTGTTCAAATGCTTGTTATCAATAAGAAAAAATATCACCTAGCCTAGTTAGCTCCGTGAAAGTCTAATATTTCGTACAAACATTTTTTGTCTGAAAATGGTTCATCGGACCGTAAAATTTACATTACATTTTATTTATAGTTTCATTTTATAAATTGACAGTTAGATTAAAAACATTGGTATGATTCGATTAGTTTTATATAAAATATGGGGGCGTCTATTAATTTTTTGTCAAAATTAAATAGCTTTTTTTTTCTACTGAAAAAAAAAAACTGAAAATGTTAGATTTAATGAGTGAACGGCGATCACAATAGCGTTGGTTAATGAAATGTCATTTTTTAATGTAATCTTATTTCAAAGAGATCTAACATAGCTATGATCTTACTATTTTGTATTTTGTATAAGTTTTTATAGACTTTCAAATGCCAATAAGTACCATACCAATAAGTACCATAACAAATCTGAAGTTAAGTAAAGTGGACGTTACGTTTTACACTTTTAACTACATACTTAAAATACATTACATTTTAACGTTTTAATTAAATATAAACAAAATATTACCTTTGAGTGTAGAATCTGTAATTTTTAACACATTGACATTGACAGAAAAAGATCTGGTCGTCCACGAAAAAGGCGATCAAAGCAGTAAGGGAAAGAATTGGAAGAAATCCTGTCCGAAAGCAAAATATTTTATCTCGTGAGATGAAGATAGCACCTAGAACCATGTCGCGTATTTTAAAAGATAACTTAGGACTTGTAGCCTATATGATCGTACTGGTATTTTTTTACGTAATAATTGAAAATAGAATAGGGTGGTAAAAACAAAACAACTACTTGAGCGATACGCAATAAGAGGTTACAGATAAACTTTATTTACGGATGAGAACATTTGTCCAATTGAGCAATATTTTAACAAAGAAAACGACCGTATGTATGTTGAAAGCTCTAACAAAGCTTCCCAATTAATGAACAGGGTACAACGTGGGCATTATCCGACTTCAGTTATGGTTTGGTGGGATGTTAGCTATGAAGAAGTGATTTATTTTTGCGAATGAAGTATCAAAACATCGGCACAAGTGTATCAAGGTAAGGTTGGTTATTGAACAATAATGGTCCTTTCTTAATCCACTGGATTATGATTTTTGATCAGTTTTACAAAGAAAGGCTTTCTCTTAACGCCATGGTAATTTGGAATCCCTAAAACAGTCCATACGATTGGCAGTAAAGAATTTTCAGGCCTCAACGTTTAAAGGACTGTATTCAGCCAATAGAGACCACTTTGAATGAGCTTTATATATTTTTAATGGCTTTATATTAATGTATTAATCTAACGCACTGTTATAGTAATTAATGTTACGTACAATAAAATAATGTGTTTTCTTTGTTACAATATTTATGGCAAGACTATGTAGGTATTACCTAAAACTTTAAAAATCTTCAAACGATTAGTTATATCGAAATGTAATCAACGAAAGTTAAATTTTATTAAATTTATATTTTTATTATAGTTATTTTGATGATAAATAAGATAGTTTGAAGTTAATGGTAGAACAATTGCGGCTATAAAATCTTGAAATACACAATTTAATCAGAAGCACCTAAATATTTTCCGTAAAGTTAAAAATATTAAAATACCTGTATACCTATAATAGTATTATTCACGAAAATGCGAATTATAAAGTGTGAAATTTGGCATATGCCTTATTAAGTTTATGTTATGGAGAAGTGATATGTATATATGTCGAAGGCGTTATATTTAAAAAAAAAGGCTTATGTATAAAGTGCCATACAACTTGCTAAGGAAATTAATGTGTTTTATGCGTAAAATATAAATTTCGAAATATATAGTATAGACAGACACACTGTAATTATAATATATAATCTTAGAATTGAAATCGAATTTCCATATAAATTGTTTATTATAAATTGAAATAAAATTTATTATGCCAGTTACAAGATAACTTCAGATAGGATATTTTATTAAACACCAGGTTAGAGTTATAACTTTCAGTAATTAAATAAACACCGCACTTTAACATGACTTTGAATCTACACAACTTCACATAAAAAAGATATATTTTGCGTTAGAACGCATGGCTTAGCGGTCAGAGCGCTTAAAGGGTTTTCTAGAGGCGCGGGTTCAAATCCCGCTGCGTTAAATTTTTCAATTTCCTAAGTGTGCGAATAACACTTTAAAATATGTTAAAAAAACTTCTTGTATTTTTTTACTGCTTTCCATATCTTTTTTTGTTTCCTATATTTAATCTTAATTTCTAATTTAAAAGTTGTTTTCCGCTCTGATAGCAAAGACCAAGCGCGGCGTTGAAATCGGCAACTCATCACACAATGTCTCCATTTAGCGCGGAAACTGGATCACAGAGTGTCTTGACACTAGGTTCTCTCTTACTACCCTCGTAAGCGGGGAAAAGCGTAAAGCTGAAATAAATACAATAAAGTTGTTACAAACTTAATGAGGATACTGTCCTCATAAACATTAAAATTTTCAAAATTAATTAAGTGTTCTTACTTTTATGATGTTATTATTTTCATTTCTCCGCTCTGGTGATACATAGCGTGGCCTTGAGTTCCCTTATTTTAAAGAAGCAACTTCGATTTAGAGCGAAAAATGGAAAACGGAGTGTACCTACTGACACTAGGTTTTGTCTGAATAATAGGTACTTCTTCTTCAAACTTCTTACCTGCTACCGACTTATACCGATACCTATCCTATCCTACCTATATCTAGATAGAAGTGGTGGAATATAGTTTTGCCTACGTTGCATACAAATTAAATCGTTCATATTTTTCAGTTTAAAATGAGTGCGTTTGTCAAAACTTTCGACAGGTGTTGCATTAAAATTTTATTGATACGAACCTCCATATAAAAGGTTATGTACGATTTAATTTGTGATAAATTCTTTCCTTTCGTGTTCGTGTACCGTGACGATTCGATTCCTTTGCAGGGGCGGTTTTTGTTATTAATGTTCCACGGCTTAGGGTTTTTTAAGCAATTAATATATGGAATTAAGAACATTTAGCCTTTGGGTATAAACACCCTCGACGTTAAGCCTGATGTCAACAATTACCTATACGCTGATGGGGGCTCTTACGGAAAGTAACCGCGTATTTTTTAGAGACACTCGTTTCTTGCAATTCTCTCAATAAATTATACCTATCATATCTAAGGTTTTTTATCAAGTTGTAGGTACTACTTTGTTTTATGAAATTTGTTGTTAATCGGCAATAAACATTAAAAGGCTTTTATTTTAATTGATTATTGTTATTTGCTGCATGCTTATTTAAGAGCCAGATAGTTGACCGACGTTATAATGAGGACGCTTTTCACTATGGAGTAGCGATAACTTGCGCCCTGACCCAGATAATTTATATATTTTTAAATGTATCAACTAGATATCTTAATATTTTAAATTAATTCAATCATTACAGGTACCTGTACCTATAGTATTCATAAAATTGTAGTAAATACCTACCTAATAATTAGGTATCGACATTAGTGAGAGTAGTGACTAGTATTGCAGCTGCTAACATTTTAAATCATAACTTAACGTTTACACATTTTTTTAAAAAAATAACACAGCTTCATATGCTTTACTTAGTTTTCGCAAATTGTTTATTGAGTTCTGAAGTAACACGTTATCTATCAATTATGAACATCGAAATAGCATTGTCCTTAAAAAGGACAGTTAATGTTTTTAATTTCAGTTCATTCAAGAAATATTAAAATATATGAATACTTTTGGAAAAAAAATTAAGAAAAAAATATACATTACGGGTCGTTTCTGTTGCGAAGATCGCGCGACAGCCGCATATTCGCTCGAATGTGTGCCTGTGGTCGAGTTTTATCAGGCGTGGCTTTGTAGGAGGGGGCAAAAAAAGATCCGCCCCAAGGCACCTACACTCGTTGCGGCGAATAATATGATAACGAGGATGCCAGACAAATAAACCGCATCTCCACTGGTACATATTATTACCGGGATGATTGACTGCACATTTATCTCTTGTTGGTTTTATGTCCGAATATCTAATCCACAGTCCATAGATACATTTCAAGGTAATGAGATTTTTTTTTAATTATTATTCTATTATGTCTTTATTATTATTAGTTAAATATTTTTATACTATAATCTTAAATAACATAAATAAAGTTTTACGTATTGTTTTGCGCTTAATGCTTAAATATTTATGTAATGTAAAATTTCATTTTTTAATAAAACATCTAATGCCATCTAGTGACGAGTAGCAGTAACTTCTTTTTGTTGAACTCACAAGTACTTTAATAAAGTTTATTTTAATAACAATGAGTTATATGACTGAAAATTAATAATAAGATTTCAATAAAAATATAATAAAATTAATAATGTTGATACATTTTGTCTAACAGAACAAGAGTAAGAATTAGAAAATAAATGTAACCAATTATATGATATATTTATCATATAAATGATTCACAATTCTTGTTAGACAAAACACTGGATATGTTCCTAACCTATATTTTTTTTTATCATAGTTTGATTTGCTTGCACCGGTGGGGTAATGGGTTGTGGGGTAATGGGTTCTGGGGTAATAGCATAAATGATTAATTATTTGACGTTTAAAAAGTGAAGCATGTAACTTCTTATCAATTACTGTTATCTGTTAAGCCCCGACAGAAAAGAAGCAGTCATCTCTTCTTTTATATCAGTTGTCATTCACATCCCAAAATCTGTTTCCTCCGATGTACACTAAGTACCCTCACCAACGCATGTTCATTAAATATTGTATATACCATTTATGTAATAATAGTGTATGTATAGTACAATGATAAACGTTATTAATAAGACAACTGAAATATTTTGGACTCTTTTAATAACATCTTATCTATAAATCGTTGTCTTAGTTTTTTGCCTAGTCGAGGAACAGGAAAAAAATTAATAATACAGATTTTGTTAAAAAAGTTATGGACTGTCTGTAGTACTTAAATAAAACTATTATATAAAAAAAAGCTTTATTTATAAAATTTGGATTTGTAGTTAATATAAGAGACCAACAAACCAAATTCACGTTTATATGTCAATTAGAATTTGAGATATGACCATGCTAAAGAAGATTATTACACTAGGCTGGTGCACCGTTAGTTCCCTCCTTGAACTTGGTTGTCTTGTGTTTAGGTTTTGATTAAAATTGTGTCTTCAATTTTATTGAATTAGCAGAGTAACATATACAATATAAAATAAAACCATTTACTACATAAAAATGGACTTTATTTACATATTTAAATATATCTCTTTCATGTTTTCAGATTAACAAATGTATAAGAACAATCTGAATAGTAAACTTACAATGTAAAGGTTTTCTAAAAATTGTAAAATTTGTAAATTCTTTGCATTATTTACAACTTAGATGTTAGTTCAGGGATGGCTTTGAACAGATCTGCTACGAGACCAAAGTCTGATACCTGAAAAATAATTACAATAAAGTGAATAAAAAATATCTTTAAACTTCAAATATTTCATGTTTCTATTTTAAAAAATTTCTTAAGCCATATATAAACTTGCTGGAAATGTGCTGCTGCCAAAAAAAACAGTTATTTGTATTACAAAAACAGATATAACAATAATAAAAATATATACCTGGAAAATAGGCGCTTCTGGGTCCTTGTTAATGGCAACAATGGTCTTGGAGTCTTTCATACCAGCAAGATGCTGAATAGCACCACTGATGCCCACCGCAATGTATAGATTCTATAAATTAAATGTTACTTTTTAATTATATACAAAATTTTATTCCATATCATGGCTTGTTTTGGCTCAATATTATTGATATTATCTTGTCATTTTTCTTGGCACTCAATTACATATTATATTGAAGGAAAAAACCTAAACAACTTACAAATGTGATTGATGCTCATAGGAGGCAGAAATGGAAAATGTTAAAATTTAGAAAACAATTATTCAAAAATAAAATGATGTTCTATACAATCTTATCAATGCAGCTTATATAGATATCAAAACTTCAGTAAACCAGCCGAGCCAACCAGCTCAAATAGAAATAAATGAATATAAGCACAATGTGTCCATAGTTTTTCTATATACTATTAAAACAAATCACTTACAGGTGCAACAATTTTTCCAGTTTGGCCAATCTGTAAATCATTAGGCACGAAACCAGCGTCAACTGCAGCACGGGAAGCTCCTACAGCCGCATTCAATTTATCAGCTAGATCATACAACAGCTTGAAATTATCCCCAGACTTCAGACCACGTCCTGGAATATTTACATTATAGATTTTTTTTAATGTTACTATAACAGATAATAAAGAGTAGTGAATTTTTTTTAGAAGAAACTTGCCTCTTAAGAATCTGTCCAAGAATTTTGACCACTAAGCCATGCATGCATTCTACATCCAGCTATGTTGAAATTGTTATATATGTATTATAACTTATTTTTATTGCAAACATTTCTTTAGTACTACTTTAATAAGTAAATTTTAAGTTCATTATTTTAATTTAAATACTTCTTCTATATTAAATATTCAAATTTACTGAATTTAAAACTTACTGAATTTAAAACTTACCTCCTGAGACAATATTTTTAGCACCAGTCAGCTCTGGTCGATCTGACTTTGTAAGCTCTTGTGACAACCACTCTGCAAGATCGGACTTGTAGTCTCCTTCTGGGGCTTTCTCTACTGCAGCAGATCCTCCTTCTAGAGGCTCAGGAGCAAATGCTGTACCTCTTACTGTGATTACTTTGATTGGATCCTTAGCTTCTAATGTCAAAACAGCATTACCTATAAAAAGTTTTTTTTGTATAAAAAATATTGTTTTAAATTAAAGTGGTAAAAAAAAAAATACTTTTATACTACACAATACTTATATTAAATAAATATATAAACAGATTTTATGTCAGGCATTAGTTACAAAAACAAAGAGATATGTCTTATTCTAAACAAGTGATAAGATAAAATGACCTTTAAATATAATTTAAATAATAGCCTTATATTTATCTGTAGTCTTATATAATTTATATATCATTTAAAACATAAAATTATGACTTATTAAAATTTACCTGCATAAATGGTTCTAACAAATGTGTTAGCATCCTTAACACCAATAATGTCTGTTATTGGTGACACATCCAGTTTGGCTGCCACTCGAGGAAGGACAGCCTTGCCAAATGCAGTAGCGGGTGCCAAGATATGTGTAAAATTGAACTGCTTTTGAGTTGCCAATATAAGAGGTGCCAAAGATTCAGCTGTAAAACCCTTGAAGGCCTCACTTTCTGCTACTAAGATTTTTGAAACTCCATTTGCTTTAGATAAAGCCTCTGCCACCTTTGTAAAGCAAACATTATTTTAGATGAGAAAACAAAATAAGATATTTCGTTATATCATAAATACTTACTGGGCCACATTTGGTACCAGCTACAAGAACTGATACTTCTCCGCCAATTTTCTTAGCAGCGCTCAACGCATTTTGTGTTACAGGCGCTAAAGCTTCATTATTATGTTCTGCTACAATTAAAGTGCTCTGTAATCGTCGCAGCTGAAATAATAATTTAAAAAATATATACTATTTCATACCTATCTTTTAATGAATGTAAAAGGCTAAGTAAACAAGTTAATTTGTCCAATATTTGTCATGCATACCTGTGTTGAAAAGAACAATTGCCTAGTATATGGAGAGAACATTATTAGTCTGTTTATTATTTTATTTAAACACTATTTACATAAAGTTTTTGGAAGGTTAAAAATCACAAATGGCAAAGTCCATTCAGTGTTACCATTTCTAAAACACAATTAATTTATCCTTCAACGAGCTATCTACGTAATATATACCACAGATTACTATATACGTATTGCTTTTATTACTTACTTTAATAAACTTTGTTTTTCTTTATTTTCTTGCCAAAATAATGTGTGATGTGTCAGCTTCCTGCCCTGTTTTAAAATTTCTCGTTTGTAACAAATGACAATTAATTAGATTAAAAAAAAAAAAATTTTTACAAGATTAATTATACTATTTCGGAGTATATTATTCACTTTTTATATTTTGTCATTGGTGTAGTTTCTTGAAATTTATCCAAATAAAATATTTAATACACAGATAATTTTAAATGAATTATTTTTCAAAATAATGTTAATAAAAATAAAAGATAACATTTTTAAATCGAAGTTATTTGACTTTTGAAAATATCATCTAAATTTCTTATATATGGTTGACAAATAAAACTGGCTGCCACTTTGACATTTGTAATGCTGCTGTCATTTGCAACTTGGTACTCGAAGATTATAGACTAGTTAGTATAGAATTCAACAGAATCATTAATACAAATTGTAATTTATAAATTGTCACAGGTCACCTGAGATTTGGGTAATTAATTGTTCGCAACGACTACTGCGCTATAATTCTAGAAAAATATTCAAACAAAAATTAAATTCAAGTTTTATTTTTATTTTAGTTGAAATTGAATAATTATCAATCTTTTCTTTAGTTCTTTGAAATTTTGCTGTATCCACATTTTATAAAGAGTTACGTATTAATAAGTAACGTATTATACTTTCTATATTTTAAGTTACATGAATGAAACTTGATATTTTAGTTTAATACATTTTTTTTAATATAATGGCATCTTTGCCCATCGTTTCTATAACACGACGTGAAACATTCAGCTCATGCCACAGGTTGCATAGGTAAAGTATTTAGTAATTGATTTATATGGGACAATTACTCATTTATATATATAATTTTAATTTTATATTATACTTAATTTTTTCAGTCCATTTTTGGATGACGAAGAAAATAAAAAGTTGTATGGTAAATGCAACAATCCTAATGGCCATGGACATAATTATGTTGGTAAGTTATTTTACAGAATAAAGAAAAATTTATCAAACCATTTAAATGCTAAGAGATGGAAACAATATTTAATTTTTTTTGTATCATTATTCAGTATTGGTGACAGTAAAAGGTCCTGTAGACAGACAAACAGGTATGGTGATGAATGTTCATGATCTTAAACAATACATGCAGCAGGCTATAATGGATCCTTTAGACCATAAGAATTTAGACCAAGATGTCCCATACTTTAAAACTGTGGTAAGAATTATGTTAAAAACTTCTTCTTTTATCTGTAAAAATTGGATTTTAATATGTTTTCTATTGAGTCATATTGCTCAACTAAGGTCAAAATTAGTTTATCACATTTAGATAATGTAATTTACCTATCAGTTTTTTTTAATAATAAAGTTACTTAATGTATACATTATTATTATACATAAATTAAATGAACCATTTATAATGTAACTTCAATATAATCTCTCAACTATTAAATAATTTAAAATGATAAAGAGATATGTTCAATCATATTTTAATAAATAGTTTGTATTTTAATTTTGCAAGAATTTATATTTTCAGCTTCATGCTTTTGTCTGCATAGCATACAGAGAACCTTATTTCAAAACACTCTGATGAAATCTGAGAAATTGTATGTAGAGTTGAGGAACTCAATGCTGTGCTATCTCTTGTCACAAGATGGGAGAAATGAAAATAATGTTAATTTAATCATTCGCCTGATTGGGAATGTAACCCACAACCATTACATATACAGTTGAACGCTATCACACTACTGCTGTCGCCTTAATTGTAATTTAAATTCATATATCGTACAAAAGAGTTTTTAATAAAACATTTTCATAGCTTATTAATAATATATCACAGGTCAGCACAACGGAAAACCTAGCTATATTTATTTGGGATCAACTGCAGAAAGTTATGGACCAGCCACAATTGTTGCATGAAGTTAAAATACTGGAAACTGAAAAGAATCATATTGTTTATCGTGGTGGTACAACTTACCCAAGAAAAAAATATGATGCATCTAATAGGCACCCAAACCACCATGATGTGTCTTCAGACTCTGACTGACATGGCTGTTTAATGAAATTTCAAAACGAGGGTTCTGTGTTAGAATAGGTTATTCGTATTTACTGATTTGATATTTTCATATCTATAAACTTTATGGACCATTCCTTTTTATGATATGTAAGTATTATAAGTTTAAAATGGAGTGTATATTCATGACATAAATCATTTTATATAATATTTTGCTATTATGTGTAATAAATAAAAACATTTTTAATTATCTGAGCTTTTTATTATATTTATTCAAGTTAATAAATTAATACTATACAATAATAAAGCCACTCATACTAGGTACTCTTTGATTTTTCATCACAAAAAATAATAATAATTGTCAACGATTTATAATATTCTAACAGATAGCAAGTCAAGTCAATATAAAATTATACAATAATAAAATCACATTACATATCAAAGTTTGTATATTCAAAATAAATAAAATTTAAACTGTTGCTTAAAATTTGTAAATTTATCATTGACCTCAATATTGTTACACAAGAAATTCATGATTATTACTGAATACATCCAACAATTTAGTAAATATTATATTACTACGATTAGAAAATAAATTTTAATTGTCAACAGTTTTACCGTCTTTTATATTCAAATTTAATTCATTACATAAAAAAAAAAAAACCAAATATCAGTTACAAATTTAAAAAAAAATATCACACAAAACATACATATAGAACACTAGAAGTCATTGCACAATATTAATATGATAATCACAGTCAAATTTTACAAATTACATAATTTAAATTTTCGCAATGTTTCATTCTTAATATTGTTTTAAAGTCATACATATAGTGAAAAATTTGCAACAGGCAATTTCAGTGGTATTTGTCAAACAACGTTTTATTTTGTACTACAACTTTACTACACCTAATTTTGTAAATGACAGACTGACAAGTGCATGTAAATATTTTAAAAACTATAATAAATATTGATTTATTAACATTTTGTACAAAATTGTGTATACCAAACAAAAATTTACTCGATTACATAAAATAAATTAATCGAATTATTTCACACTTAACACTTTTTGTATCTACTAACTGTGCTAACATGTTTTGCACATCTCTAATTACAGCTTGCGAAAAGGCTGCCAACATTGCGATATAGTGTCAAACGGTAAAATATAACGCAACTATATAAATTAACTACAAAATGTGAGACACAATTTATACTCGTTACACCTTATATGGCTAAATGCGTATCTTTTTTGCAAGGATGTCTAATTGTAATGTAGGGCACCCCGAGTTCGAAATCGTTACTAGGCCAATATTTTAATTGCGGTTTTTGTTCTGGTCGCTCTTCTGATACATTGAAATATGCGAAAAGTACTAACGCTGTATAACTAGCAATGAAAATAAGTATATGCCAGACACCGTGCATATATGGAAAATTTATTGAGAGCCAAGTATCACAAAACATACGGTCTATAATCCATGAGAATATTGCCAAGAAACAAACCGCAACGCATCGTAAACCCAGACGATAAACTCTAGAGCATTTTACTCTGAAACAATACAAAAATATTTAATATCTGCAATTTTTGGCTTTAATTTTAACACAATTTGTAAAATATAGAAAATATTACCTATTTAATTCCTTGCACAAGAAACCAATGGCCGGTAAAGCTAGAGTCATGAGTGCGAAGGCATTTGCTTTTGGATGCATTACTAAAAACCCTGTGGAAAGCACCGAGAACACGCTGGAGTAGAACGCTAGCACTCTCCTGAAAATTATAAGATGTTTTTACATAACATCGATTTACACATCAAGCTGAAAAAATATGTGATAGTTTAGTATTTCTATTATTATTATTTTTGTTTTTTTAGATCTTGAAGAAAAAATATATAAACACGGGCTTAACTTAGACTAGCTTCGCCTTGCGGCTTGTGGTGGATAAACAATTAAAATGACAATGTCATAAGTCCAACTCAGGTTACATGCTTTATTTTACACACAATTTGACACACAATTTACCACTGGTTCACTAAAGTTAATGACTCGACCAGAGAAGAACCGGAAACCCAGCGGGGCTTTTATTTCTTTTATTTAATAAATAATTTACAGATTTATTAGTGACAATGCTACCTTTGAAATATACTAGAGCGAGCATTTCATCATTCCCAAGGCGTATTATCATTTATAACGACACATACACAAACGTCTCTTCACATTTTAGTTTTGAATTGTGATGGGTAGTTTCGCATGTTTTCTGTGACCTTATTATAAAAGCGTATACATTGTGCCATAAAAGAATTACGGGTTCGATGCAATCGAGTTACAGGCGCGGTAAGTTTAAGCCTATTTGTATTAATATTATGTACATCACCGATTTTGGTAAAATCATTAATATTTTTCTTCACATACATTACATTGTCAAATATATATTGAGGGGCAAAGTGTCAATATATTTATTTCCTTAAATTTTTGCCTTAAGGATTATTTCGGGCCTAAGTTATAGATGGCACTACCTCGCTTCTGCAAGATAAAAATTGAATTGATTGCGGCTGCATTGCCACAAAGTATAATGCCATAAGTTAACATATATGCGAGTCTACGATTAGAAATTACGGAACATACTACAAAGGATTCAATAGTTTACGCAATGGTTGAGTAAAACATAGTACGCAATGAAAATAGAAATTATAAACGTTAAAAAATTATAGTTTTTTTTCATGATAAAAACTTCTATTCAATTTAAAAAACTAAATATTTGTCCATGAACATAATTCAACAATTATATTTGGTTTAATAGAGTTGCACGCCTTATCTTTCCATTTAATGTAGGTCGCAGTTAGCAAGGACTGTAAAATAATGGTAAACAAAAAACAAATGCTGCAAACGCGAGCACCCATATCAAAATAACACAAGTAGAAATATTTAATATAATTTACGCTATTAAAGCAGCTTCAAGGTTTTCCCTCATAGCAAATTCCTATCTCTGCTTGCCATCCGTATTCAAAGCATTGTTTAGTACAAGTGGCGGAACTAAACGCCGTATTTTTTGACATAATGTAAGGGAATATTACTTGTAATGCCAGTGTGTATTTTTTGTTTTACTCCCATTTAAATAGATCAAGAACAATCTAGTAGACTGTTTAGAACGAAGAACGACATTTATTTACACGTAGATTTTTTTATGAAAAGAAATTTACGAAAATACAGCCTGGAGCAAAATTATTGAGATATAGAATGGGCTCTAAAATGCAATCTATATAAGGCGCCGAGTGGGTAAAGAACACAATCAAGAGTGTGTGGTGCCTACTGTTAAACACGGTGGAGGCTGAATTATGATTTGGGTTTGCATAGCAACAGATGGAGAGGGCAAAATGCTGCGAGAACACTGAAGTCCTAGACCACTGAAGTCCTAGACAGCTCTAGCACTATCGATAACAAAAAAAAATTTACGGTAACACGAACAGTGAATGCATCAAATTCCAGCAAGAATTGAGAGAAGTTATATATTTGCTCACTCTATGGGCACAATCAATGGAGTCCAAACCTCAATCCAATTGGCCATATTTAGTCAATTTTAAAGAAAAAGATACGGAGACATTAAATAACCAATAAAACTTCCTTACTGGCGGCAATAAAAAATGAATGGAAAGAAATAACACCCGAACAATGTTTTAAGTTAGTTGTAACTATTGTAAAAAGAATGGCTGCTGTAATAAAGTCGGAAGGTGGACTCATAAAGTACTAATTATATTAAATATAAAGATAATACTGAAATAAAAATGTTTTATTTACATAGCCTTACACTATCTTAAAACAAGCAGTTTAATAGGGTGCCTAATACTTTAGTAGTAGTAGCCTAAATTGTTTTTATTCAAACTTACGTAAATACTAAATACTAATATTTTCGAATTTAACTTATCATTCAATTATTCCGCCACGTTTTAATTACATTATTCATATGCATTTAATTTCTTACTCTTATTTTGGAATATCAAGATAGGTACATATTATATACTATATACGAATTTATAACATTATAAATATTATTTTATAAGTGCAGTAACCCAATTTCAAACATGTAACGAAAATACACAGAAGTCCATTCATGTTAAGAAATAATTATCACATAAAGCTACGAAGGTTATGTGTCGTAAAAAAGCAACTGTAATTTGCGGTATAATGTTTGAAAATTTACTTACTTTTGCTTCGTAAGGTACTACAAGATAAAGGTCCTTTTTGTATGCCGAGACAGAAAAGAAAAAGTATCTATTGATCAAAAAAAAGGTAATATATTCTGGGAGCTGTACTCATTCGAGTACACCCCCTGAAATTGTAAAATTGTCCTAATTAAGAAAACATTTATTACTTCTGTTTTTATATTTAACTGCCATAAATAGAAAACAAACGATTTGAGTCAAAAATACTGCTAACTTCAATTTGGCGTTTAATGTTTAAGATCGATTTACTAATTCACGATTGTCGCTCGCAACTTTGTGATATCTTTTAAAAATTCTATTAGTTTTCCATTCCCGTAGGATACTTAATATCCTGCTACACTTTCCAAAATATATATATATATATACCCAATTTCAGCTAATGTATATCAATTATTGGCTTGGCCATTTATTATTTTATAGCTTAGATTTAAGTTTATATTCAATTTCAGATAAGTCTATGGTATGTTTGGTATATACCACATATTTATATCTAAAACTTCCTAATCTTAAATGATTACACTTTTCTATAGTTTTATATTTCTCTAGGATCAAGTGTAATGCATTCTAGGCATGTAAAATGACTACTTAAAATGTATGTACGTGAAACTTAACAATTTTTCATTTCCTTAAAGGAGATCTCAATTTCAGCTCCTAAAGACACTATAGGTAGTTACTTACTATATAGTTAGTGACTGATTATAGACCGAGAGAACCTAGTATTGAGACATACCATATATGGTATATATATCTCTACTTACAGAGACATTGAGTGCCAAACCTCAATACCACACATTGTCTAGTCACCTGAGTGGAGAATTGAAAATAATATTACAAATTAAAATAATTATAAAAATTGTCAGATAATGTCAGGTTGTTCATGTACTCAAGTCTGTCATGCATATTTTCATACAGTAAGATATGTCAAACAAATATAAGTCAAATTCAATAAATTTTACACTCACCTATTACCCCCTAAGAATTTCGGAAAATACCTCTTTGGCAAAAACATAGCAAAAGCAGCCATGAAAACCCACAGAATAGCAAGCTCATCAAGAAGTTGACCTGAAAATATTATTTCTAATTCTAAGAAAAATATACCAAATTTCTAGAATAAACCATTCTTAGGACTTAGTTACTTCAAAGAAACATTATAAAATACTTATAAAGTATAAAATTGTGTTTAGTATTTGATCTTCTTAACATTATATTTTTATTATGTAGAGAAATACAACTTGCTGTAAATGCAATGAAAAAATACAATTTTTTTTAGTGCAAGCATTTTATAGTGGCTGACATACAGTAAAACTAAATTATATACATACCAACTAAGCTCAAAGTTGCATGAAAATAGGCTGAACTAAGTCCAACAATCATTAAAAGAACCCAAAGGACATTTATTGCTGGATTAAAAAATTTTGCATATTCTTGAAATAAGTGTATGAGTACTGGAGGAAATAGAAAAAATAATATGTTGCTAATCTGAAAGGGAGATAAATATTTAAGACAATATATAAAACAAATTTATTGTTTATGTATTTTAAATATTTTTAAAATCAAAATAATAATACTTACGGTATTTACAAATTCCGCTATCATAGGGGATATAGAATAGTTTGATTCACACCAATCTACAGGTGAACTGCCACGTTCTAAGTGCGACCACATTTTTTGTATAATCTTCTTTGTTTACACCATAAAAGATTTTATAAATTGTGTAAGTACACTGAAAATAAATTTTGCACTTATAAATATTTTCAATACTGTCACTATAAGAACACTAATATTGTCTATAAAAATTGCGACGAGCTCCTTCAAAATTAAAATTATTATAAAAAGTGTAATATCACACGCACGTCGTGTTCGTAAGTTGCGCGAATGTTGTATTTTGATTTCTGTAATTAATGTTTTATATGCCAATTGCCACAATGAAATTTACAGACGTCAACCTTTGACGTTTACCAACTGGTCGATGGTGTGTCATGAATATACGATATTTCGATTATGAAATGATATCGATATTTACCTATCGTAGATAACTTTAAAAATAATGTATTGGCAAAAGATGATTTCCCTTCGCCATTAAATAAATTATACTCTACTACACAAAATATAAAGATCTAATATTTTATTTTAGTTGGACCGTGTATATTTTAATAAATAATTAAATATTAATAACATTACACTACTATTTAAAAGCTACATCAGAGTTCAATATTTAGCTTAAAAGTGAGTACATAGCCAAATAGATTTTTTTAAGCTTATAAAACTAATCAAAAAAGGTTAACCAAATTAAAGTTCTAAATTTTTTGTGAGCCCTTATCAAAGTATTCAATATTCTGAATAAATAGATAATTAGTTAATATGTTTCAAAGTGACTATAGTGGTTCTGGTAAATTTTAAACTTTTCATGAATGTATATTTTCATTATCACAGTTTTCAAATCATTAATGTTGACTTTCTTTCTATTAATATTAAGAGAATATGAGCTAATAAATAAGCTTTTATTTTGTGAAATATATAATACAGATTAGTAAGCTCATATAATAACAAGTATTCGCGTAATTTAATAGATTTATTTTATAAATTTATAGTTTAAAAAATTTGTATTTGCAAGACTTATGTATCAAGCAGTGGGAGTTCATTATTATAAAATTCATAGCTTGAAAATACGTTACGTTTCAGAATATCATCCTGTTCAAAGTGTTGACAAAGAAGTATTAAGAGGCAAAAAATTACGGAAGGAAAAATTAAAAAACTGTTTAATTCCCACAAATTATGATATAAATTATGAAGGATTAAATGCGCGATCCAGTACTTGCTATCTTCATGTTTTTGACGAAATGTTCATAATATATTTTGGCATGTTTTCTCTATAAATGTATAGTGACTTGGTTGCAGTTATACAAATTCAATTAATTTTGTTACAGAAATCGCTTAAAAAAAATAAATAGATATAGAAATAATATTAATAAAAATATGCACAAAACACCAAGAAATTACCAAAACTCCAAAGCTTTGTTGAACAAAAGCAAACATAGTCGAAAGTGTTCGATTCGAATATTAGAATTATCTGTACCAACAAAAAGGCAATGTCTAGAAACTTGGCGAAATAATCAAAATAATCTTTCAGATTACAGGGTATAAAATTTAAACAAAAATATAGCAACCTTATTATTTCTTACAAATTACTATTCAGGAATTCAAAAGTATCGAAAATAAATACGACATTGTTTTTATTTATCCCGGCTGAATCCGTATACGAATACCTGCAATCAGATCGTGATTTTAGATCATTATTGGTTTTTTGATAATGATTTTAAAAAAAACTTTTGAATTGTACAGTGTACTCCATATAATTTTTTGACCCTGTGATAACGAATGCATTGAATCCGTCTTGTCTTGGATCTTGTCTATAGATAGTCCTATTTAAAATTATGATCACTTTCGGTGCTGTTAAAAAATATTTATAATTTAAGTTGTATTATGAAAAAAAATATTTTTGTAATAATACAACTATATAGTTTATATATTAACTGATATGTAGTTTTTTTTCAGGTGGAGAAACTAAGACAAATTGTAATGGACGAAAAACCTTTAATTAACTTAAATGAAGCTGTCAATTGTTTTAAAAAACGGAGGCTTAAAAAATACCGGTATTAGTATAAATACTGGCCATACAGTAAATTATATACGTATCTACTTATATCACATATATAAAAATATTTGCTTCAGGTCAATGAAAATAGAAATGAATAAAACCAATACTAAACAAAAGAAACAAATAAAAATATTTTGCTCTACATTAGCATATAGAATAACACAAAAATTATTACCCTCGAGCAACATAAAACTAAATACCGAGTAAGATGTATTTCTGTACACATTTTATTTCTAATCGTGTTTTTTTATTCGGTTTATCATATGGATGAATGTACGTATCGTATTTTATTTCTATATATAAAACTCTTCCGTTACTAAAATGACTGACAAAACTGAAACAACGCATAGCCCTATCTACTGTGTATAGAAAGCTATCAGAAGTTACCTTGGGGAGTGTAAAGGAGTACTAAGAGCAGATTTCAAATATATTACGAGATTGGAAATCAAAAAGGGGTATTTTATGTTTTTTGCCACGCAACTCAAGTTGCAGGCTACGATTTGTTTTATATAAATAAAGTAATCTTGTCAGTAGTTACCTTTTTTACGATAAGCGTCACATACAAAAAAAAATGTACCAAAATTAAAAGTAGGTAAGGTTAATATTTAAAATATAATAAAAGTATATCTTTATGCGTCTAACATACATTTATGTCTTTTGCTTTTTTTTACTATAGACAAGGCAAACGGGTCACGTGATGCCAAGTGATAATCAAGCTACCCACGACCCTGTGTAACACCAGAAGAGCTACAGGGATATTGCCGGCCTTTTGAAGGTACCCATGTTGTATCGACCCAGAAACACTGCCCCTGGTAGGCCATTCCTAAGTATAATGGCACGTGGAAGGAAGTTCCTACAAAACCGCACAGTAGTAGATGAGCTACGTATCTAGATGGTGATGATGGTATTTCAGTCTGTTACGTACTGTGCGGTTAGAAAATTCAGTGGCAGAAAACAGTTCCTCAGAACACGCTCCATGATAAATTCGGTAGGGAACTTTTACTGATGATTGGTCTTTAACGATACGAATGGTTCTACGTTGTATGCGATTACATGGATCAAGCTAATACTGGCGTACACCACTCCAGAGATAAGAACAGTACTCCATATGAGCCGAACCTGGGCTCTATACAAGGCCAATCGGTGTTTGGCCTTGAAGTACTGTATTGCTCTGCCAATAAAACACCCAGCTTCTTAAAGGCCAACTTGGCCTTGATTTCCAGATGATCGTGATACTGGCAGTCACTCGAAACGTTAAGGCCCAGTGAGCGAGGCTTTAGGAGGTATGTTCTCGAAAACTAGCGACATGATAAATGGAGTTTTCTTAATGGTTAACGCACAAGTTGTGTCTTCTGGGGGTTGATTTGAACCAGGTTCCTTTCACCCCATAAGGAAACATACCCGAAGGATGTCCTAACAGAAGAAACAATTTTTTTACGGTACTCGCCGACGTTTTCCTGAGAAAGACCAGCACTGCCGGTGTATACGGCGTCCACCGTGCCATTGTCTGCATAGCAACAAAGGCTAGGATCCTCCATTATGTCATTGATATGCAGAAGAAATAATGCCTTCGCTATGTCCAAACTATCTGCTAGGCGTTGGCATATTGGTTTATGTAAACTAGAAAATCACCGGTTGAGCGACCATGGCGGTCGTTGATCAACTAGGGATCCTCCAGATAAACCAGGAGCTGGCTGTTTATTATGCTCTCCATTACTTTGGAAAGCAGAGAGGTGATGGCTATATGCCTGTAGTCAGATGGATGGGAGCCAACGCCTTTCCACGGGGTCAGGTGGGTTAGAGCGCTCTTCCACGAATCAAGAACTACGCTAACTGAGTCAACTCAGGAGGGTCTTTCCATTAGCTTCTTTCTGTTTACCCAGCTGTGCGGTATAAAGAATATGGAATAAATACTAACCAAATGAGTAGATACGTTGAATTATACAATTAGATTGGTACTGAGCCTGACTGCACCATGACAACTTCAATTGTAATTGCGCTTAAACCTAACGTGAACTAACATTTTTGCAATACTTTACCAAAATAATTTTATGTTACAGATTACAAAAGATATCAAACGTTATACATTACGATATAAGAACAATATCAGAATATATAGACATTAAACCAAATTATAAAATGGAAATAGAAATTGCTGATAAGGCTAGTGTTAACATATTATACCTGTTATTATTCCATGCTGTAAAAACATATTTCAGCTTCTTAATATTTTTGTAAAATGTGTGTTCTTTTTAAAGTTAACATTATGGATTGCCAATATACTCGAAGATTCTACCATTCGACAGCTATTAGACGACTTCGAAGGTATAAACCTACATTTCCGTATAATTGTATAAACTAGCAACTGCAAAAATATCATTTTTATTCTGGTTACAGAACTAAAGAACCGCGAACAACCAGTATGGGATATAATCGATACTTTAATAAATACAATAGTTATAAATATGGTTAGTATATTTTATATATAGTATTTGTCTGATGTATTATTAATTAATAACATAATATTGATATTAGGTAACACGTGAATCTGAGATGAAATACAATGACAATTTGATAGCACCATGTGATTCAAAATTAACCATCCATGAAGAAGTTGAGAGTAAAAAACACAGTGAAGAGGAAGAATTTAAGAGTGAAGGAAAAAATATATCAGATTTCATTTTATTGGAAATACTAGAATATAGTATTATAAATAGCGAAGAACATTATACAAGCAATAAAACGGAACAATATAAAATTTTTAATGAATTTATGAATGATATTCTAAACGGAATTATTCAAGCGAATGTAGACAGTTTCAGTTCAGAATCCAAAAACAGTCTTGCTTCGATCAACAATTACGACAGTCAACACAACAACCAAATATTTGAGGATGGTGGCCAAAATTTAACAACAGCTGAATACATAAATAGTTATATAAAGGACAAAATTTATGAAAATATTGGAGATATTGATATCATATATTTAGAAAATAAACGAACATCAAGTGTGTCTAATAATGCGAAGAATAATAATGATTTTATTGATAATGAAGTATCGCAACAATATGAAAATGTAAGTGATCAAACGCTAATAGCAGAGAAAAATGCAAATTACTCATTATTGAACGGGAAAAAATCAGAAATAGTAAAGATCAAGAAAGAAAATTATGAAAATGATATAACGTCAGAAGAGCAGCAAGAGGGAAGTGTTGGTGAAGACAGTAATAAAAAAGTAAAATTTTCAAAATTATATATCGGTAATAAGCAAAGAGGTATTATTGTATTTGTAAAAAACTATTTAAAGAATAGAGTACAATTAGATTATAATTATATATTTTTTTGAAAATAATTTATCTGACTTAAATATTCATGACTTCTATTGCTGTTTGTTTTTTAAAAACTATTTTACCAATTTGCAGGTAACGATGGAATAAGAAATTCTAATATTGATAGGTATGATTTTATTATTATCAAACTTTATTAGTCCTAAGTAACGATTTGCCCTGCCTTGCTAGAATATTAACGTTTTTTACATTGTCTTCACAATTTGCAAAAGCGAATGTCTATATATACAACGTCTCCAAAATGTCGAAGGACAAGTCGGCATTAATAGGTGGGCCTGCTCATTTCCACTAAGCATAAGTGTAAAAAACAATATTAGGTACATAGCATTTTTTTAGGAATTACGTACACAAAAAAAGTCAAATCTTTAGAGAATTGACTTTATTTTGAATTATTAAAAACACAATTTTTTTTTCTTAAATATTTGGTCTCTTTTTTCTGTATCAGAAACCAAGTAGTAGAACAACCCTGAATCACAATCATTAAATAGTCCAGAATGACTGTAGTTTAGAAAACTGTATAGACACAGAAGTCAATCAATCCATTCTAAAATTTCAAAAATTACTTTTACTCAAAGATTTCTGTTAAACACCTGTAATATTGTATTATTATAGTTATTTTTTTGCGTCATCATTATGTATCTAGGTAAGCAGAAATAAGCCACTTCCTTCTATACAATTTAATTATGATATATAAATATACTTTCTAATGTGCTGTGATTACAGAAATTATTACTATCAGAAAGGTTTGCTGCAAGATAACTCCCAAACTGCCATTTCTATAGCCCCACCAAACGATAATTTATTAAGTAAGTTAAGAAAGATTAGTATTAAAATTTATTCTAAGAAATAAGTAACTGAAATCCATAAAAATAGTCTTTCGTTTAAATATTGTTAAAATCAGATATTGTGTTTGCAGGTGATGCAGATGAATCTTGGCCTGAAAATTTACAATTTCCTGTTTTAAAAGCAACACTAAGCGTAAGTAAATCGATTCAATCGCTTGGCAAAATTCTCGAAAGTGATGAGAAAACGATATCCACGCCAGAAAACCACGCCAGTCATTTTAATGAAAATACCATAGAGTTGTTTCATAAGGAGTTTGTAAAAGTAAAGCCAAGCGATGGAGAAACTCAAGGGAATGAAAATGAAAAGAAAGATTCATTAGATTCAACATATTCTAATGAAACAAATAGAGAAATTTTAATATCTACAAGTAAAGATCTAGAAAACGACATTAAAAACGATAGTCTAACTATAGAGACTAAAGATCCAAAGGAAAATCAATGAATTTGCAAAGAAATGCTATAAATACACAATAAAGATATTTAGAAGAAATAACAAATACTATTAAAGTACCTACTTACCCTATAATGTAAATAAAAACTTTACCAATTTCGCCTTGTTTTGTTTTTAGCTTATATAAATAGATGCCAGCAACTCGTAATTTTCTTGTCTCTAAGACTTACACATAAAATGTCACTATTATAAATGTTATTCTCTAAGAAAAGATGACCTAGTGACACTCTGTTCTCCGCTTCCTACACGCATTCAAGACGTTGCGTATTAGATGCCGAAACTCAACGCTTATCTTACCTGAGATAAAAAAAATAATAACTAAATATAACCAGCCGCTCCAGTGGAAATCGAACCCACAAACATCGAATTTTCTAACAGACGCTATCGCACTGGTCCGCAATAGCCGCAAACCTTAATGATTTTTTTTAACGTCGAAACTATACTAATGCGACATTTACTTATTTCTTACAGTTTAGCGGGTCTATCATGGTTCTTCTTCAGATTTTCCACATCTTTAACTGTTATGTGCGCCAATTTAAAATTCCTGTCACATTTAGAAAACGTATAAAAATTTGAACGCAGCGGGATTTGAACCCGCGCCTCTTGAAAACGGTTTTCAAGAGGCGCGGGTTCAAATCCCGCTAAAAAAAAAGAAAACGGTTTTCAAGAGGCGCGGGTTCAAATCCCGCTGCGTTCAAATTTTTATACGTTTTCTAAATATGTCTTTTTCAATTTTCTAAGTGTGGGAATAACACTTTAAAAAATGTTAACAAAATATAATTCCTGTCACATTGACCAGTGGTTGTTAAGGGAAATGCGACCTTTTTATTACCCCTGCTTATTTCTGATAATATAGCTGGACTATTACTCCAAATACGGTTCTTCATCAATTGTTCCGGATCTTTAATTTTTATATTTCAACGTAAAATACACGTCACGCAGAATAAATTTTATTTATGTAGCTTTTTCTTATTTTTTATAATTTAAGTTTTTTGCTATTATTCGACATCAGGTGTTTCACTCTTCGAAATTAATTGTACCCTAAGTTCTGCCCAGGCTTAAAAGCTAGCCAGGTTTAGTAAAGTTTCATTTAAATCCGTCCAGTAACTACAAGATGTGCGCGCAAACATATTTATTCACACATTCATATTCTATTCCTGTTTTTTAATCTCCCTAAATTATTTTTTCCTAAATATGATCAATGTACAGACAGACACAACCTTTTTACTATTTTATTATTGCATAGATTACTGTACTGTAATTAGAGTAACGAACTTTATACAACGGGGCTATACTTTATTATTAAAATTATGAATAGCAAAACTTAGTAACTGATTTGAATTTAGAATCGTCATTATCTCTGTAAAAATACAATTAAAAAGTAAGTAAGTAAGCCTTTCTTTTTTTAAATATCGATTGATTACAGTCCAACAAATATTGTACGTAATCAGTTTAATTTTTGTTTTTAACCCATCAATTTTACCAGCCATAAAATGTACTCATAATAAAAATGTAACTAATTGCTGTACATGGAAGATATATGAAAAAATATATTATTAGGAAGCATATATCAATGAAATAGAACTCAAAACAATGATTTTATATTTTCTTTTCTGTTTGTCCGTTTGTTTTTGCACGCTGATCTCAGAAACGGTATATTGTATTGTGATAAGCTTTCCTTAACATTTTGTGTTTATTTCATTTCCATCAGTTCACACAGAAAAAAGTTACCACCATTTAAATTATACATTTAAGCAAAGTTTGTGTTTTAAGTGAGAATGCGGGCGGGCGAAAAAACGAAATAGTTGTCATGTAGTTTACACAGGCGAAGTCGCGAGCGGGTCGCTAGTACATAATATGTATAATGTACTCTACTCTTTGGTACTTGAATGTATTCAGCGGCCAGCGGTTTCAATATAAGGTTAAACATCAACAAATTTATTTGATGTACCAATAATATTTAAATTTACAATAATGTGACCTTAAACAGTACAGTGCCTGTTGCGTCAAACAGTACACCTTAAGCAGTCTATGAAGGACAGTGAAGAGAATCAAGTTAGGAACGAGGATAGAATTACAATGGACCTTCTAACATAGTGCGATATAATTTGAGTTATGTTTGGACGTATAAAATATGTTTATAAACATTTAGAAAAAACAGATTCGATTACAATTGATATTTAATGATTAATAGTTAATGGTATAATTTAAAATCGATCAAATACCATTAGCCAAGACTTTAACGTGATATTGAACGGCAATCCATGTCCTTTCCAAGTAATTTTGATCAATTAAATTTAATCAAGAAAATTACTGCAAAGTACATTTGATAAAGTAAATGAAATATACTTATTGAACTATTTGTAAGGAAATTTAAGTAAGTGTTACAGTTCATCATATTCCGGGACTGCTTTTGAATATAAGTGCAATGTTTGTAGAACAGATTCCAAATCGTAAGAATTATTATATTTAAATTGAAAAAGACTTATTTAGAAAACGTTTCAATTTCCGAGTGTGCGAATAACACTTTAAAAATGTTAAAAATAATTAAATTATTTTCACATTCTCCACTCTGAAAAACGCAGTGTTGTGTTCCGCCACTCAAAATACCATGTTTCGAATTCTGACAGACAGGGCTCACCCATGGCCGCGTCTTGACGACTAGATTTTCTGTCTAACTCGCTATACGAAAGTTAAAAAAAAGTGTAAAGTTAAATTTATACTGTAGTTATTTAATAAATGCCATGTTAAACTTTTTTGAGAGACATAAAAATTTCAACTAAGAAATTAAGTACAAAAGAATAAGAAAATTAAGCTATTTATACACTTATTACAACTGTTACAAGTTGGATGTAGAACGCATGGCTTAGCAGTCAGAGCAGTTGAACTGGTTCCACAACCCACAGGTTCGAAACCGCTACATTAAATTTTTTATGTTTTCTAAAAATGTTTTTCATATCCTAAGTGTCAGATAACACTTTAAAAATAGCGATAGAAAGATAGATAGCAGATATTATATCGTAATTTAGTATAAGATTCCTTTTTTAAAACAAATTACATAACATTCATAACAAATTAATCTAAATATAATATTATTTGTTAGCTCTAATATTAAATAAAAATCAAATGATTGCTTCATAAACATTTATTAGATCTTAATTAAATTCTATATGTTTATTCACTGATATTGTTAAGCCATGTCACACAGATTACCAAAAACAATAACTTCTTACTTTAAATCAGCACCCAGTTTTACTATATTAGTTTGCATTTTATTTCATAAAAGAAAATGAAAACTTGTGATTTAATAATTTTGAGTTAGGTATCAGTAGGTTTAGTGCTGTTAGCACAATGTATTTAATATTATTATCGTAATCTATGTCATTTAAAATGAACATTAACTTGATTAAAATCATATTTCCTTATATATGAATCTCGACATCCAGCCAATATCCATTTACCATTATAGGTAATGTCTCTTATCCCATCACAATCGGAGCCAGTCAGCTGCACTCTTATGGAGGAGTAAATTTCTTGCAAAGATAATACAGCACAATTGCCATCTTGTCTTCCAACAATAAACAATTGATTTGACAGAGCTGCTATGCTTAGTACTGGGCTAGCTGATTCATGCAATTCCTTTAGAATAGATCCATCTTGCAGATTTATGAATGTAACCTGTGAAAGTGAGTAATTGTTTAGGACAAGATACAGTATAATATTATATAACTTCTTGAATTAATCATAAATATAAGTATTATTATATTACAAATAGGCAAAATAAGTTATTGAAAGCTTTATGCTTTTTATAGTGTTTATGCTGCTTTTATCTATTTATAGCTTGTAATGTTTTCTAAAGGAAAAAATCTGTTATTTTTTTTTAAATGCTATGCTTATGAATATAATTTAAAAAAAACATGGGTGAGTAAAGCAAAGGAATAATTAAAGTTACCTTGCCATCACTACATCCAATAATAATAGTTTGATCTATAATTGTACAGGCATTAACTGCTGAGCTGAATTGTTTTTTAAATATTTCATCTCTCTTTGCAACATGTGCACATATCACTGAGCCACTTTCACATCCAATTACTAAAAGTTTATTTCCAGTTGCTACCTAAAGAAAAATTCAAAACATTTTATTTGTATTTATGATAAGGTAAAAAAAATATTTTTTTAAAATATTTTTTTATTTACAGAAAAAGAGGAAAGGCATACCTCTCTCTCATTTTCTACTTCAACTTCATCATTAGTAGTAGAAATAGCACAACAGTTTATAGGTCCTTGGGCCTCTATAATATTATGTAAGCACTTTGATTCACCAACATCCCATAACTTTGCAAACCCATCTCTATAACGATTAAAAAAAAAAAGGTAAATTTAATTCTTGGATTTTGATTTGAAACCTAACATAATTAATATTTACTTACTTGCTAACTGAAATCACATTTCTGCCTTTCTCAACAATACATATATCCGCAACTGACATAGTATGACCTTTTAGTGTAACTGGATTTATTCCAGACTCTGCTGACCAAATTCTACAGGAGCCATCAGCTCCAGCAGAAATCACAACTACACCAGAAGGAAAGAACCTGCATTTATACACAGGACCACCATGTCCTTCTAAGTCCAAAAGTTCTTCATCTATTATGTAATAAAAAATACATCATTGGAATGTAAGAAAATAATATGTACACAATTTTTATTTATTTGTTCTACTACTACATACATACTTGTCCTAGTATCCCAAACAAGAAGTTTGTCTCCTTCACAAGAAGAGATTGCAAGTGCATTTTCAGCAGTTGCGACTGACAATATTGCTTTTTTATGTATATTGTGTGATTTTGTGGCAGCAACAAAAGCTACTTTTAGGTCCGAGTTAACATGTTTGACAACTAAACTTAAATTGGAAAGTGAAATAAGTTGATAGTTCTCAGACACATTAATTTTTATTTTTCCATCAGCCTTATTTATAGATGTCCTAATTTTATCATGAGCACTATTTGCATTTAAATATTTAGATGATACCCAAATTTCTTCATTAGGCAATCTGTAAAATGAAGCAGCATTAGCTTATTTGTACATAGGAATTAATAAAAGCTGAAATGTTATCAAAATATTTAAAATTTACCTCACAGCATCATTCCAATCGCATTGAATACTTATGACAGGCAAATTTGTCATTGTATTTATATCTACTTAAATAATATTCTTATTCTACCAAAAATAATTCTCGTTTAAATTCAGTATAAGTACAACGAAATTTACACGTAAAGGAAGCTTTTGAGTTTCTAATGTAATATATAAATGTAGCAGCTAAACAGAATAGATTTATTAATTTATTATTAAAGAAATGTTATAACATGTACATAGTTAACATTAACAATATAAGTAATTAATAAAAAAATAAACATCAATTCTGAATTATAAGATGACAGTCATAATTTCCCACATTTACGGCATAGGGATGTTTATATAGAATCGATATTTCGAACGATACTATCAAATATTCTTAATTTTTTATAATAACTGTAGTCGAATCATTTAAGCGCTACCTATGGACTATGCTATATATCCTTTAGAAATTGATTTGACGAATGTGTTATAAAAGTTATACACTTTTTTGCCAAACATAAACTGGATTTTTATTCTCACGAATCACTATATACTATAAAATGTCTTTTAGCTCATTTTCTATTAACAATTGGGTTTTTCGTATCTGTGATGTTGACATTGATTAGTTAGTGACATGATACTTATAATATGTGACATTGTGTCAAACGAGGATAAAGTGGGCGAATTTCTGTTTTGCTTGTGTCTACTTTCGTTTACGAAGTTTTTTAAAAATAAATATTTCAATAAATTCTATGATTAAAAAGTTATGACATATTATAATATTTGCTATTCTAAAAATGCATTTTTCTATTCCTAATTTACAACAATTTCGTGATGACAATGGGATCACTTACACGGTAAGTCTCTTTATTTACTTTAAAATTTACAATATTTTCCTTTGTGATTTTTTAAATAATTTCAGTTCAATCAGTTAAATAATTACATATGTTTTATTTTCGTTTTAAAGGGATATAATATTTATATCGATGGATTCTTCCACTGTACGGCTCGCTATAAACAATTGCTTAGCCTTCACGAGCAATTGCAAGCTCAATACCCGCATTTCAAGTTACCACAATTTCCATCAAAGAAATTATTCTTAACAAGCTCTCAATTGGAAGAGAGAAGAATTTTGCTAGAAAAATATATACAATTAGGTAATATTTAACTTCATTTAGTTGGTATTTCTTTAGTGTTGACTTATATTAACAATCATTATTATTTATAGTTGGGCAGAATCCTGTATTTTCAAATTCCGGGATATTGATTACATTCTTATTTTCGGCTCAACAAGAAACCCATTCTGTGAGAGTACATGTAGTGGATATAGAAATTTCCTTAATGAATGGTTATAGAATACCATTATCTGTATCATCTACTGACTCTTCAAGTACTGTACTAGATATTGCTTGTAATTATGTGAATTTGTCAAAGGAGTTGACAAAATATTTTTCCTTATATTTATTTAATTGGAGTTGTGCAAAAGATGGCCAGCCAAGTATGAAAAAGTTAGAAGATTATGAATCTCCATACATATCACAAAAATATGTTCGACCAGATGACAAAATTGTACTAAGGAAAAGGTATGATAATGAAATATTATATTAAAGAAAGTGTATGTTAAGCATAAAAACTTATGGCAATTATTTAATTATAATTTCAGTTACTGGGATCCCAGTTATGATATAGATTTAATGATAGACAGAGTTTCATTGGATTTACTGTATTTACAACTTATTCAAGAGGTAGACTTGGGTTGGATAATTGCTGATCAGCAATCAAAAGAATTATTGTCCTCTTATGAGGCTAAGAAACAAAAACGAGAGGTAAGATTTTATAGAAATGGACAATGCTTAGTTAGAAAATACATATTAAGTAAAAAAAAAAATTAATTACTTATTTTATATTAGTCTAGTAATTAAGTAGTTTAATGATATAAATTGGCACCAACATCACTGCAAATCCGATTAGGGGGATTTATATTTAATATATTATAGTTTATGTAAACTGCCCAATATATAAAACGTGACAGTCCTTTAATGAGTGGACAACAGAGTTACTAATCAAAAACATATCTCTACCACCCTAAAAGATGGATGAAAAGTTTCAGTTAAAAATATTCTAATTATATCTAAATATTAATAAATAGTAGGTTTTTGGAATCATAAATAATACAATTGTTATTCATTTTATGATATGATATCTGATAATTTCAACAAAAATGCTAAAGAAATATAATTATTTATATGCAAAAAACGCAGTAAAGATATGTGTTAATTATTTTTTAAGTAGTTTTTCATTTTATCATTAGCATTCATTGTTTTGTTAGTGTTGTGTATTTGTGGGTCATCTGGCTGTTTAATCAGTGACTTTATCATATTTATTACTAAACTGATCAATGGTCTCACTCACTAGATGATTCAATTGCAAATGAGTTCATACATTTATTTTATGTCATTACAATACATATTATTAAAAAATATTAAAAATGAAAAAAATATGGGGCCATTGTGACCCAGTAGGATGTCTCACCGTAAAAACTGTGGGTCATCATTTATCAAATGAGTCAGTAAAGCATGAGTGACTTGCCAATGTCATGTTGTATAGATAACACATAAAGAAGATTGATTCAAAAATAGATAAGATTACACTATAATAGATTGCATAAAAAAAATATACAGTAACAATACAGAGACCTTAATCTGTAAAGGAACAAAATAAATATTTACAATAGATATATACAAGACATTAAAGGTTAATAATGAATAATATTTTATAAAAATATATTTGCATAAAAATACACATAAAGAACTATACACAAACATTGAACATTAAGGGGAGGGAAACTTAATAAGGAATAATGTCATAAATAGGACAAATTAACATACAACAGGTAAAAAAGGATATGGGAAATGGAACATTTCGAGCAATGTTTCGAATTTGGCCTTAAATTTATATTGATAGTAGGTTTTCTGTGATTTCTGATGTGAAATAAATATGCATAAAGCTCAAAAAAGTTTATCATTGATTCATTTGAATGGCCCATTGTTTTTAAGATAGGATTTTTAAGATATACCTTTTTGTTGACCTACAAATTTCCAAATGCCCTTATGTGCATTGTATAGTAATATTATTTCTTCAGATTTTTTGCTATATATAGGGGCTGTGTATTTATTGATTTCAAAATATGCTGGCACAGAAATAGTTTTTTTTATTAAAAAGTTCATTTCTCAACTATAGTACAATGTGTTAAATAGTTTATGATAAATATTTATTTATATTTAACTGTAAAAATACCAATTGTAAACTAGAATAGTCTTTTCATCTAACAGTCTCGAAGTGTTTACATCTTTAGCTTTTTTACTAACAATATTTGTTTAATATTTAATTTACACAAATATAGAAAAACATTATAAATATTTTTAAAGCTTTTTTTGCCTAACTAGGATTTCGCGGCATGCAAAGGCAATGTATGCCCATGCAAAAATCATTTGAGGTTTACCCATGTAAACCATATATTGTCAGCTACTTTATATTTAAATTACCTACTCCTTAATATTAATTTTTAAAAGCCACTAACAGTCCATCATATATTTACTATTATAAACGTCTACAATAGTGGCAATTATTCATATTAATTATTACAAAAAAATAACCAGTTTTCAACAGAAAAAATAGATATGTGTATAATATATATGTGTGTGTGGTGGTGCTAGTATTTTTGCAGCTACACGCTTTTTCCCGCAGAGCAGGATAGTCAGAGAGAATATAGTGTCAAGACACTCCGATTTGAAACGGAACCACACTCCGCGCGTTGTCTTGTATCAGAGCAAAGAAATGAAAACAATTAAATTATAATTATTTCTTCTAGTGAGATCTAAACCAAGACCAAGTGTTTGCAGTTAGAAGATGTTCCACTGCGTCACGATGGCCTTTCATGCTAGCTAAACGGTTTCTTGTCATTAGTTTTATTTAAATATAAGAAATACTGATGACATTGACCAAACAACTTGTTTAGTCATAACATTATATGATGCTATTACGATATTACGTGTTCGTGTTAAACAATTTCAAAGTATAGGTTGAATTGGCCTTGGCCTTTATTTTAACGTTACATTCTATTGTATTTAGTATATCTTATAAGGATATATACATCCTAGTATATATTATAAGTAGCACTTAATTACTATGTCAGAAGCTTAAGCTCACTTAACTTTTTACAATATATTTTTTTAGAATTTATAATGTTAAGTAAGTCTTTTATTTGGATTTTTGGCATACGGAACGTTATTAAGTATTTATGTTCTAGATTAGAAGCTATTTTGTTTTCGGCTGTTCGTGGATTCCTTTTACTCAAAGCCCATCTTCTGTTCTACTCGTTGTTTTTGTCATTAAAATGTGCCTTTTGCTGCGACTGTTTGACGTTTTTGTTATGCAAAAGATTTTTCCTACTTAACTAAAACTACGATTTTATGACCGCTTGTGGGAAATTCTATTGACTTTGTTAGTAATGAATAAAAATAATTGTTTTATTATTTGCCCCTTGAAATGCTATCTATTGATAGATAGATAGATATTTTAAAATTTAAGTGACAAATTTATTGATAATATAAAAGAAAAGGATTAGTATACAATAATGTATCCATAGCGGGGTACTCAGACAGAACGGAGCGAAACACTACGGCCCTTGCGTACTTATTTTTGTATCCACTGTTATATACCCTCTTCATATATCCTCGTGCTTTTTATGTGACCTTCCTGCAGCATCATCGATAATGTGTTCGAAGGTCAACAGAGTCCAAAAAAGAGAAAAAAAGTTTTTGTAGAAAATTATTTTATCAGGGTATTTCATTGTCAAAACCAGTACAAAACATGTATACTTTAAAAACAACACTCCAAAAAGTAATGATAAAATTTAAGCATTGATTTTCTTCCCATTTTTTCACATTTCACTCTTCTTACGAGATGGGCAGAATGTTTAGAGATTGAACAATATACAACATCTCCACTTCATATTAATTTACTAATATTATAACTTATAATTGATGTAAATTTTTGTAGTACATAGAGCTGGTTCGGACGCTCCGCCACTATAGCAGTATACCGGCAGGCGAGGCTGTCACCGACACGTCTAACATCGGCGAGAACGGGGCGAGTGCACGCGTACGAGTGTCACTAGCCTCCAAGGAACTCACTTTAACTAGCGCCTCCCTCCCTAATAATGAAAAAAGGTACAAAGTCACACGGATGAAGTGTTGGCGAATAACCACTTTACATAATGTAAGTATTTTTCATTAGAAACAGTAAAGTTCTTTTCGACAATTTAGTAAAAACCAATTCATGTAGTGTAAAAATTTTATCTAGGTTTCAGTAGGGCCTTACAAAGTACGAATGGGATTATTTAATTTCCTGCTAAAACATGTTAAAAGATACTATTATTACACATATTATGATAAGAGAACACTTATCGTAAAATTGAACCTGGTTAGGTATTTTAAATATTCTTTACATAATATTTCTTGAAAGATTTGTTTGTCTGTGCATGTGTTGCATCAATATCATCTGGCATACAGCTGAAATGAAATAGTGGCGCATACTTAAAACTTTATGTTGGAAATAATAAACATAGAACTTTCTAGTTTAAAATGTTGATCAAAATAATAGTTATTAATGAAACTTAAAATCTTAAACCACCTAACAGAGCGAATAGGTCAGAACCGCGGTGAATTAAAGGTATAATTATTGATTATTTTTCGATTATTACTTAATGGTTCAATTTTGGTATAACATTGTACACAAGTATTACATATTGTATACGCAGTGGTTGCGGGTTCGATTCCCATTCGGGGTAAAATTGATTATATTAAAATTATTTTCAATACCTCTACTCTGGTGACAAGACAAAGCGAGGCGTTGAGATCCACTACTTAACACGCAATTTCTCGGATTGGTGCGGAAAGTAGAGCACGGAGTGGATTTACTAGGTTCTCTCTGACTACCCTGCTATAAGGCAAAGAAGCGCGGAGCTGTAAGAATCGTTGTATACTCGTTGTATATTGTTAGTCACACTTAAAAAGTTTAGACGGCATTCAAGAGGTGCAAGTTCATAGTTCATATCTAATTACCATACGAATTGTCAACAAAGTTGTGTTTTTATTTTCACAGACAGAACGAACTCAAGGGAACGGCCATGATTCTCTCTTAGACGAGCCTAGCAAAAACTTTGAGCTGTCCTTTGAATATCTCATTAGCAAAGATAATTTGGTGTGGGTGACGCTGCGCACGGAAAATGCAATATTCATTAGTGTTTGCTTACAGGTATATATTAATGAATCACTTTATGATTTGTAACTTACCTATTAAATAATATAATGTTTGGATAACCCTTTAGGTTTTAATGTTTATGTATGAATTGACGCTGGTGTTTTTTTTTTAATTCTGAAACCCCAAAAAGACACTATGACTGCAGGATATTTTTTTAATAAGTCGTATTAAAAAAAAAAATGTAGTGTATAGTTATTTTATGTATATATTCAACTCTTTTCATGTCGACCAGTCGATAGTCGACGAGTTAATGCGCCAGAAGAACGGCGAGGGGCCCTCATCGCCGCGCTGCAAACGCGCAAGTCTCACATACCTCAGAAGAGACGGCTCTACGCACCTTATAACGCCTTCGTCGTCGAGTGATACTCTCAGCTCTGTTAGTGTAAGTGTTGGCGTTTTTATTTAATCATTCTTTTGTCGAGTTTATGTTTTCTTTCGTTTTATGCGCTATGCACGCTAATTAGAAAGAACGCAGTGCCAAGACACTCCGTTCTCCAAATCCCTAATTTGCAGATATTACGTGTTGCCAGAACTCAGTTTGGCGGAGGCTTCAAAGAGGCTTGAGTTGAAACATTTATTTTTTAATTACTTTGTTGAGCAAGTACACAGATTTTATGGTAAAACCTAATGCCGCTTTATTTTACCAAGATTTATGAAACACAGCAATGTTTCCTCATTTGAATTTTTTTTTTTGACAAAATAATTTCTTAGCAGAAAGAACCAACAAGCCGACAGCGAAATAAAAAGCTCAATTTTGTACTGTGTGGATTTGTATTATTTACAAATCCACTGAGTTGTCTAGCATTCATAAGGTTCTTAGTTAGGCTAGGTTAGTTAGGTTTTTGTTTTTTTCTATATGTATTTAAATATTTTTAATTTTGCTTGCAATTCCAGAATGGAGATTCGTCTAGTAGTTCAAGGGAAATATTTTCTGTACAAAAGTTAACTGAGAAGTTTGCTTCGGTGGCATTTAAATCTGGCAAAGATTGTGTGGAGAACAACGCCTTCGAAGCGATTGGGGACGAAGAATTGTAATACACCCAAAGAAGCTCGCCAATGTACCATCTTTTATGAATCTTAAAGTTTTTATCGAATTTCTTTTTATACATATTGTTTTTGTTTTTTCGCATATTAACATTATAATTTATGTGTCACACAATCTTTTATATATAAAACTTCAGTAGACACTAGATGTAGTTAGTGTTTTAATGTTAAGATGAAAATGTCTGATTTTTTTTATACTTGCAAGCCATACACTTGCCATATTGTCTCAATTTTTTTTTATTTTAACAATTCAATTTGTATATTATGTGGATCACCAATTATGTAAATAAATTTATCATCTTTTAAACTTGTAAAAAGTAACATTTTTGTTGCCAAAATATGTTTAAAAAACGATTTTATTATAAATAAATAGGGTATTAGTATTAAAAATTATGATAAGATGAAGCAAATTCAAAAAGCTCCAATAATAGACAAGCAATGTATATGTGACTGTAAAAGCTAACCAACCAACTTTAATGGTGAAAGTTTGAAATGTTTTCTACCTAAAAAAATGTGTCTTTTAGTAGTCAATCCTGTGGTTTACCAAGGTATAACTTCGAAGTTATCACAAAGAACAAATCAGACTTTGATCAATACAATTTTATTAAAAAACTTAGAATTTACTGTAGTTCATGCTTTTACAGTAACACAGTTTCTAAGGTAGGTTATTGTATTATTTTGTAGTTTACATTCCATTCGTATATTTTGCACTAAAATGGGAGAATTAAATAAAAATATTATATGAACAAGACATTTATTCATATAATATTTTTATTTTATTATAATATTAATATTTAAAACAGAATAACATACAATTTAATTATTCCTTTATTTTACTGTCAACATATTTTTGTCTAATATGTTCCGTTTATAATCGTAAAATTGTCAAAAAGGCTGTTATAATCATGAAATGAAGTTATTTAATGTAAATTGTACACTTTTATAATATCCATACCAGGATTTAATCATTGATAACTCAAATTGCACACACAATTTTTTTATATTAATAAGCATAAGGATTTGTTTTCATTGTAAGGTGAATGAATGATTAATAGAAAAAAATTCAAGCAAAAAAAGCTATTTCACGTAAAGTCTTATATTTTAATTATTCTATAGAAAAATTAAAAAGGACTGTTTAAAAAAATATTTTTGATTTATCAATTGAACCTGGTATGGATATATTTTGTAAGTAAAAGCTACAATACAAAAGCATGTATTTGTATATAGAAATATACATACTCTATCATTATTAACGTAATACTATACCTGTCTTGGCACATTTATGGTACAGTATGTACTAACAGCTTATTGTGGCCATACTTTTTATTATTAATTTTTAACAACTATGAGGGAGTGAAATAGTATTTCATACAAAATTAGACATAGATATTAATATAGTCAACTAAATTTAATGATTGCGAAAAACTGTTAATAATAAAATGATGAACATATTATGGCTCACTGAGACAGTGACACATACAAAATTGTATAGGATTTTGTAATTTATTTGCTTATTCTAAGAAACAGATTTATCTGCTTAAAATATTAGGCAAATTGCTACTCACTAATATATACAACCGAAAACAATTAAGTAGGTAGGTTGCAAAGTAGTGCAAGGCTTTTGTAACATTTTTTTTTGTATTCTATGATTTCATTATTGTTTGCTATTTTATTTTCTAATATTATAATGGTGATCTACATTTATTTTATCTTCTCACTTTACTTCAAGATTAGCAATATATTTTAGCATATAACAAGTTAATATTAAAATATGTATTTATATATATATATATATTTTAAAATACTCATTTCTAAAATTATATAACCTTTGATTTGTTATTGAATATATTAAGTTTTCTTATGAAGTAATTTTGTTATTGGGACCATTCTAAATGTGGTTATTGATTGATAACTTTCTATTTAACCATTTATTTGCCTCTAAGACTATAATTTGTCTGCCATATTTTTTACTAAAAATGTTGAAAAAAAGAGTTCTTCTAAATAAAGTGTTTTATAGTAAGTATGTTCTACTTTAATTAAAAAACCTTGTTGTACTGCTAGCTTTATTTAAATTATTAACATATCATAGTACAGAGACTAAAAGTCCTTTTCCCATTTTTCACGTTCCTGCCTTTCCTTCTTCACTTGTTCAACAATTGGTGTGAGATACAGCTTGTCTTCTTCAAATTTAGTCCACTCTTCTTTAGGTAGAATTGTTTTCTGGAGGGAAAGTTGTATAGCACGGACCATTCTGAAGTTACGCTCATCTATTACAGGGTCAGGAAGTCTGCGTAGTGCTTCTTGTACATCAGCATCTTCATACAAACAGTCATCACGTTGGAGACCTTAAACAACAATCTTTATAAAATAAAAACTAGAAATTACATTAAATGTTTATACTTTAAACATAATACAAAAAACAGCTAGATTTGCCCTATGTATTGTTTCCTTGTTTATTAATATTATTTAACAATATAGATAAAGCCACTGGCACTGACGTCAAATAATAAATATACACGAGCATTAAAATTATCGCGTATTAGAGAATGTACGTACCGTACTTATTAAATCCAGATAGGTTATATGCCCATTTGCTGAGGCTACCTGAAAATCAATCAAGTTACATAATAAGACAAATTGTACCACCCAAGGGTATTAATATTTCCTTAAGATAGTAACTTACTGCGAAGAACAGCAGTAGTTCTTAAGGCCATTTTGCTTAGTTAATTTAGCGCTCAGATGTTAAACTGCTTAGGTGCCTTTTATTAATAATTGGAAGTACTAAGCCTTTTTCCTACACTGCTAACTGACAATTCACAATTGACATATGATAACAGATATGTAATAAATAGGACTTGATATAATATCTATATTATTATTTTGAAATCGATATTTACTAATAATAAATATAAATCATCAGAAACCTATTTGATATATTTGATTTACACTATATTAATTTTTTTTCTAATCCTAGTTTACCTATCATTTAAAATCGAAATGTAATTTCGTATAGTATTAAGTAGTTTATTCAATTAAACGCAAAAATAGAATATTTGTACGCACAAATCTCCGTAACTACTGGATGAATTTCAATGAATGAATCTTCAGAACAAGCATAAAAGACCATCTAAACCACATGAAATCAGGAAACTTGAACAAAAGGCGCTTTAACAAAAGTTTTATAGCGTGAAGGCTATATTGGTGTGAATATTTACAGAAAATGTTCGACTACAATTATAATAAATTACCTTGAACTTGTCGCATTGTAGATTGAGCTTGCCTCTTCGTTTCTTCTAAAACTCAGACACTTCTGTGATAACGGTATGCCTCCAGCGAGTCCAATCTGCTGCCATAGTCTCCCACTTCATCGGACCCAGATCACATCTCTTCATGTGGCTTAAGCAATTTTTTAACGCAATAAATGGCTACCCTGTTTCCGCTGGCCTATTTACAGTTCAGAATAAAAAATGTGTTTTACTATTCTATTGTCAGGCATCCGAGAGACATGGCCGGCCGGCAACTGTCTGCATGTTACGAAGGTTTCCATTCCGTCGATTTGTGAACGCTCTAAAACATCCGTGTTACGAACGATCCCACCAACGAATATTCATAATATCACGCAGGTATTTAATATGAAATCTATTCAAATCTACGACATACTTACGGGGCCATGATTCAGAGGCGTATATCAGATTCGGAAGTACTATTGCCGCGTATACAGTTACCTTTGCAGCTAGTTTGGTAATTTTTTTTTTAAATCTATTTTTATTTAGGGTCTTTTTATGTAATAATACAAAAATGTCAGCCCCATCGTTCCCTAAAACAATCTTCAAACACACAATTATAGCATTTCCTTAATCTTCTAAGAACACTATTTATACTTAAATTTATTCAACATCTTACTTACCACAGAACAAGGTTCAGACAATAAACATTGGAAAACACCTACATCTCTTAAATTTAAATTATATCGACGCATTAAGTTTTGACGGGCCCCGGCATTACGGACACATTCCACTAAGAAATGGTGAATATCATCCTCCACTCCGCACAATTCACAGTTAGGAGAATTTACTTTCTTCATGAGAAAACTGAATTTCTTTAACGGAATATGCCCAGCACGCAACCTAAGAGCAGTAACAATTTGTTCACGTGTCATTGTTTTTTCACCAAACCATGGGATCTGAGGAAGCTTATTCTGAATAACTTTATACCATATTCCTTTTAATTTTGATCTCTCATCAAAATACTCTTTCCAAATTTTTCTGACTTCCTTTTTGTACTTGATTAAAATTTTTTTGGCGTATTTATACAATTTAAATCAGTCTTAATAATATTTTTAATATTTATGTTAGACAGCCAAGTGCTTAAATTAAACATCTCCAATAGTGACGAGGAACTAATCATTTCATCTTTCATATTTAAGTACATGTAAGGCAATAACGGCTTCTTTTTTTTAGTCCAATAACTTTTATTACATAATAAACTCAATTGCGAAATATGCTGGATGGTTTCATTCTTCACTGATGATTGACATTTTAAACAGTATTTTATAGCTATATAGCGTCTTCGTATAAAAAGAGGAGAAATGCAAAGATCACTTTCCATTACATGTATAGGTGTAGACCTAATATACCCACCGATAACTCTCATTGCCATATTTTGTATTCTGTCCAATTTATGTAAATGAGTATTAGCACTGTTATCATACAAAAAGGATCCGTAGTCAATTCTACTTCTATTTAATGCCAAATAAATTCTACGTAAATGTTGAGGATGCAATCCCCATCCTGGACCAGCCAGAACTTTAAGTATTTTAATGAAATTTATAGCTTTTGCGCAGATAATATCAATATGATTACCCCAACGCAGGGATCTATCCAGCCATAATTCTAAGTACCTAATGTTATTTACCACTTCTAAGCTCAACCCATTAATGTTAACATTTACATTTTGTATAGCTTGACAAATTTCTATGGTGGCTATATTAAATAACAAAGGTAACGGGTCTCCTTGAGCAAGACCCCTCCTTGTCCATCTCTCATAATAAAAGTTATTAATTTCACTTTTAATTTTAAGATGTCTTTCATTTAAAAAGGACCAAATATATTGACAAATTCCCGAATCAACATTTAAATTATCTAACCTAATAACAACAATTTCTGGTAATACATTGTTATAGGCCCCTTTTATATCCACAAAACAAGCGACTGTTTGTATATTTAGTTTGGTAATGTTTTGATCTCGTATGCTTCCATGTGGTTTAATACTTGGCAGGAAATCTAAACATGGTGTTAGTAATGGCTAAGTTAAATTGGGTGCACATGGAAGAAGTTATTATATATATAAAGCCAATTGCTGCTTATATTTCCAACGCCATGTCTTACTCAGATCTTAATAATTAGTCTTCGTGTAACTGACTGGACTAGACAGGCTGAAGGTTCAAAGTTGAAGCTTACTTATACAATTGTTCTAGTTATTATATAGTTAATTCCTTGGTATTGCTAGAGATTCGTATACTATTCGTAGGGACTATCATGCATTATAATGTCTCTCAATAAGCAGAAAATGCAGAATTAGGGTATTCTAAATACATATATTGAGTTATATATAGATTCTATCCAAAGATGTCCTACTAAGTATCTGTCCGATATTTGGTCTAGGGCATACGGGTACTTCGAGCCGCCACTTTCGTGCCTCTATCTAATCCATGAAAATAGTATCTTGTCCCCTCTTTCATAAATGCTCCTTCCTTCCCTCTTTCCTCCCTTCTTTTTTACTTCACCTTTTGCTTTCCCTGGTTTTACCCATAACATGGTTTTGGGGGTCAGATGCGAAGGAAATCGCGCCGTTTAAACAACTCTTCGCCACTCTAATGTGTGTTAAACATAAAACGCTGGATACGGCTAGGGTGTCACCGTTAAACGACATGTAAGCACATCACTCTACAGCTGCGACAAGTGGGCAAAGGCTACTTTATCAAGAATGGGCACAGTTAACGACGAAAATACCCTGAAGGAAACTCTGTTTTGCAACGTGGAATATTGGCTCTATAACCGGATGATGCAGAGAATTCGTAGATGTACTCACGAGAGGTGGGGTCCAGTTTTTGATCCTCCACGAAACTCGCAATAAATCCCGTAACATTGGACATAGTTACCAGCTTCTATGCACTGGGAAGGCAACCCAGGTAAATACGGTACGGTGGTAGAGCTGTCTGATGAGTTTCGGAATGGTATCCTCGAAGTCGAGTGATACTGCGATCGCCTGATGTGGGTGAAGGAACTGATTTAGGGTGTAATAACTAACTTAATCAGTGCCTACACCACTAGGCGTGCTGTCTGATAAGGAGTCAATCTGGGAGAAGTTTGAAGAAGTTCTACGTACTATACTAACTACCGAAGTAATCATGGTTGGATGCGTTTGAACTAGTGCACGGTGGTCGCAATACAAAGGAAGAAAATATTACAAGAACGTGTATTATGTCCAAATTGGCCCTCGTGAACATGTTCTTCCAAAATTATCCAAAGCATTTAATCACGTCTAAGAGCTGGTTCCACTCAATTGAAATAGATTATCTGCCGACCAGACGATGTCATATCAGCAAACTGACTAACTCTAAAGCCTGGTGGCCCAGCATGGTATTTTTGTCGTGTAATAGTCGTTACTCCTTATTTTGGACTCACTAAAATAGTTTCTTTTAATCCACTTAAAATTTAAGAAGATGAAGCATCTGGTAACTTTATACTTTATATAATATGTCACTTGTCAAAACCTGTCTATGTTATGTTGAATATGTAAAGTGTAATATACTAAAAATCATCATTATCTACTTAGTTAGTTTATTCTATTAGTTAGACAGATATAGAACTTCTAATTGTAAATAATGGTATCAGCAGTGTAGAAATGTATGTTACAAATCATACTACATGCGTATGTATGCTCTAATCATGATATGTTGAAAGATAAATCTCAACTTGGCTGCGAGTGCTATAACTATGTTGCTCGTGCCTGCTTCGTGTCCCTTATCAATTTATTTGTTTGCTCGTCTTGGCGTGAACTTCGAATGCCCTCGCTCTTAGTTCCTTGGCCCGCTTATCACCATCCGCATGAATATAATGAGACGACGAAAGACAATTGGTTCAGATCTCGTCACGCGCTTGTACACGATTGTACGCCTTAAGAAGTTTTATTATTTTTGGTGAAATAATTCTTTTCTATATTTAATTGTTTCCAATTATAAAGTTTGTGCCCCTTAATTAACTTGTTAAGTGTTTTTTTTGTTGATCTTGCTACCAAGAAGAGGAATGCCAAGTGACTGTCGCGATTGTTTAGGAATTCGTTTTCGAATTAATATCTTGCACCAAACCTGGAAGTGGCTGCACCAGACAATAGCCCTTCATGAATATCTAATCTCTCTATCCTCTGCTGATACTGACGCTTGTTGCACAAAGTACTAGTGTAATTGAACTTTAACATTTTTGTGCTTTGTGACTTTTTTATTAACATTTATTTGAAAAATATTGCTTGAAGCAGGAAAAAGGCATTGCCTACCAAACATTTATACCTAAAATAAGTGTAATTTACAAATACATAGAATAAAATGGCGCAGAGAATATTAAGAAAGATTGCTTTGAGCAACATGTTTATCACGGTTGGATTAACAAGAAGAACTAGTTCACGAAGCTTAAGTACAGCTAAAAATCTTGTTGAGAAAAAAGTAAAGAAGGAATTGCCACGTGAAGAAATAATCACAAAATCTGTTTTCATGTCTCAATCAACTGACATTTACACCAATTTGGCATTAGAAGATTGGATGTACCGTAATATGGACTTCAGTAACCATCATGTCATGATGGTTTGGCGAAATGAGCCATGTGTTGTCATTGGCAGACACCAGAACCCTTGGCTTGAAGCAAATGTACCATTTTTGGGAGACAATGAAATAGCACTTGCTCGCCGAAACAGTGGAGGTGGCACTGTATATCATGACCGAGGCAACTTAAATATTACCTTCTTCACACCAAGAGAAAGGTACAATAGAAAGTACAACTTAGAACTAATTACAAGAGCATTATACAGAGGTTTTGGAATTAAATCATTTATTAATGACCGTGATGACATTATTGTTCGCGATAAGTATAAGGTATGTTTTTAAAGTGTAAATAGTTTTTGTGATATTATTTAGTATAAAATATGTTTTTTTTAGTTTTGTATGGTTATATTTATTTTTATTCATATTTTTAATTAATTTACCAGGTATCTGGTACAGCAGCTAAATTAGGCCGCTTGACAGCATATCATCACTGCACACTTCTAGTCAATGCCAACAAGGCAGATCTCAGAAAAGCACTTGCCAAGAGAGAGGTGAGTTGACAATAAAATGCTTTATACATAATAAGCATAAACACTCTTTTACGACTACACTGATATTGTTAAAATACAATTAATGTATTTAATTTTCTGAAGACTTGCATTAATAATAAAACCATTTATTTCAAAAATGTTATTTATCACGAAGTTAATTGAATTATGAGTTATTAGTCAAGTCAAATATAAAGGCATTGCATGTGACTCATCTTATTGTCTATCAGTATATACTACATTATAAAAAAGTATATTATGCTGTACATATTTTATAATATAAAACTCATAATTTATATAAAAGCTACATCTGTTACTAATTATATTCACAGTTTTTACCTAACCTTATGTTGTACTAACTATTACCTGACCTTTCCTTCCATTCATTTATTTTAAGAACAATTCAATTCTATATAGCATGGCATACAGACAAAGGCGACAGCATCAACTCCTTCCCCGGTTGTGAATCTGGCCGATCTGGACAACAAGGTTACTGTAGAAACTCTACAAACATCTGTTGGCTATGAGTATCTCAGAACAGCTGCTTTGCATTTAGAAGATGGAGGTGAAAGGCAGATCTCAAAACAAAGAGGCTTTCAATTCATAAACCCCACTGAGGAATGGTTTCCAGGTGTGTAAATAATTGTACATTTTCATTCATACAATACTTGAATGAAATATTATTATTGTAATCATTTCTTATAAGACTACCGTTTAACTAATTTCTTTAAATTCTTAATTCTTTTCCTTGAATTAAAATTAGCTGGGTTTTTTACTTTATATTGTATAATGTATTATTTTTATATCTTTTTTAAACTACATTTTTATTGTTTTAATTGTAATGGATAAAATTCATCACATTCAAATTTTGAATTGAAATATTGGTTCAACATTTGTATACAAATAAGTTATTTTTCTTACAATTCTATCTACAAATTATTAAAATAGTTTATTAAGGTATTTGCGTTAAATGTTAAAAACGTATTTTTCCACATCTTCAACAGGTCTCTCAGAAATAAAGAATGAATTAGTGACATGGGACTGGTCATTTGGTCGTACTCCACTTTTCACTGTAAGTCGATGCTTCCCAGTGCCGGCGGAGCTGTTACCTCCTTCCAAAGTATATTCAGCTACTCAAGAGTTGGTTATAAGCATGACGGTGGAGAAAGGCCTAATCGATGATGTTAGACTAAATATCCCTCCAGGGTTAGTTGATTCTGGATTCCACGGAGAAGCATCCGTTATAACTCATTTGAAAGGCAAAAGGTTTACATCTGAAGCGCTTACAGCACTTGAGGATGCATTGCTAACGCGTCACTCCAGCAGTGACGACAAAAAGTTAGACGAAAAGGAACAGTTTGTTACTAAATGTTTTGAACAAGTCGTTAATACTGTCTAGTCTGTTTATGGAGCGATAATGAATAATTATTAAAATAAGAAATATATTTGTAACAGTTTAAGTGATGTTACTTAAATATTTGTATAAATTAATGATAACCTATTACATTTATAAATCATTGTTAGTTGGTTGATATATTAATTCAATCGGTGCTACGTGTTTTATATATTATAAGTATTATGTTGCTTTGTTTTGGTTATACCTTATTGGTCCACTTAAATTTTATCTATTATATTATATTATGATGTTAAGATACATACAGTACAAAGGTTACTTTATATGTACATGTTATATAATAACTATACATATTTTTGGAATTTGCTACATATTCTGCAGTTTCGTTTAGATGTAGAAAAAGCTAACAAGTTAATCTTTCTATTTTACTTTGCTTAAACGTTTTTTTAGGTTAGTCTTTTATTTAATTTTTTGATAATATACTGTTGTACAGATTTAACTGCATAATATTTTGTCCAACAAATAAAAATGCTACTAACATTGATAAATTCATAAAAAAAAAATGTTCATTGACTTTTTAATTACAAATTTTTAATTATCTGTACAACATGTGTGTCTATTTCCCGCGGTTTGGACTGCGCGCCGAACGCTACAAGAATGCATCATATCATTTGTTTTAATTAAATTTTAATTTCTTTACTGAATTAATTTACCCATATAATTTTACTTATTAAACATATTACGTAGTATATTATATTTTGTAACGTGTTTGTTTAAAATATATTTCAACAAGACCATTTCATCATTTGCATTCATTTTGTTTACATCTAACCTACCCTGAACGGGTATATTTTTAAATGAAATTTACATAAGGCACACTTAGATTAATGTAGGTTTTTTGTGTTAGCTTTTTACGATTAGGTAATTTCAAGTTTGTAATCCAATATTAATTTTGATATTAGACTAAATTTATGAAAGTTACGATGAAGCAACAAATTTTCGCTCAATATATTTTATGAAATTGTATTCTGAAATAAATGTGATTTATTATATAATTTATTCTTTTTTTCATGTCCGTTATTCCTGTTCATTTTTGATTAATCTTTTCATATTGATTTTTTTCATATTGAAACCAATTGTTAAAAAAGGATAAAGGTGTGTACAATTAAAATTAACTTAACATAACAAGCTTCAATTGAGTGACGCTTCAAGGGGAAGGTTACCGACACAATGCGCATTGATTACGAAGAATCACCTAACCATTACACCATGTAAAGCTACAAAACAAGGCTAGTCATAAATGCACAAAGTATAGGATTAAAAATATGCGCGTTTGTCCTCGCACAATAAAAACTTGCTTGAAGCTTCCTCTCGCTTTCTGTATAGCCGGGTGGTGGTCGTTGGCCGCCGCTAGCACAACCAGTCTGCGTTCGATCTCAGTGCGTGCGCACCGTCCGTCATATTGTATATTTACACGTTGCCATGACAACCGCGTATAACGAATAAGCGCGGGAGTTTTTTAAATAATAGTTGTGTGATTTTATATATTCAAGCATTTATTTGCTCTTGTAAGTATAATATGAATAAAATGATCATACATATAACAATTTTTAATTTCCTATAATACTATAAAATGAGTATATTTTATAAAAATAATGACTACATAATTTTTGTTTTTATAAGTATAATTGCAATTAAACTTTAAAAGTTAGCATCCGACGCGTTCTACCGTAGTTTAGTACTCTAGAGTAGTTTCTTAAATATATATAAGTATATGTAGAAGATAAGAAGGGTTTGTTGTTACACATGCAATATATTTTTTTGAATTGTGACACTAAAATGAAATGAAAATATGAAAATGTATCTATATAAGATTCAATAAAAAAATATTGCTTAAATAGCTTTTAATAATTAATGCATAATGTAACATCCAGTTTTTGTTATAAACAAACGAAACGCGTTGAAGTCTTTTGCGTGACGTTTCCCAATTTCATCTTAATCCAAAAAATGCACGATTGTATATGTGAGTACGATGTACTATGCGGAAAAAAACTGATCTGAAAATAAAATTAATTAATGCGTCTTTTTTGTTTCTTTTAAGCTGTAATTAAAATAAATGAAATTTATACAAACAACAATTTTAGAGTATAAAAAATTTAAAGTAGCGGGGCCCGAACCTCCGCCTCTTGGAAACCGATAAAGTGCACTGACTGCTAAGCCAGACGTTCATTTAATATTATAAATGACTTATATATCTTTATAATATTGATTTTTTTTCCAAGTCTCATTTATACAATTAGTATGAACAATTTGATTCGTCCCAACTCAGCAGTAACGGAGTTATTAAAGACATCAAAAATACCAAAAGAAATGAAGAATGCGTTTCTTGTTTGAGTTTTAATAGAGAATAATGCTTTACCCTGATGCTTAAATTTGTAATTTAATGGTTACAACTTGGTGATGATGATTGAAAAGATACTACATGTTAAGAGAAATGTACCAAAATATAATAATCAAAACTATATTTAAATCGGTTAAGGCGTTTTTGATATTAGTGTGCACAAACGTTTGTACGTACAAATAAGCAGATAAACAGTCAACAAAAAAGAAAATTTAAAATTATTGTTTTCGGTTCTATTATATTGATAAATGCCACAAATTATATATTTTTTTCATATATCTTCCATGTACTTATTATATGTATAGATATACTTAAAGAATAAACCTTCGATTGAGATTTGAAACCCCTACCCAACATCATAAGTTCTCTATGTAAAAAATAATAATAACGACTTTGCAAATGTTTTCAATTTAGTTGTTTCGCCTAGAAATCACATGTCCGGTGCATTCACGCCAAATTATCAAATCACGCTACCTACCTATGAAGAAATATCGACTGTTTCGTACTATATAACGTTTCGGCCACGCTTGTCTGAACCTATTTACCTAAAATAATCGACGATCGGAACTATTACTTCTTTCAAAGAAGCTCGTTTATGTAACATCTTCTTTAGTAATATTTCAATTAATAAAAAAACTAAGGCAAGTATAATGATACTTGCTTTAGTTTTTTTAACAAATTTATATTATTGATAATAAAAACAAAAACTTAGCTGGAAAAACCCGAAATAGTAATACGTACGAAATTTTAAATATCCAAAAAAAAGTTCGTACAATATTTAATTGTTATTTTGTTTTAATCCTTATTAGTTTCTACTATTAAAGTTTCCTATTGATGTCAAAGAAAAACAATGTTTTATACAATAAAAGAAGGAAGCTCATGATGTAAAGGTTATATAAATATTTCATCTTGATAAATCTTGTAATACCGGCATAGTCACTTGCAATATGTATTTACTTTAGTCTTCTTTTGTACTGTAGTTGAATAAAAAGTATGAGACCTAAATCAAGCGTGTTATATAAGCGTTTATCTTATTCAGCCAAACCTGTTCTACAGTATTAGCTCTTTTATTAGAAATTACAAGGTAAAACGTTTTATGCGCGAAGAAGTGCCGAAACAAACACCTTGCTATAATCTGGTATTTGATTATTGATAAACATATTTATTTATATATATTGTTTATTTATATCTATAAAATTTCTTTAATTGTGACATATTTTATTTAAGATATCTTGGATAAAAAATTGTAATTAGCATCATTAGGCATAAGCTCAGAATTACAGATAAGTAATATGATTATGATAACAGTTTGTTTAAACATGGTGGAGTAATATGATAACTTATGATCACTTTAAACGATTACACTTTAAACTTTGTCACTTGTACCAGATAACAGATTCGTGCCGTAGTGCCAGCAAATAGTCATATTTTCTGCATTTTTACACTTTTTAAATAAGTATTTAAATAAAACATAATATATGTTTATTTAATGATATTCCATACTATTTTTGTAACTATCCCTATAGAGTATTTTTAACATTTTTTAAAGCTGAATTCGATTTTTTATACGTTTTCTAAATATGTATATTTCAATTTCCTAAAGAATGTTAAAAATATTTAATAAATAGCACTCTCTCTTGCCAAATGATTGTTCGTAGAATAATCCTTGGGTAGCAGAAATTTGTAAAAATCCCTCAACAGAGATGCTAACAACAAATGTAAGTTGTAATAAGCGTATAAGAATTTCGATGTAGCTGGATGTAGATGTAGATGCATGGCTTAGAATAATCGTAAATCGCTGAATTTTATACTAAGACACCTGTCTTTAAAAGTATTCATTGCGTCATACAGCAACAATGCCGACCTTATGAATGAATGATGAAATCCTTTGACTTGTCTTTTGTTACGCCTAAATTTGAAACTCCTTTGTAAAAGGTATAAATTTTACAATTTTGCTAGTTTTGTATTTTGAATGTACATACATAGAATTAGCAGGTTTAGATAATATAATGACACATTTTTTTTTCAGGTAACTGGAGTCAAACAAATTTAAAATGGAGAAACAAAAAATAGTTTTCACGGTAAGAGATTTTAGCTTTTAACTTTATTAATATTTATTATTTCTGTAATTAAAAAGGAAACTGCAATGAATGCCAATTGTAGGTAGCCATGGTTTTGATAAAAATCAGATGTTAATAGTAACAAATCGGCTTAGGCCGGTTGTGTCGCGTGGGCGACAGCCCGTGGTACGAGGCGCGCGGCGCCAGCGCCCCGGCTCGCATTGAACCGTTGACACGAATTCGACATTATCGCACGGTCACATTTGTCATAGAAATACTTACTGTCGATATATGATCGATATACATTCTCAATACCCAAACTTACATATGATAAGAAAATAAAAAGTATTTGGACAGGACCACCTTGAGAGACTTGGAAACGTAAAATCATACACGACACTTTAAATGGTAAGGTTTCGCGAAATTTGGTCATATCCTAAAAATATAATATTGAAGCTTATAACCCGAATGGCTACCAAATTCTAAACACAGTCATGACGCTGGATTGCAGAACTGTTTGCACATATTATTTATGGATTTGTCAGACCTTATATATATATACGAGTACAAGCTGTGCCCGCGACTTCGTCCGCGTGAAATTATAAAATAAAACTATAAGCCTAAGTTATTACATCTACCAGTGAAAGTCACGTCCACATCGGTACAGCCGTTCCAAAGATTAGCAGACACAAATTACAGACGAAAATTGAAAAAATCTACATAACTGTGTTTCGTTGAAGTTCGTTGCGACAGTTAAATACCAGAAGCGATTAAAGTATCTAATTACCATATAAATTTATTGACTACAATGGTTCACTATTTTGGCTTTAATGGCTTAAACATAAGATACTTACTTGATATTTTGGTCAATTCACACAATATCTTTATAACTTGTAGCCTATGTGTTATTCTGATGTATAAGCTATATTATTGTAAAGTTTCATTAAAATCCGTTCAGTAGTTATTACGTGAAAGAGTAACAAACATCCTCACAAACTTTCGCGTTTATAATATTAGTAGGATATATATATATATATATATATATATATTTAACTAATTTGTTTTGTATGAACCATCTAGTGTTTAAATCTTAATAGTGTTTTGAAAGCATATCAGTACTCTTAAAACTGGGCATAGGTCACAAGATAAAATACATTAATCAACTATAAAAATATTGCTATTCGAGTATGGAAATATTGCGTATTTTCTTTGTAATTTATCATTACTATGAAGTTGGCATTTATAACTGGACAGACTGACTGGAGCTAGAAATATTAATAATCTCTACAATAACACATTACAGGGCAACTTTCGCTGTTCAACGTCTTTCTTTATTTATAACTATACGCATTAATTATATTCGTAAAAAAACAAGGAATACAGATGGTATCCATATATTGTGTTTATATTTTAATAGATTTTTAGTTTTGTTAACATTTTTAAAGTGTTATTCCCACAGTAAGGAAATTGAAAAAAGACATACCGTTCAAGTTGAACGGTTTTCAAGAGGCGCGGGTTCAAATCCCGCTGCGTTCAAATTTTTATACGTTTTCTAAATAGATTTTTAGATGTTCTTCTATTAATTTAAACTAAATGAAATTTTAAATGCGACAAACATAAAACATAAGCTTAATTTCAGATAATTATTTTACAAGCAAGAAAAAAATGATTGTATGCTAATTAATACGATAAGTTGGTAAATTGAGACAATCCTATTGAGAAAATCTCAACGAACTCCATATTTCGAAATATATAAATATATAGTTTTCTCCTTAATCAAAACAATTTTAATTCTCTAGACTAGTGTTTTTTTTGTATTGTTAACAATACCTACAAAAAGTATAGAGGTGAGTAGGTATTTTTTCGTGCACATCCAAAGCATAAAGTCACTAATAATATATGTAAACTTGTGGGTCAAAACATTTTAATTACCATTAAATTAATAATTTTTATTTTGTAAATAGGAAATACCGTATTTTTTTATTACTCAAAACTATTTGCTTTTTATTTTGAACTAGAGTCAAAGATCACAAGCAGTTAGTTACCCATACATAATTATATTACGGTTTGTCGAGGTATTTCTTAATGATACAACAAATATTTATTGTGGCTATATTCGAACTTACATAGGTATATATTAAACAAAAAATGCGCTAGCTGTGTGTTATTTGCCGCAATACTTTTCAGCAGGCTACTACTAAGGTCGCTGTGATTAGCGATAGAGTGGTATTATTTCTTAATATAAATATATATATATATATACCTCAAATAATAAATCATCAATCTTTTACTCTATGACGATATCAAAGTTTTTATTAATTATTCAATTAAAATTTTCATACGACAGCTTTTAACTGTAAACTCAAAGGATGTGAGTTCGGTTCCAACTCGGGGGAATGATTATATTTAAATTATATTCACTAGTAAGGTACATTCTGGTGGAATGAGGAGAACTGAGTGCCCTAAAGCTGAAATATTTATATAATATGCTAATATATTTTAGTAGCTTCGGTAGTAATTAATTAACTAAAATTACTCGTAGCTAAACATTTCGAAAAGTTTTCGGTGTCGTTTCGGTGTATCTTGTTAGTTTTATTAATATTGCACATGCACATATTTGATGCTATCAGGATACAGTTGGAATGTATATTATAACAAGCGATTGTTGCTTAAAACGCAACCGGGGCATATTTTTATTTTTAAATACTTTCGCCTTTACATTTCCGTTCGGTAATGCGGTTGAATCCTCCACCTGGCACGCAATGGACGTACAAATTAGCACGGAAAATAAGAAGGTAAGATCATCTCTACCCTGAATTCAGGGAACTCGTGAATATGAAAACCGTTCTACTAGAACGCATGGCTTAGCGGTCGGAGCGCTTGAACGGTTTTCAAGTGGCGCGAGTTCAAATCGCGCTGCGTACAAAATTTTACAACGTTTTCTAAATATGTCTTTTTTTTAAGTACAGATAAATTATCTTGACATAAATATTTTATAAACAAAACGTGTGTTATAAAAAAAAATATGTTATTTACTATAAATAAATATTATGTGCCTGTAATAAGAATAGAATATTGTTTGTTTTATATATCTAATGAGCGGTATATCAACCTTTGATTCTTCAATTGATTATTCCTATCAACAAAGTGTGTCGTGATTCTACTACATTCCTATAGTGCTTTTGCTGGTACTTGTTCATTAGTGTTTGCTTATTGTTCCTTTGCTCCTGGCCGCGTTGCCTTCATGCGTTATTACCCTAACGTAAGCAACCTTCGCATTTAGTATGTGGCTTGCCTCAATAAAATCAATGATCGATTGCGGTTGATTTTAAATATAATAATATCGAAATAACTTATAATATTTCATGAAGTCATATATGATTACTCATAGTAACACATTTATCCAAATATGTAAATATGTTTGTCCAGTCATCCTATATATTTTTTTTGATTTCTAAAAAGTAAAGAGAATTTACTCTTTCGCATGCCAAGAGAAAGTAAAATTAATCGTACGACGTTTTACACACTTAATATACATATATATATAACAAATTATATTTTCAATGAAACAATTTATAATTAGGGTTTTTCTACATTTCAATTGGAGTAGTGCAGTGGGTAAAAACATCATTAATATTTATAATAAGAATATGTATAAGACATTATAAACAATAAGTCATTATTGTTTATGATCATTAGAAATTAAATTGTGTATAACTAATAAAAGCTAAGGAATAAAAAAAATTAGCTTCACAATATTTCAAGACACTATGCTCTCCAATTTTCGCCCGAAATTGTGACGTTGCGTGTGGAGTGGCAGAACTCCATCCGATATTTGTGTTACCAAATCGGATGAAAATAGTTTGAATATAATCATACTGTCAAGTGGAAATCGAACCCACAACCAATCGTGTTTAAGGTCAGACATTCTACCACTGCGTCACGAAGAAAAAAATGTTAAAAAGAATATTTAGAATATATAAGGGTCTGGCCAATGCAATGGTGCATTTTACACGGGTCATTTTGCTTTACGGATACATTTAGTTAATGTGAATTGCCGAGGTTGCGACTTTCTTGAATTAATTGAATTGCATATGATAAACAACACTTAACAGAATAATAATTAATTTATAAAGACACGTGGAATTGTTTATGAACTTTGTATACAGTGACGAGAAAGGAATTTGAAGCGTTATTCTTTAATAAAGTGACAATATATAAAAAACTTTAGACTAAGCTTTAAGTTTTCTTCAACAAAATATGTTATCAATAGAAATTAATGCATTTAAATTTGATTGCATGGGACGTGTCGAGTATGTAGATTAGTTAAGACCAACAAAAAGTTATCCAGAGTTAATTGCACTGTTCTTGTAACTAGCCAATTGTCAATTGTCATGTTACAGTTCCCACGTGATTATCTCTGAGCCTATTCAATTAAATGGCGACAGCGTGTTTGCGGAATCCACTTAATTTCTTGCTTCACTTAATATTTGTTAAAAAAATATATCAAGAAACATCCGCGGCATGCGTTACTGTTGTCACCTTGAAATCGGCGATGATAGTCTCTTTCAGTGGGACTCAAACGAGTTCGATGTCATGGCTGGGCCTGGCGCAATGGGTCAAGGTCCTTTTGGTATACAAGAATTCTCAATTTTTATTTAACATATTCACATATTAAACACCTATCGCTGGACCGACTACTGTATTTCGTAATTTTAAAACCACACATTAAAATTCAGTTATAAGGTTAGTAGTAAATTGATTTTGATTATATTATAATAATACATTTTAAATGAAATTAGTAGCTGTTATAATATATTTTATAACTAATATAATATAGTTTTTTTTGCATAGTCCCGTATACATTTTAATCAATTTATAAGCTTATTAAACATATATGCTATGCTTCAAGTACGTAATAAAGGAGTATGTAATATAATTAATAACCAGGTAAAGAACTTGCCAGGTGCTACATAAGATAAGCTACATAACATAAGCTATAGCATTTATTTTAATGGTGTGTTAATTATCATATACTTTGAAAACTTGTTAATAAATAAAAAGAAATATTGGATAACGAGAATTGTTGGTACCGGATATACATACAAATAAAAGTTTTTATTTAGGCTGTATTGATAAAAGTTAGCATATAAAGAGAAACTTCACTTATTTATATAATTTATTAAAATTAATAGGCACCGTTTTAGCTACTAAACATATCTATTAAAATGTTTTTGTTTAATTATCGGCTGGATAAAAGTTTAAATGTTGAAAAGCTGCTCAAAAAGTTAAGTTCTTCAAATCTGTAATTATAATGTGTAAAAATATTTATTAAGTAACTGAAGGTTTATATTAAAAGCGTACATAAAAAAAATAAGTAAATTATTTTACATCAATTAATTTAACATATTAAGTAATATAGAATTAAATGCTTCAATAAGACTAACCACAGTTGCATCCGGCACCTTAATGCTGATCACGAAGTACACAATATATTGCGGGTCCGTCACGATTGCTTTACTTCACGTTTCAATTGAAAACCTTTTTTTTCATATATTATCGAAGTATAAACAGTACCTATTTTTGCAAAGATGTGTACTTATTTTTATAGATAATAGAGAAACCTAGAATATTACTCTCGTCATTATATAGATACTAGCTACCATTGCGTCTGCGTCGAGTTCTAAAACAATAGTAGCCAAGTTACCCCTTATCATATCGGCTATCTGCCAGTGACAGTCCCGTCAAAATCGGTTCAGCCATTCCATCGATTAGCCGGAACAAGCAGACAGACATATTTTGGTAAACGCATCTAGTGCCGCATACATATGCATTTAGTAAAAAGTTATAATTTTAATATTACAAACAGACACTCCATTTTTATTGTATAAATATAATAGATGGGCTTACCAACTGTTTTTTTGAGAATTTTGAAGTTACATTTATTCTTAAATATCAATCGTAAAACTCATAAATTTAAAATTTTCCCAAATTTTCTATATAAGTAAATTTGAAGTGAGTTAAAAGCGAAATATAAACTGGTAAATTTCAAGTCTCGAAATTTAAACATTAAATAGCGTTCTATATTGGTGAGTCAGTTAAATTACAGATAACCTACATTTAATAAAGTAATAGATTAAGAATGTAACAATTGACAGCCTATAAGGACAATGATAACATATGATTAAAACGATTTGATTAAAATTTAGGGATAAATGTATGACAATCTCATATTAATTACAGGTAAGCTATATTATCGTGTATTGTATTCTAATTTGTTGCCTACTCAATAACACGAAGGTTGATCGTGTCACGCATCTCGGTGACATAATGGTTAATACGGGCATAAGTGTAACAAATAGTTTAAGAGCTCGCCTTGACTTTCGTTCTGACCATAATCTTATTTATAATAATTAATTATGAGTTTAATTTCCGGAATATAATTTAATTTTACATATAAAACACATAAGGAATAAAAATGTAACTGATCGTTGTCTGTGCTTGGTAGGTATATGAAAAAAAAAATATGATTGGTGGCTTTTATCAATTTAATAGAACCCAAAACAATGACTTTTAAATTTCTTTCCAGTTTTGAAATGTAGTGTTCATTTCATTTCATTTTTATAAAATAATAAACAATTAAAATGTTGCACACAATTTTAAAGTATTTAAAGGGTTTATTGGGAAACAAAATTAAATCATACATATATACGTTGACAACTACTAAAGTAATAAAACTGCAGCGCAGCGTCAACGCCCAATTATTCGACGTACACATTGTTACTCCAATTGCAATGCCAAAAGCTATACAGTGTCTAAGAAGCTTAACAAATTTACTTATATTGTAAGTTTACTATAATTAAAATTACACATTGACAAGAAATAGATAAAAATAAATAAATAACAATCTATTACAGGTTGTACTCATGTGTTTATATGAAATTAGTTTGTTTGCCGGTGACCGAATGTGTTTATATGTATGAATGTATGTGTGTATGTCATCCAGGTTATTCAAGAAAGCTTAAGATATTTTCAGTCTCGTCATAAGACAGACTTAAAAGCCATGTCTGAAATTTCGATTTGCATTTTGAGAGTGAGTTAAAGCAATACAAAAACTAATTTACTTTAAATGACGCGTCTGACTACAATAGCGATAGGTTGTGGGTTCGATGGGTTGGAAATTATTCTATTTAAATTTTTTGTAGGGCGTTGACTTCCGCCACTTAACACCAATATTTGGAACTCGAGCAGAAACTGGAGAACGGAGTGTCTTGACACTACGTTCTCTCTGACTACCTTGCTGTGCGGGAAAAAGATCGTAAAGCTGGATTACACATTTTGAGAGCATAGTCAAAATATTTAATATTATATTTTAGTTACTAAGCGGTATGTTTGTTCATATATGATTATAGAAATTTGTACAGTTACGAAAAGATAAAGTGACATCCCACAAAGTGGAGCAGACAGATACGATACACGTGACCAGTAATCTCGATTTGTAAACTTTAACCGTCTGTTGTTTAAAAACATTGTAGTTTTGAGACATATTTCTTGGAATGAACCTTGTTAAATTATATAAGATAGTTTAATTATTAAAAAAAAAAAAATGTTTATTATTTCTATTTTAATTAGATATCTTTGTGAGTTACCAAATTAAGACCGTTATCAAGTGATAATTTTCTATGAAATTATATTATATATTCAACAAATGCTTTATATTTATATATGTATATCTAAGTAATAAACGATACTTCAAAATGAAAAGAAGCGTAAAGATATAGTAACATTTCAGGTAAAAGATTAAATAAATTAAATTATCTTGTAATATAATTCATTCATTAAATATGCAAATCAATACGATATGCAATTTATAAATAAAGTTTGTTCTAAATAAATAAACGACAACTTATTTATATTTGTGAGTTTGATTTAATTCTGTTTAGAATGAAACAATAAAAAAATAACGATATGTCTCTGAAATACAAAGGTTTTAAAATACTTTTGTATATATGTTGAATATATATCGTGTATTTACATATTTATATTAGAGAGACATATGTATATTATTTAAAAGTTGAAAGTGACAATAACGTATTTTTAACAATTATTTTTAAATTTTTAGTATCTTATAATCTTTTGGAACTAAATTGCTATAAATAAACTATCGTAATAGTCCAAAACAAAGATACGAAGTAATTATGATTCTAGCATCGAGATACGTACCCTACCAAATAGGCGTAAACAAAATAATTAAAAAAAGTTATTTGCTTGAATTTTATAAAGCTTTTTGACGCTTCAATAAATGAACTAAACAAAAATGGAAATGTCATGGCCGTATATAGCGTATGATTTACTTGAAGGGAGAATGTAAAAATAACTAAAACATCAGCTACACTGACGATTCTAATTTAATAGCAAAGTCGTGATGTATCCTTGGTAATGATGTTACTACTAAAAGTTTTTAGGTGTGGGCTAACTACGTAGTTTGTAATTTGAGGTTTTTATTGCGTATAAAGTTTTTTGTAACTGATTCAGACTTCTATTATTTAAATAAAATTATACACAAAGTTCATATGTATCTAATAAATATTTTTTATTAAAAATGCTGTAAAACGCTAGTTTAATAAGAAATGTATAAACTATTCTATATAGAATACTAGGAACTCCTTACCACTTAGTCTAGTCGAGGCTATTACCAAACATAATAATATGTCATGTGATAGGAACGATATCGGAAAATTAATATTAGGGTATATTTGTATTTACTTGCTTTAATGTGGCTAATAAACATTTGTAGGATATACTTCAGATTCTTTTATAAGTCAAATGCAAGCTGCATAGTTCTAACATCCTAATTGTACTTGTTAATCCATCATATTCGTGAAGGTTTGTGCCTTTTCAATACTTAATTGTGGTTATACTACACTTTTTTAAATATTTAAATATCAGAAATATATAATTTTTAATAAGTTAGAAACAATATATATTTGGATATTTACCTACTTATTATTTTGTTAGTTTTCCTCGATCAACATTTTTTCGTGTTAAAACAGTGACAATGGATTACTATAAAGTTTATAGTATAAACAAAACAATATTTTATTTTTTTAATTGGTTTATTGGCCATGTTCAATAACATTGAATATGTGAGATAAATTATATAAATAACTTTTTGTTTGTTGTTTTAAAAATATTCGTACCTATTATTTAAAATATTCGTACCTGTTATAAATTATTTCTTTATAGTTAATTGAAAGGTATTATTTGATTTTAAACACAATAAAGTTTTGATGTGCGTAGATTGGATTAAAACTAAATGTTGATTCGAGGTTTTTATACTGTATTTTCTGTAGTTCTTATTATGTAAGTCGAAGGTTCTTCCTTTGCGTCGCGCAGTTGGATAAAATTGAGAGACCAGACAAGGAAAAAAAAAAGATTTTTATATAAAAAATCACCCTTAGGGATTTGGTCCTGAAACATAGTAGCGGTAGCTGCAAAATACTTGAACGATTTACGTGCATAGCTAGCTGTCGCTTGTAACTTCGTTAGCGTGGAAGATTGACGAGAATTCTTGTATCTCGTTGCCGAAGGAATTTCAGGAAATAATCTTCTAGTGCTTCTACAGCCAGCATTATCAGCTCTTTGTTATCTGACACTCACTTAGTGAGTCATGTTGGAATTCTATGTAAATATTACGTTAATAATTAATTTATATTTTACTTTCATTATTTGAAATAAAATTGGTTATTAAAATCAATAAAACTAATGATATAATTAATGCTGCACGCTCTTCCTCATTCCTAGCGGCCTAGACAGACTATGTAGAATAACTTATTATTATGAAGCGTTTACTACTATTTATACTACTACTATTTGAAGTAGGAAGAATATGTAATAGCGTTAATTAGACGTCATGTCCGCTGCGTCAGGACGGTGATTAACATCGTTTATTAATTTATTATAAATAAAGAACAAATATAAAAACATCAAATTATATTGAAAAAGTCATATTTTGAAAACGTATTAAAATTTGAACCCAATATAGAACGCATGGCTTAGCAGTCAGAGCGCTTGAACGGTTTTCAAGAGGCGCAGGTTCAAATCCTGCTGCGTTCAAATTTTTATACGTTTTCTGAATGTCTTTTTCAATTTCCTAAGCGTACAATTAACACATTGAAAAATGTTAAAAAAATATCAAATTATATTTTTTCTTTTGTATATTAGTGAAAATAAATATTAAATAAGGATACGTTCAGATCTTCTAACAAAAATTTCAAATTTTTCTAATAACATAAAAATTTGTTAAGGAATTTAAAATTGGTTATATAAACTTTTTCAATTAATTTTAATTGTGTTATAAGATCAATATTTATTAAATATCAGGCTATAACATAGCTACAATTCTGCGTTTGTGGCTTGCGGGCAAGACCCGATCTCCTCAGTGGGGTTATCAAAACGATAGTAGAGTCGCGACCCGATTTGCTTCCATTATTATCAATAGACACTCCGTCATTATTTGTACCTACTTACGACTACGTTCTTATACTATCTTAGCAAGAAGTTATTTTTGAAAACCAATTAATTATACTATACATACAAAGTAAATTCTACGTGTATTTGTAGGCGTATAAATTTAAAGAAGCAGTTTCTATTATTGTTCGATAAGAGATCGTTCACAAAACTTTACTTCAATAACAATATACTTTTACGAGAATAGAAAGTTTATGTTCACATTTATGAGTATTAGATACTGTTATGGGGCTGAGCTTTATGGCAAGCACTGTCGACGCATTTCCGTAGCTTCAAAAGACATTTCTTCGCCAATACTTTGGCAGTAAGCAAAGTGAGTGGCAATTTATTTATATTATTCATTATATAAGAATGTCGCAAGATAATAATACAATACAGAACTATATGAATGATAATTATAAGTAGTTAAATAATGATTTTTAAAACTTCCATTTTTCTTGTATAAGCATACATATGTATGAATGAATGTTTCATTATAATCAGAGAAATAGAAAAAATATAGGCCTTTTTCTTTTCAAAATAAAAATAAATACAATTAATGAACGCATTATTGTTGCCATGGAATTTCAAAAACACAGACAGTATGTGAAAACGTGATTAACCTAAAAGCTCAATAATTATCAATAATAATAAAAAGATATACTCGTTTGAAATGAAACATGCTTAAGTATATTAATAGTTAATTGATGTGTCAACTCATGATTTTCTCAAATACTTATCTGTCTTCTTTAAATAACATAATAATAATTATAATAAAATAATTTAGTGTATACATAAAAGTCTTGCGGTACTGAGTGTTTGACTGCAGACAATTCGTATCTAAAATACACGAAATACTTGTTGTAGATAGCTGAAATTTAGCATTTAGGTTTCCTGGACACTATAGGAAAACACTAAGAGAAGGATTTCCTAGTACACTATATATCTACGCAAATCGAAACCAAGTTACTAAAACTTACACAAATAATATAATTTATGTTTTAATGAAGATATCAAAAACTTAAAATAAACCTAAGCAAAACTAGTAAATTGGTATTTCCTTAGAAATTCCTACGTGAATAGGAAAAAACTTAATTTTAATATATCTAGTTCACGCCAAGTTGCTGGCTGCAACTCGTTTAGTATAATATATTATTATATACTAAACTTTCAGAATTCGGTATTAATGTATATAGACGATCAACGAATCAATGGGTGTAAAGTGCAAATAATTTATGACAATAACACTTATGACATTATAAAACTCAGCACCTATCTATTAAGTGTCCCTATATATGTATATAAACAGGTGTTTATATATATTATTTCCCCTAATAAGGTTATTAGGGGAAATAAATTTAAATTATAACTAAGAATATCCTTTATTTTTAACATTTTTTTAAAAGTGTTATTCGTAAACATAGAAATTTGAAAAATACATATTTAGAAAACATATATAAATTTGAACGCAGTGGGACTTGAACCCGCGCCTCTTATGAATTATTATGAACGGTTTTCAAGATTCGATATTATCCTTCAGGTCTTTTTCTATATTATTCTTATAATATTGGTAATATGTAAGTGCAGCAATTTTGAAAAGAAACTATTTTAACCGGATTAATCGCGTATAATTTTGGTATTCAAAAATACATTTTTAGAACACTTTACAGTAGTCCGTGGTCACAGGTAGACTGAGGTGGCACTTGTCTGTTAGTGTTCTAAATAAAGTTTTGCAAATATATTTTAGTGAAGTATAGCCTGGTGATAAGTCACTCGTATAAACGTTGCTATTTTTGTTTACCTGGCCCAAGAACTATATAAACTTAACATTTCCTCGAATAGGGTTCGAGCCAATAGCCAAATAATAAATTATATTTAATTAGATTAGCATTAGATAATATTAATTAAGAAATAAAGTTAAAACACAGCAATTAAAAGCCGTAGGCAAATTAAAAGCCGTAATTCAAAGATAACAAATTCGTACTTATACATTTTAATTTATCTATGCCTAGTAAAAAAGTGAAACTACAGGGGCGAGAGTAATTAAGAGGAACCAAATTAACGACTTTCTGACGTTAGTAATGTGTAATACAGATGTTTAATTGCGAACAAGTTCACAAAAGGTATCGTTGGTTATCATTATTATGCAAATTTGGTCTCTCGTGCGCATTTGTAGTGCCAGCTGCTAATATGAACTTAATCTAAAAATATAATGATGTACCTAGAACGAGCACATTAGTGTTGTATCTAGTTATCGTAATATCAATCTTGTTTATTATATAAAAAATCAGGGCGATCAGGGCGGGCGGATATATGGAAATTGTTTAAATAATATTAATGAGTAGGGGGATCGAGCTTATAACCATCGGTTCTAGTCAGAAATTATCCCACTGCGCCACGATAACCTAGAATACCTAATAGTAAAATCATAAAATTATCATGCCATTTGGAATTTTAACAATAATCTTTTAAAATTTGAAACATATGTTACTAATTTAGACTATATTTTTACACGTTTTTTGCATTTCACCTGAAAATGAATAAATCTTCACTTGTAGAATGACTTTTTGAAACGTACTATTAAGAACTAAGAATGGCTATATTTTGTTTTGACACTTTGACGTTTCGACAACAAGAAGATTTTGTCATAAACGAAGACATGATATTTGATATTCCATTGCTAAATTAAAGTTACTGTTCCGCTTTGAACCTAATTTGGCATACATGTTAATTGTCAAGTTGAATAAAAATATTGCTATACTATAGAGGCAAAACAAAGAGGTAATTAACGAACAAATAATAGATATTTTTTTAATATTACTTTCGTTGTTATTATTACAACATATATGCGAGTTTGTAAAAGAATTTTAATTACGGTTTTCTATGTATCCATAGGTTATCTAACAACAATTAAAAAAATAATAATTTAATTTAATAACCAGTCTAAGAGCAACAGATAAAAAAAAATAATTAGTAGATATTTGATTTCTACTAATTATATATTAATTAATAATGTTGTAGGCGTAATGTACTTAGTAAGGATGATATCGTATTTAAAAAAAATGTGTAATATTATTAAGAAAAGAGAAAGGGAAGATTCATTTTTATTAGCTTTATCTGTGGGAAGGAGTGATAACACAAACTATTTCATAGTTTTCGTCGCTTAACTTATACAAGCTTATTGAATATTTATATGAATATAATGTTGTCCATGCTAAATTGTACGGTATTGTAGGGTGTCTAAACTATTTATAACCTTCAAACTATGTCTTAAAATTTGGATACATTCATTTTCTTCTTATAATTATTTATGTAAAATTATATAGTTTTATAATATAAATTAGGAATAACTGTAACGTAAACATATTATTGCGGCAGAGATAAATTATAGACACATGGCTCGACTTCTGTACGTTTTTATCTTTTTATAAATTAACTTATGTTTTTTTGCAAACGTACGTTTTTATAAAATCCGAAATAAAATTTAATGTAATGAAATGTATATGCTAAGTATCTTCTCAGTCAATAAGTCATGTTTTTAAATTAAGACGATATTATCTTATCGTTGAGGGGCAATACTCACGGGGAATATCCACGTAATTCCCATGTATGTTTCTTTTTAAAATGTAGGTTTTCCCACGATCTGGATATAAAAAGGTGGGATAAAGTTTTGAATTACAATAGGTACCCAATACCTATATGACTGTAAAATAAAGAATAAAATAAAACGCCATTAGGTACCTGCTCTTTGCTTTCTTCATAACCAGCAGGAAACATACAAAGATGATTTTTTTTAAACTTTTCAACAGAACTTGCATTGAGTTCCGAATTCAACACACAATGTTTCAAATTCAAGCGCAAAGTAGAAAACGGAATGTGTTGACACAAGGCTTTTTCTAACTAATTCTGCTATGTGAAAAAAGCGTGAAATAGTCTCACCAAGTATGGGCACGCGGGTTTCAGCAAGCTTAGAGGTTGGGTTTCAGCAAGCTTAGAGGTCATAAAGCATATGAGAAGTACACAGATGTCAGTGTAAACAGATCTTATTTAATCTGATTCTGAATTAATTAATTAAAGTATGATTATTATCATTGAACTTCATATTATATTTCGTATGAATTTACTCAACTGTTAAGGTAGATACACGTGTGTTTGCGTTACGCTTTACAGATTGTAGTTAGACTTTCCTATTTCTAATATGTGTTGAAGGTAGAAAGTAAATGGTACCTGCAGGATATAGTCGCGTCATATTTTTTTCTAATGTTTAAGAATATTTAAAGAAAAATTATAAATATAAGAGCCCGTGGTGGGGCAGTGGAACAACTGTAAATACGATATTTGTGGGCTTGATGTAATAAATATTTTCATTTTACTGCCCTGATGGACGACAAAGGGCGTAGAATTTCGCCGTCTACTTTGCTTTATTAAAAAAAACAATATGTGTATAATAGGTACTAACAATACATAAAATAAAAAAATATTACTTAGTACGACGACATTGTAGCGCAGTTGGGATGTTTTTGATTTTATGAACCACTCGGAAGAATGTTTAGATATAGGTGTTTCTTTATACTAGTTAGATAGTAATGCTTATAAATCGACTTATTTTGTAAAAGTAGGAAGTTGGAACTCGATGATATATGACTATGTCTTGCTTGCCTTGTAAAATACAGGATACGTTGGATGCCAACAAAAATGCATTCTTTATTCATTTAATATATACTTGTATAATTTGGAGCCCTACTGGTTTATATAAACGTATACAATGAGAAACCTATGTATCAATATTGTTTTCTAAACAAAACGGACATATATAATTTTTCCTATAAAAATTATAATAATTATATAAATTTTGTTATAAAGCAGCTTCATGCTTTTCCCCGCATGGTAGGGTTGTTAGAGATAACTTAGTGTCAATATACTTCGTTCACCACTTTCCGCCCAAATTCAAGACATTGCATGCTGAGGGGTGGAACTCAACGCCACGCATTGTCTTGCCAGATCCAGCGGAGAAATGGAAATAATTTAAATATAATCGTTCATCTGAGTCCGAAATCCATGATTGGATCGAACTCGCAACCACTGCGCCACGATGGTTTCAATTACATTATATTATAGCTTAGCATTTTCAAACTAAGCGCGTGACAGTAAAATAATTTGTATTAAGTGTGCAATATCACGTAAGCGGGTAGGGCATTATGAACTTTTGTGACCCCATCCGACATTACTGCTGTAAAGCGCGCCACTTAGGCATTACAAGGTTACGATAACCATAATCGTTTTGCCCATATTTCTATTTGAATGTATTTGTACTTTTAAATATATATTAAAATTGCGTCACATTTATACTTATTACAAACAAACATTCCTAATTGCATGTCTGTTATGTTATACTTTTTGCTATATATTTTTCATTAAGAAACTGATTCTTTATAGAAAATGTACTCATAAACTATAAACAACGCACCTGTAGCTCCTATGGTATTGCACACAGTCGTCAGCGATAATGTACGCTTACCATAAACTCTCGTTTGCCTTGTCTATACTATGAAAAAAAAAAATCCCGAAATATTCAAGCATGTTACATGTTCATAACGAAACAATAAATATGTACAACAGAATAAAGTGTTGATGTTTGTTAGCTATTATAATCTTAGTAAAATTTATTTAGTGTCTTTATATATAAATATGAATAAAAATATATAAAAACCTTTTAAAATTAAATGAAATATAATAAAAAGTTGTGTATCTATTTAGTAATATATTCGGTAACGTCATTCAAATTGACCTTCCGACACCCTCTAGACCGCTTATATGCAAAGCTTAAGATGCAACGCAATATATCAATATGACACATACCATGTCAATAATGCGTTTAGAACGCCAAGATTACCGTACACTCGCGTTTTTCGTTCATGCAAAAACACAGAGTCGAGGTCCGCCACTCAACACTCAATGCCACAAAATTAGGCGGAAAGGAAAAACAGTCTTGATACTAGGTTCTTTCTGCGTACTTTGCTACGTGAGAAATCCCATGAAGCCGCTTTTTATATTGTAAATGGTTTAATAGCTGGTTATCTTCATGAACTATTTCCACACATAATGCTTGCTAATAAATTCTACGCTAATGGGAATTGTAATTAAATTAAATTGATATAGAATTCCATTTAAATCAATAGATTCTGCGATATTTATGCATAGTGTTACAATAGAACCTGTCATATACAACAGCTATTTTATGATCGACCTATGACTTATTGCTGACTTTTTTCGTAATTACTCGCAACTAGTTCTATTTACTACAGAATACGTTAGTGCTTGCCAAATTAATATTCAACGGTTGTGACATACGATAATTCTACAGAAACCGGTGTTAGGAGATAAAACTGGAAGTTACAATATCAACTTTTATTTAATTACATTTGATTAACATATAAATATTTATATACAGGTCAAAGATTCATTCTTTCAATCAATATGCCATGGTGTAATATAATATATACATTTAAGAATAAAGCTAAAGTATCTAACCCTTTTTGTCATCTGACATCTTAGTCATTACTAAGTCGAGTCTTATTATATATAGTATTAGTAATCTATGCTATAACAAAACAATAAAAACAATGTGTCTGTACATTCAATAAACAATTTTTTCATAGACAAGTATGGTAAATATAAATAGTATGAAAATGAACAAAAAGTCCAGGCTCGCCAAACTCGCGGCTGATTACTAGTTATTATATAAATGCTTCTCTATAACATCATATAAATTTTGCAATGTCAATTCTTGCACCTATCGAAGTCGCGTGTAGTGCAGTAATAACTGCAGTCGTCATCAGCTACTTTGCTGTACTTACATAGACGTACACAGAAAACTTTGAAATTAAACATATTATGTTTACAATTAGAAATTCTAATATTTATCCAACCCAACCAATACCCAACATAATATTTTACAATCATTTATTCACTTGAATTCTTGCGAAAATGAAGTTCTCTATATTGATTATTAAACAAGTGCAAAATGTTATAATATTACACCATAGATGGTATATTACGAAAAGTCATTTAACACACATTCATTTTAACTTAGAAATGCGATAACGCAATAATTAGTATGAAGAGGTTGTGTATATAATATATCGTTCATCTTAGGCTATCGGTAAACTCTCTGACCTAAGAATTTTCCGTCAACGCTTACAAATGCATAATATACGTTATCAGTATCTTAGCACAATTATTGCGATATTAGTACATTGTAGTATTAGTTCTTTAGTATTTAGCATCTTCCAGTTTCTAGGGACTGAAATATGAACCTATTTATTATGATTTTGAATGTAATTAAAGAGCATTCAAAAGATGAACGCATGGCATAGCGGTCAGACCGCTTAAACGGTTTTCAAGAGGCGCGGGTTGAAATCCAGCTGCGTTCAAATTTTTATACGTTTTCTAAATATATGTTTCTCAATTTCCTAAGTGTGTGAATAACGCTTTAAACAAACACTTTTAAAAATTCTTAATGAGGTTTTTATGGAGACTTGGATATATGTTACATTTTTAAATACATAATTTGGCTTCATTTTTCACTTCCGTTGGTATTTAAAAACGGTTGGGTGGCGAAACTTAACTCCCTATTTGTATATATATACAAATGAATAGATCACAAAAATAAATATTTCCCCTAATGTGTTTTCAGTCATTGCGCCAGTGATTTAAACTTTCGCAACACTTTTCCCACAATGAATACGAGTACCTTGCAAGATGATGACATACTCGTAACTATACAATATTTCGAAGGATATAATTAGAAATAATTACTATTTCGTTCCTGTTATTGTATGTATATTGTAAATCAGATAAGTTCGAGAAAGTCTACAACAATAGTAACGAGCACAGGAAACGATTAAAATTATGAGTGACGAATGAAAATGAAAATCTTGAATTAGGTAATGCAAGTTACGAATGAAATTATTTAGTCAAATAATACTCAATCATTGTTTGAAAAAGTGACTTAAATGGCTCGCAAAATGTTGTAAGAAAAAGAGAGAAAATCGCTATTTAATTAGTATTTGAAGTAACGTTTGATGAGTTATTTTGTCATACGATTTATTGTTCATGTATTTATATTTATTTATATATATATATATATATTGTAATTTAAGTCTTTGCGACGATAATATTTTATAAACATTTAAACATAATAAGTATGAGTATATTAGTACTACTTATCATTAAAAAAACTTCGTCATTCTGCATATTATCAAGAATCTAGGTGCGTATCGTATATATATATCGTATTAAAATCATATTTTATAGTATTAAAATTTCCTTTGTTTTGTTCTTAATTTGTTCCTTAAAAGAAAATGAATGTACTTCTGACTTCAGATGAATTAGGTCATAATTGCGGGAACTAGAAATTGCAAATTAGCCTTTAATAATAAAATTGTGTATTTTTCTAAATAACACATTTTGTAAGATGAAACATAATGAAGCGCATGTAATCTCAATTTTATTACAAATCAGTATGTAAACCGGTTGTACTTTGCACGTCTGTACTGCATTACTACACAAAGACACACAGACCTAGCTGTCTTAATATTCTTATTATTTATATATTTTCTTAAATATATACAAAAATATTTTATAATATTAGCATTTATAATTTTTTATCGATTATGGTCGCCTTACAAAATTGTTTATTTATTAAACTCCATGGTTCAATAAATTGTAGTTTCGATAAATGATGGCTTACCTAACGCTAAACCTCGATGGCGTAGCTGCATAACTTGTGAACATTTTCTCAACGAATTGTAATGAGGGGTCCCTTAGCCGTTGCAAATTGATTTTCATGGTGCGCTATTACCTTAAGCATATGTTTTATACCTACACAGTTCCGCATATCTCTCCATGTTATGTAAATCTATAGCAAATTCACATTTAGCATACTTTACTGCAGAGGCGGCGCTGTGGAAGTTACATAAATCATGTAAAACACTCTTATTAGTGTGTAAAATTTGAAAATAATGAAAAAAAATAAATTAAATTAATGAAAAAATATCAGTTATGCGTTGACCTTTGAAGATTTATAATATATGTAATTCTTGTAATAGGTTTATTTTCTCATCAGTTGACCATAAATTGACTAATACATTTTAATTCACAATATAATACCTCCTGTCAATTATATTATTTCAAAGGTATACATTAACGGAATGCCACGGGGACGCCCTTGCGGATGCTAATGCCATGACATTTGTAGATGTTTTGATATCGAGCTGGAACACTCGACAATGCTTGTGACCTTACAAGCATTGTCGTGAAATGTCTGATCGAGGATCTTAAGCCCCATTTTCCTTTGTGTCGATAACAGCGAAGTTCAAGGATTACAAATGAAAAGTACATATTTCTGAAATCAGGGACTACAATCAATATTGTTGGTAACTGTTAATCTTTAATAAATATTAGTGTTATTTATACATTTTGAAAATTGAAAAACAGAAAACTTATAAAATTGCTGGTTTGTATAAAACGGCTGGTTTGTTTGTTGGTTTGTATCCCTCTACGTTCAAAGGAATGTAAAAATAGCCAGCGCCTCTTAAAATTTTATATGTATTTGTAGTTAATGATTGTAGGATGTTGATGTTAAAATGACAATTCTAATGAATTTATTGTTGCTGAATGTGACTACAAGTGCAATTAAAGTGTGAAGATTATTCTTTTTTTTTTTTTAATATTCTTTAAAGTGTTATTCCCACACTAAGGAAATTGAAAAATACATATTTAGAATACGTATAAAAATTTGAACGCAGCGGGATTTGAACACACGTCTCTTGAACGGTTTTCAAGACGCGTGGGTTCAAATCCCGCTGCGTTCAAATTTTTACACGTTTTCTATATATGTCTTTTTCAAGATTATTCTTATCTGTGGCGTGTGTACATAGACTACAAAATTAATGTTCCAAAGGATCAGTTGGTAACGGAAATTTACAAAATAAAAGATAATGCTAGGGAACACATCTGATAATTATAAACAAATAAAGTATTATCTTGAAGGAGCATTCACGCACCGAACACGATTTTGTCTTGTGTTTTGCAAATTAACGTATAAATAAAAACAGCAGAGGCTTATAGGTTACTTTTGTTTACTCTTCATGATTGCTTAAGTAAATTTGGTACAGCGAAATATTTGACAAGTAAAAAGCAATGCAATCGTACGAGTATTATATTATATTTCATAATTTACTAATATTAATATTATATTATATTTCATATTAGTAAATTATGTAATGACTGAGTTATTCACTTTGATATAAACATAGGTAATCATTACATATTGAAATCTATTATTTCTATAGAGGATCCTTCCCACGCGGGGTCAACGATTATTTAACAACGAGGTCCGTCTGTCGAGGTGTTCATGTTAAGGACAACAACTTATCCAAGACAGCGCATTTCCAAGAAACAATATATGTATAAACTATTATAAACATTGAATCGTACAATTTATTTATAAACTTTTAATTTTACAATAAAAGAAAAAATATACTTCTTAATCATAAATTATAATAATTGAAACATAAATACGGCATGGGCCCTTTTGGGTATAGGCCACCTCTAGGTGCCTCAGTTTTCCTGCTAATTTAATTATTTCATCGGTCCAACAAGCTCTTGGTCTGCCTTGCCGCCTTTTACCGCCTGGACCGTGCCCTTTAGTGACGCGTGTTTGGCCCATCTTCACTTCAGACGTTGTGTGTGTTGCAAAGCATTTACATGTATAATACTAATCGTACAATACTTGTAATAATTAAAATATTTTATTATTATTAATAACGCACCAATAATAAATATTATACATTTATAAATATGGTAGTATAGTCAGAAAGAATTTATATCACTTTGTTGTCTGTCGAAAGGCGGAATCCAACAAAAAAATTCATTTAACCCATCTGCGGAAGTAAGTGTCTATATGATATATATATTCACTCAAAGAAACCTACAACGAAGGTGTGCAACTCTACCAACGTTTTAGCTAAATGTATAATGAAAAGAAATATCACAAGTAATTTATTTATTATAAAAGCATTATTCAAATTAAAGTTTGACATTTCATACTAAGCCTCAAAACATTACCACCATTCGTTATAAAAGAAACCTCATACAGGTATTTATAATAGTATAAATAAAAATAAATAAAATTGGAGTGTCTATTGGTAACATTAAAATAACAACTTTTTACTAAATGCATATGTATGCATTTTTACTCAATGCATACACGGAACACACCCCAAAAATTTTTTTTCAAATAACAATTTTGTAGCTTTTCTGATACGGCAATGGCCTGTAAATTACATAGAGATCGCATCAAAACTAGTTTGATTGCTCTAAAACAGTACCCTAAATAGTTCAAGTAAAGCTCTAATAATATTTAGGTTATGAATTAGGATAAAACAAAAAAATACGTACATAATAAAAGAACACCCTCTAAAGTCTTAAGAATTCCAAATAACCATACTCATTATTACATGTTACGCCTGAATATTATCATAGTATATACATCTGTTAGATATATAATAATTCAAATCATCCACCTGTTTTGAAATATTCTACAGATACACATGGGACTGATTCATAAAACAAACTAAGTGCCATTTCGACATCTATTCTACATAGAGCGAGAGCAGGATTCAATTTACATTCATCTCGAAGCACGTATTCTATCGATCGCGAATGTAAATGTCGACTTGCAAGATTAGCGAGTTGCGAAATATTTGCCATTGTCTTGATAGCAGGCGCCACTGCGCGTTCACCTGATCCGCCCCGGCCATGTTATATCCTATTCAAATACCAGAAGCCTTGATGTCCATCACTCTTCTTATGACTAATGTTATTGTTCTAACATATCGTATATGCATTCTTGTCTTTGTTACATAGCTTTAGATTGTTTCGGATCTAAATAAGGTGGTGCTAAATTTATAATTACACAAATTTTTGATGTTTCTGTGTTCAAATTAAGAATAATCTCAATTTTATCATACTATACTGAAGCACATATAATACTATGTCATAACATATATAACATAAAAATAATAAATACTTGTTACAACTCAGCGAAGAACAAAGTGTCTTGACACTAAGTTCTCTCTGGCTACCCTACAATGCGAAAATAGTATGAAGCTGTTTTATATACAACTTTACATCCTGTAGAATATTTGAGCAGATGCAGAATTTTATGCATAGATTAGCTTTGAAATCTCAACTGTTTCAAGATGTATGCGTCATAAGTTTTAAGTGTCTTTTCGATGCGGATGTATCCACACACCTTGTTACTATTCTTAACCTTATTTCGAATAACAAATATAAATTTTGTTTGTTAGCTTAAATAACGATAAGGAATAAGTAATAATATAGCAAATGGTAAAATTGGAGTATTGGACTTTTTTATCTGTCTGGCAAAGTAAAAGAAGACGATTAAACACAATATATATATTTATATATATATAACCTTTTATTTTAGACCTAGGCCACAAAATAAAGCGAATTATATAACTGTGTCTGAGTTCTGCCGTAAAAAAAAATATTAAAATATAACTAAAGATATTTTACCAACACAATTCCATAAGAGTATTTGATTTACATATATGGAATAGCAATATGTTCCATATTTAGCACTGTAACGAATGAATTTTCGTCGCTCAACAGGGATTGCTTAACATGTAAGTTAAAGGTGAAATCAATAGAATACACTTTAAAATTATTAATTTCGCGTTGCATTCTTCGGTATTCAATTTTAAATTAACTTAATTCTTAGTTTTATGGCACAACTTTAAGGATGTGCTTTTATGTACAAGGTCATCACCTTTATATGTTTATTGAAAAAGATTATATTTTTGTCAAACTAAATTATTAAACAAAACTATGAAAAAAATTGTTATCTTTGTTATATAAGAATACATCAATATAAAATGTACTACCATGATGTACATTAATTAAGTAAGACTTGACTCATTTAAATTGGGCAAAGAAAACGGCAAAGAAGCATGTAGGGTCAGCTATGCAAATACACTCTATTTACATTTATAAATAGTAATTTGAGATCAAGGGCGTATTTTTAATATTGTTTTTTTATTATTACTGTTTTGATATTGCCTTATTATAAACTTACAATTTAATAATGTGTAGAATTTAATAAAGTTTGTGTGTTCAATTTGAAAATTCTTATTGGTGCTGATATAAATAATTATTTTAAAATTAGTTTTTTTATACAGCTTCACACTTTTAACACAGAGAGAACCTAGTGTCCGTTCTCCACTTACCGCCCGAATCCCAGATATTGCGTGTTGAGTAGCGGAACTCAACGCCGCGCGCAAGAGCGGGGCGATATTATTAGTAAGAATTGAACCCACAACCAATCGCGATAACAGACAGATGCTGTTCTACTGCGTCACGATGGCATGGCGATAGACTAATAATAATTTTATTATAAAATCCTAAATATATCATTATTATTATTATGATAATAGTATAAAATTGATTCAACGAATGGATTTAATTTATCATTAAAAAAAGTCTTTGATCGTGACAGCTTATGACGCTGACAAGTTGATGTAACGTAACCGTGAGATGCTTATAACATTTTGAACTTTGCTTAGGTAATTTCAAATCCATTTCATCTAAACATCCATGTTACAGAATGACATCCGCCAATATTATATTATAATTATTAACGTCCGCTAATATACGTCAGCAGCAGCTTCTTTTTTATAATTTTTAAAGGAATTTCTTAACTAATTTCTTAGATAGACTGTGAGATTTTATATTGAAAGTGATATCTATATTAATTAATAAATACCTATAATTTTAAGGCTACAGCATATATTAAGTAGATAAAATGATAAAATAAATTAATTAAAAATTAACCTAAACTTTGCAGTCTAATTAAAATGTGTTGCAAAAGCCTAACGCAAGTGCACTAGTTTAGCATAATTCGCTTGCATTAAATATGCCATATATATATATCTGAAACTCTTAAACGCTTGCGTAATAAATTATATTAATTCCTGTTTCTTTAATGTTGTTGGACATACATTGAGATAATCTAAGGATCCATAACTTGTCTAAAAATATTGTAAGTACGTGGGTCGCTGAATGTGGCGGTACATACTCTATACATAATTGAATGTATTTTTTGAATAAAATATAAATATACGCTTTTTATATAAAATTAAACACAAATGAACCAACTGCACCATTTCAATAGTACTGTTAAAATAGATCATAATATTTGTAAATTTAATCTTAAGATAACTAGTAACTAACTAGTTTTCTTTTGTCAATCCTATCCGGTATTTCCCGTGAAAACGTGACTTTTTATCTCGGCTCAATGGGGCAAGAGATAGCGATATATTTCGTATTGTATGTAAATATTATATACAACGTGATTTACAAAAAAAACTTATATCTTAATTACCTATTATTCATATCAGTAGAGTAAGTTTCTTGTGACCTTTATCACTTAGTGACAATCTCGATGTATTAGAAACATATATCCGTTACATATTTTATTATACAATATTTTAGAAACTTATTAATTAGCTTGTATATTAAAAATACTATGTTTTTTTTGAAATTTCAATTTTTTTGTTAATTTGAATTCCCTTCTCTATTTCGCTAGCACAAGTACTGTATTTGCTCAAGCTGTAAATGTACCTAAGTTTTGAACCACAAATAGAATTCCGGGTTCAATATAAAAGTACAAAATTTGATGCGTAAAAGATTTAATTTGAGGTTCAAGCTTTATATACATTATATTATATATATTGTCATAACATTTTTCTAACTAATGTGATCACGAATGAAAATATTGCCAAGTTTAAATTTACTTAAATAGTAAAGGTAATACCTTCTATTCTAGATTTATAGATACATGAAATTTTGATAAGTTTATAGTTTAGCTTTGTTTATACACGCATAAATTAAATACTATCTTTATTTCATATTAAGAAAACTTATAAAAAATTGAAGGCAGCGGGATTTGAACCCGCGCCTCTTGAAAACCGTTCAAGCGCTCTGACCGCTAAGCAATGCGTTCTACATCCAGCTACGTTGAAACTCTTGTACGCTTATTACTACTTATATTTGTTGTTAGTGCGTTAAAATTTTTATACGTTTTCTAAATGTCTTCTTCAATATCCTAAAAATGTTAAGACAACTAACTATCTTTATGTCTTTAACAGCTAATTTGCATTTCAATTATTCATAAAATGAAATTTGAGTATGTCAAGGTAAAAGCGCTTCCCATTGACTCATCACTTTTTAGTGGGCGTACAATACGTATTGTCGGTTCAAATTCGGCAGGTGTTTCATTATCAAAATGCTTATTAGCGTCTATTCATGTCTAATAGCGCTTCTTACTTTGTTTGCGTAGTCGCTTTGTTATTTATTATTCCTTAATTATGGCCTCGTTGCTATAGCAAGATATATTATTTGTATTCATAATAGTAAAACTCATTATAAACTTTTTGCTTAATTACATTAATTGTTTATATAAGCTTGAGTTATTATAGGTACTTTAAGAAAACGCTTGTAGTATGTGTGTTACGATGGGTAGATAATAGGTATATACGTATATTAAAATATACACTTATCTTAAATTTAAATTTTCTTAGCATGAACCTGATGTCCTTGCCAGGACGACCAAGGTAGCAAGAAAATACTTCAAACAGTGTGATATTCATTTTTACAATCCGCCATGTGGCAAACTTTATTTCTCTGTAAATTACATAATCAATAGTCATCAAGCAATAGCTCTGTGTTCCCTTTTAGGTTTCTGGGCATGTTTCCAGAGTTCACCAAAGCTTTGCTACTATAAATATTAACGTTTAAGATATAGATATTTTTCTGGATTGGTTATAGTTGAAGTGTAATACTGGTTCTCCGTACCCGATATGTAACAATTTCCAATCGTAAGAAAATAGAGAATGAAATGGACCTTCATATTAAGTTACTTCCACCACGAAATTTGTGTTTTTGAAATAAAATGAATTTTATTAGTTATTTATTTAAGTTTATATAACATTAATTAAATGAAATTTTCATATTGATACAATTTATTATGTTTAAAGATATAATCTCCGCGTACTTTAAACGTTAACAATCGTATATTTACATAATTAGTTTAATGATTTATTTATAGCATTTTCATTTCAATATTATTAGTATTATGTAAAATAATTTTATTGACGTGAGCTATTAAGGTGAAATTGGGATGGCTATTATGGTACTGATTATCGAACACTGTCTGATTGATTTAATTTCTAGTCAAAGTTTATAACTTCATACTAGTTCTGAAAAGAGAACGGTTGACGTAACGTTGACGAAATTAAATCATAACATATTTAGGAGTTGTTTTTTGTCGACGACAAAACGCAAGGATTACGCCTAGGCATTCTAGATATTTGAAGCTTTAGTATATTCAGCTTTAACGTGGGTATATAAAACTAAAAGTTGCTTTGCATTAATAAGCTTTGAGATAAAATGCTTAGTAAGGAGCGCCTGACCTAAAGGTCACGTTGAGTCGGCTCATTATTTAGCCTTAAATAGACAACCGTGTAACTTTGTGCAATGTGCCAGGACTATGATAAAAAATCTCTGTATCATCTCTATATATGTAGGACGAAGGTATACGTTTAACGAAATTATGTGATAATAAAAACGTTATACAAATAATACTAGTGCTAGGGCAGTTATTAGGCTTAAACGAAATTACTATTAGCCTATTGCTTATCGAGTATTTTGATATCAAGATACTCTGTTTTCTATGTTTTATCGACTGTGTGTTGAATGGCCGAACTTAAGGCCGCACTTGCTTCTACCAATTGTAATGTAAAGGGCTGCATATTTTTTTATCTGTTTTTCTATGCGTTTGTGCAAGTGAGATTATCAGTTCCCTTAACATTTAGTATTTATTATAGTTTTGTCGTGTAGTTTACGCAGGCGAAGCCGTGGGTCGCTACTATTTGAATATGATGAGATTTTAATGTAGGTAATTTTAATTTTAGCTAGGTAAGCTAAGAAATTAGTTAAATTGTTAATATAGCTTTGTCAAAAATACTGTTAATAAATACCAAGTGCAACAAAGCTTCAGGATACTTAGAACGCGTACAAGAATTATGCAGGTCTTTTGGAATGTATTACTCACGCCGATTTACAGACAATTTGCATGCAAAACACGCATTGTTATTTTGTTACACAATAACAAAGCTCCGGCACATTTGTCAATATTGCATACATTTTTACCAGCACTTTTATCTCAATTCTATATTTTTAACTGTCAATTTTATTATTTTTTCCAATTTGCTATTATTATTTAATAAAATAATTTCAAAATGTGTATTTATATAGATTTCGTTTCGTTCGATATATTACTTACTATTTTAGAAACTTATCCTTTGTAACTGATGAATAGACACCGATGATTTAGCTTTTAATAAAAGAATGTGGCTAAATGTTATTTAAACTCTAAAAAATGTTGGAAATAATGATAAAAGCAGCTATTAAAATATAAATTAAATACATAATTAACCTTTATTATGTCTCTTAAAATGGCCAAGATGAGTAAAGAATTTAAAAATTATATAAATATTTATAATTTAGATTTAAAATTCAATATACATTTTTGAACAAGCTATATCAAGGACATTTGATAAATAAAATTCATTTTCTTTTACGTAATACATATGAATGTATATTCATACAACTATATTTTTTTTCAGCTGCACCGTGTTCCTGTATAGCGGGGTAGCTAGACCTTAATAACCTTGTTTTGTTGTACATTACGTTCGCCACTTTCGAGTGAGTGGCGGAACTAAACCCCGTGCTTTGTCTGTATTAACCAGTGCAGAGAAATGAAAATATATAAATTATGATCTTACATTGAGTGGGAATCGAACCCACGAACGTTAATTAAAACGTTATTCATGATTTTATTGTAAGCTTTAGAAGCCTCAATTAATTAGCCAGACGAACGAAGCTAAGCCGGATACATTTATAATACAACATCACGACATATTCACTGTACTCGTAATACACGTTATCTCTGTACAGTTGATGCGTGCATTTTCGTGACTTGCTACCTGCCAACACGTAATTAATGTAGCGAAAACAGATCGATTCAATACCATACATAGTTGCTTTGGCTTTCGTAAAATGGAACGGCATTTCATTTTGCAATATACTCTAATTCATGTTATATAATAAAAAGCAACAAATAGCTTTAAAATACACTTGAAGATTCTTTTCCTAAGAGTTGTCGCTAATGACTGTCATTACATCTACTCATATAATGTATTACGTAAATATATTTACACTAGTTTTAAATCTTGTTTCTGTGTTAGTGACAGAGATAAATATTTTACTTAAAAAACGTCCTAATTTGCATAAATTTTTGCTACTTTATTATTTAAGTTATATACAAAAATTAATTATAATTCAAAAAGCAACGATTAATTATTATGAAATAGTAGATTTTTTTTTAAATTATAGAACAAGCGGTGATTTTTTTCATAAATTATATGTAATTGTGATTTTGAAAATGAAATAAAATGTATGTGAGTGACAGAAGAAATAGATTCATAAATTCATTCTAAAGTTCAAATTTAATTGACATGCCCCTGCGTTAGTGATCTTAAACAAATAAGAAATGTCAAGTAAAGGTCAATATAATGCTTACAAAGTCTACATTTGACGAGGCGCGCACGCATATCGAAATGGTATTGTTAACAATATCTTCTAAACTAACTTCTAACTAACTTCGTTTTCAACATTTACACTTAAACACGAAAATACATACATTTTTTACTTGTAAAAGCTAATTAAATATTATTATAATAGAGCAGAGCAAGTCATTACTTAAATCGTATTGTTGGGTATAGTTTTATAGAAGTTCTTTAATAATAATTAATAATTTATATTCTTTAATAATAATTAATTTTTAATTTACCTGTGGTTACTCCTGGTGTGGATGCCGGAAGTGTCACAGAGAAATAGTTTTTTTCTCATGGGTCTTTACGTGTTGGACCTGTATCCCTATTCAAGCCTACCAAAGGACCGGGTTCTTCCGAAAACGAGATTTTTTAGAGAGATTAAGATAAACAGGTTATTTAATTATTATTTCTTAATAATAATCATATCATTATAATAATTATGATTTTATTACGCGTAATAAAATTATAATTCATCACTATTAAGTGATTCTAAATTGAACTATCTTTTCAAGCTAATACACTTACTTAGACTTGTTAGAATTGACTCGATAGTTAGAAATGTAAAGCAACTTATTTCGTTAGCTGAATATAAATTATAAACTGTTACATGCTGTTTTTTTATTAAACTTTAATAATAATATAGATTCCAGATTAAATATTCTGGTTTAACTTGAAATATATTGTAAATACTTCAAAATTCTATTTTATCAAACGTGCTTAGCGTTATGTCAACTTAGGCATTTATACAGCACTAACTTAACAATTTATGTGGGCGAATCTAACCGGAAGAGCGTTAAAGCCAGACTTGTATTTGATGAGCTATATTGCCATAGCAGTACCGATTACATAAATCCTACACATTAATAATTGGATTCTAGTTCCCAGAGTGACTTCTGACATTGTCGTCCATTATTAAAGCACTATTACGTATTCACGGTATGCAGAGTTTTATCTGAATGTGAGTCAACCAATTTTATTTATGGTATTTTATTCGAGATATCATAATGGATATTGCTGCTATTTGTATAAGTAAGACTTATTTGATATTACTCATAGATTAGTGGCCTCGTTGACGCGTAAATTACGAGTTGCCTTAGAAACGTGCTGTCACTTAATACCAAAGTGTTTGTCAAATGCTATGCAGTGTTCGTAGTATTTATTTTATTAATTTAAAGTTTTTGTAGTCCATTGTTTATAAAATATTGTAATTCTGCATTCGTAGAATTAACATCAAGTTTCCAAATGATTCTCCGAGATCAAAGTAATTTGGTAAGGAGCCTCCTTGCCGAAAAGTAATAAATTAGTAATAAATAGTAATAAATTGCCAATAGAGGCTAATTTGTTGATAGGGTGTAGGGTACTCCATAATAACGGTCAATACTCGTGTCGCCATTAAAAGGTATTGGGAATCATACATGAAGCAGTAAGTGTTTAATAAATAAATATAACCAACAAACGATTAATAGAGATTGTGAAAGAAGGTTCGTCTTAAAAATCTACACACAAGCCTTTCTCAATCTTAGAATTAGCTCCGAATTGCACTCTCCTGATGGATACATATGAGAAACAGTATATAATCTCGTATGATGTCTAGAATCATCATCAGCTCGTTTCTAGCCACGTATTTTAAAAGCGACATTAGATTGATCTTTTCACATTTCATTAGGTAAAGAGAGGTGCTCGGATAATGGAGGCGAGCGTTAATGCCTTTTAAAGGCGCCCCTTAGGCTTTTACTTGGGTCGCAAGTCCGAGGCACTGCTTCGAGCTTCTATTTCTGCAATGCGATAGGCCCGGCACCCGTATGGTAAATCTATGGAATGCTAAGGAGTACCTTTTCTATCCACATAACTACTCAGTAACTCTACATGCGTTTTCATTAACTAATTTATAATATTTTGTGCTTTTACATTAGAAACAATCGGATTCTCCCTGATATATATCGTCCCTTATAATATTATTTTTAAATATTTAAATAGTGTATTTTTAAAAAACTGTTAATCGTTATAATGATTATAGCGAACGAATCATATTCAAAATTTAGACAAGCGACCTTTCAACTTATAAGCAAAAAAGTCATGGACACACTGCATTTATAATTCAGTAAACTACATGATGTGGATCGGAATTTAGTTATGGTTAATAGTTATTTCCAGTTAGGCAATGTTGAGAACCAGTTTTCGTCACTGTTAATAAATGGATGCGCCGCAGTGATATACGATCTCGTAAGATTAATTGGCGTGAAACATGATTACGAGTCTGTACGTTTGTCTAAAACATTGCGAGGTAACACTTTATCATCTTAAAAACTTTCGTAACCATTAGTCTCAAGTTACATTTTTTTATTGTCTATTAATATTTTTCTTTCTATTAATTGTATTGTTTGTGTGAAAACGGTAATAAATATATTTATATGTATATTCATTTGAATATTTGTAAACTAGTGTATAAATCTATACATGAAATATATTTAACATAGGAGTGTTGACTGGAGCCGCAAGCTGAGGGTACAGTAGGTACATGCTAAGTGTAGCCCTTTTAGAAATTGAAGTTTCGTCTAAAAATTTAAATGTACCTGTCAACTCATAAGGTTTAGAGCACGCTCTAGCCAATGACGCTATACGTTCTTTAATCGCACCATCACGCAATTTTTCTTTTTATCATTTAATTCTCTAAGAATATTTTTACATGTATACCTCGCATTTGTAGGTGCCATAGCATGATAATTTAAGCCTACCTTTTAAAATATTATATATTTATTTCAATAAAATTTTTTATTCCTAATCTTAGTACTTATGAATTCCCAAGTATGTAAGTAACATCTTCTGTTCAAATATGATAAAAAAGAACTGATATACAACAATAAATGGTTTGAAGTTATAACTAAACAATCACTATATAAATGAAAGTTTTCTCTTGAGATCATTGACTTATTTAATTAATGCTGAATGTGATAAAGAATATATAATTATAGTTTTATGTAGAAACAAAACACAGTGTATTAATAGAATATAATAGAAGATATAAAAGGTCTCAAGGTACAGGTTTTTTACCTTTTTTTACAGTTTTATAGTTCTAATGTATACAATAGATTATTACGTTATTCTCTTAGCATGCATGTAAACCGTTAGTGGCAAGTGAATGAATGGCTTACTTGTTTTATTCTAGTATTACATGTACCTACAGTAGACGCGATGTAAACTTGTGATTAATTTGGATTGTTTCCATTGTACAGTACGTCTGTTCTAAGGTAACGTACCAAGCTAAGAAAAAAAATTAAGTCTTAAAATCAATTTTATTCATGAATATATTTCAAACTTATTGTATTGAATAGAAATTCTAGCTTTCTCTATATTAAGTTACGCCCTAAATAATCGATTTTAGATATATGTCTAGTGGGTATCGATACCACTCAATTATCCGAATACAGAACAAGCAAATATGAAAATATATATATTAAAAACCCTTTAATAAAAACCTTTAACATACACATTTATTATAAAATTTTCAACGAAATTTATTATTCAACGTATGGTTTTTTTTATTATTAATTATGTAAAGAAGAGTTACTGATAATCGCATATTTCGACATCGTAAAAACAGATAACTGAGTAGATCCGGTGCAGTGGACACGTCTCGCGTCACAATTATGGGAACTGGAACAATCTTCGCCTTTGCTCAAGGAAATGCGCATTATGATACATGATTTACAATTATTAACCAACATAATTATGATGTTAAAATATATATTTTTTTAATTTATTAACATTTTTACAAATATATATAATTAATAACCGACAAAATAAATATGTATATTAAATATCTACATATAAAGTGTGGTAGTTTTTTACACATTTGAATATGAATAATATAATTCTATTTATGACTTTAAAATAAAGCTATAATAAAACCGTTTATTGTTTGCTGGTTAATTAAGTAACAAAATTCTTATAGTTATCAAGCAATTATACGAACTCTAGGTTGTGCAATAAAAACCCCACCTTATAATTAATTTACTCAATCTCAATATATCCTCTTATTAATAAATTATAGTGTGTCGACCAGTGCAAATATTTAAATAATTTAAAAACACACATACGTAAATTCATGATTACAAATAGTTTCAACGGGCGATGTGAAAAAGTAAATTAAGATCCAGAGTCTTGTGACATAAATGGGTTGCGTAAAAGATTTTCTCAGGGTTCGGTGCTCGACAATGTGGTGGTGTAACGGAGTGTCGACTGACAGTCGCACGCGCAGCCCCATACTAGCAACTCATGTGAATTCCTGCCGATTACACGGCAGCGGCTTCTTGCCGAAAGACTGGCGCGGAAGAAAGACTTTGAGCGTAAAAAACGAATTTGAAAGGACTGTAGTGCTGTGTAGTGCATAATTGGTTTGCATTGTGGCATGTTTGTTTGAATTTATGGTAGATTACTGATCTGGTTGAATTTTTTATTACTTTATTATCTATAGCTTTTTGATGTCGACCGTTGTCTCACATTTTTTATTATTTGAATCAGCATTTCGTATTCACTCCTTTAAAATATTACTATAAAAATTTGCAGATAATCTAAAACTTCAAGAAATAAAACTTAAATATTTTTGTCACTCTATAATCATGAGCATGCACTTTGCAAAGATGTAGTCACAAAACAAAGTATACGTAAATTAAATTTAACACTCTTCTGCGATATTTCACAGAAAAAATTAACGCAACAATAAAACCTTTTTTCTTTTGAATATGACAATTTATTTGATTGTTGTATTTTTAAAAAGAGAAACTTTTCGTAAATGTAATATTTTTTATATAACGTATGCCCAAGCATTACGGCAGTTTTATACCTTTACATAAAAGTTTAGGGTTCTGAATTTAAATATGTTGAACTATACCCAATAGCCCACCTAATAACAGTTGGGAAAATTTACTCACAGCCATTAATTGATAATTTTCCCCCTTAAATGTCTGTAATCCCCAACTGTCTATAGTATTAAAAGTTCAATGCTCTAATAAATTTCGGATATTAATTAGATGAAATTCAAAAGACATATGTAACATAAGTGTCTTTTCTTTAACAGTTAAAATGTATGATGAAATTATTATATTTCAATTATTTTCATTTGTCCGCACTGGTGACGCCAACTCAATACAACGTCCCTTTGGATTCGCGACAGTGGAGAAAACGGAATGTCTTGACATTAAATCATCTCTGCCTACCCTGATATGCGAGAAAAAGCGCTAAACTGAAGACGACAAAGAAGACCATCATATTATTAGTCATTAACTGCATTCAAAGATGGTTTGACTGGGTTGTGCAAAATAAATCGAAAGTTCTGAGATGAAGTCATTAGAAATGAACCAATGAGCATCATTGTTGCTGTCCTTTACGACTGACAAGTATCGAAACATAATCAAACCTAAATAGTAAGTACATACTGGTAACATTTGTGAGTGGTCATCGACTCTACGCAGCAAGTAATGTCGTATAGATTATATGGCGGAGTAGAGTACTCCGAGCAACTGTCGTGATCTTACACTCTGACCCTATTGCTGGGCCTTGATCTGATGTGTTCTGGGACCCTCAAATCTAGGTATGTCACATTATTTAGCTACACCATATTTTATGCTAAATATAACAGATAAAATAACATATATATTCAATAATAATTACGAAATGTTTTACTACCATAAGAATAATTTTATATTTCAAAGAAACAATGTCACGATTCCATAAAACTTGTTTCCAAATTTTAAACAATAAAATTACAATAAATTAAAGTTTAATAGATTTCAACACACTGTACGATCACGGCCTTGCCGATGTCCCACTATTCAGTATTTGAATAAGTCACAAAGGTGCTATTAATTTATACAGACAATAATAAGATAACATCTGTAACTGCACATACAGTTAACTACGTAAATTATTTAATCTTAACTGTGCAAGGGTTTCGTACAGAAACCATTCTTGACACGACAGAATGAGCTAATGAACTTCATATATTTAAATGATCCTTGATTTATAAAATAACACATTTTGTTTACTATCGAGCCTTAAAATCAGAAATACTGTCTGATAAATCTTTAGAGGTAATATACTGCTAAACAAAATATAAGTAGTACTTATAATTTGTTGTAATTACATATATTATTTTAATTATGAATATTACAAAATAGAAGTCGTGGTTGCTTATTGTAGGCTGTAAACCCGATGGTTGCGGCTTTGACCTCCACCCGAGGGAATGGCTATATTTAAATTATTTATTAAACTATCCCAGCTCTGGTAAGAAAGTGCAGTGTTGAGTTACGCTACTCAACACACAATATCTCGAACTTGGGCGAAAAGCGGAACACAACCTGCTATGCGGGACAGATTGTAAAGATGAATAAAATTCATACAGCTGGTCGATATAATAGTCCGATCTGCATCTAATACTATTTTAATCTAGTTGTTTATTTACGCGGCCGCGGTGTTCGCTCGCGTGAAACGATGCCACTTTGCTAGTTATCGGCACACCGCTATGCGTTTCGATTCGCCGCCATACTCATAAATGTATTAATGTGAATAATGAAGAGCTTATAAAAACTATCCTTAGTGCCTAGTTGTTATTTTGTTGCTCACAAGTTGCTTTAATTAGTTTTTCTTTCCTTAATCTTTATTCGATAAAAATGCCTTAATACCTACCTTAGTGAATCACTTAGTACCTACTTCTAGTGTTGCTTCTTTACTGTGATTCATATATAAAGTTATAAAGGATATTTCATTTTTAGTCATCGAAAGTTATATTATATGTATCAGTATGAAATATTTATAATATTTTATTACAACTTTACGCTCCATCAAATAAAAAAAATGTTAATTGGTTTATCTACACGGTTATATATTAAAACATTTGGATTTAAATCTAAAAATCGTTATCTGTAATACCTTAGATATATGTAATATATTAATTACTAGCGACCCACCCGCGGCTTCGATTGCGTAAACTACACGACTGTAACTATTTATTTTTACCCCGCCCGCGTTGTCACTTAAATCAGAAACTTTCCTTAAATTTATAATTTTAGATGTGACTTTTTTATTTAGGAACTGATTGAAATAAAATAAGTACTGAATGTTAAGGGAAGTTTATTAAAACACAATAGTCAACACTACATTAAAATCGGTTAAGCCGTTTCTGAGATTAGCGTGCACAAACGCACACACACACAGACAAACTGAAAAGAAAATAAAAAATCATTGTTTTGGGTTGTATTACATTGATAAATTTAATAACATTTTTTCTCTTATATTTTCCATGTACAGACAGCGACCAGTTACATTTTTATTATATGTATAGACTAGCAGTGTGTATGTGTCCGCGTGGATTTCTAAAATAGAAATAGCCTAAGTTACTTCTTATTACATCAGCCAGTGAAAGTTCCCTCAAAATCGGTCCAGTCGTTCCAGAGATTACCCGGAACCAACAGACAGACAAAAATAGTAAAAAATGTTATTTTGGTATATGTACCGTGTATACATACATATGCATTTAGTAAAAAGCGGTTATTTTAATATAACAAGCAGACACTCCAATTTTATTTATTTGTATTGATTACGTACACGGTGCATTATAACTAAAAGCAGCAATTTTGATAGACGCTAATAATAATTGAGCAATAACAGATGATCTCACAATATATCTTTTCTAGTACACGATATGAAGCGTAAAGGTGTATTCGAATAATCATACCCTAGAGTTCTTGCCAAATACGAGCACATGCCTACACAGAACGCATAGAGCAAAGGAATGCGTTTGTTATCCTGTCGTACAATTACACAAATTATTCGACTAATGTTTCATTATTATATTAAAGAAGTTCCGAATAACTATAGTTTATGTGTTTCTTGAACATGTTATAGTTCTTTTAATGTCTAATAGTTAATATATCTGGTTACTAAGATAGAGGTCATGAATTCGATATTTAAATATTATACTATTGTAGTATAATATAAGCATTAAAATGATAAAAACTTTTTTTTTTTTATATAAAATAGTACTTTTTGTTGTTATAAAAACCTCGTCACACAGTTTAAGAATAAATTAATAGAAATGTATTCACTATGGTTTATTTTATTCTATTAAAATATTTAAAGTAATTTAAAAGCTTATTTCATATTTGGTGTTGATCATATAAATATAAAATACTATATTTATTTCCAATTCCGTAATGACCTTCAATTTATGTGTAACGAAATATTTTATTCTGAAGAATAAATGTACAATGTACGACGATTATTACGCAATCTACATGATGAAGATTAAGATCAGGAAGCGCTTTAAGTACAAATGACCTAGGTTATCAAGATCTGCTGCATTAACGGCACATCAGTTGCATAAACCCCCTGGTTGCACAATCGTGTCCAATTCACTCTCGTTGCCTGGCCGCCATTATCGCGCACGCGCTTTACTGAGAACGTTCCCGCGTAAACGGGGTAAAAAGCGCGGGAACCGCGTCAAAACAATAATGGCCGACATTACGCTCTCAATGTTATCTATTGAAGTACTTGCATTTACAACATTTCAAACGTTCTCATTCTTTGTTCTGTAACACTTTGTTTTATTTTGATTAATGAAATATTTACGGGAAAAATATTACAATCTAATATGAGCCTAATAATTATTATTGTTTTGGGTTTTGCATACAATGGGGTATGAAAGATTAATGTCAACACTTCAATTTTCCACCCAAATTTGATATATTGCATGTTGAAAGATGCAAGTCAAGTACGAGTTATTTACCAACGCGATGAAATAAAATAATTTAAATATATTTATTCCCCTAAGTGGCAGTCGAACCCACAGTCATATCTCGTACAAACTCTTATCAGAAGCTGTCACAGTGCGTCACAGTAGCCTTATAAATAAAAAAAAGAAACAACTTTCACTATTATGTACTTTTCAAAAAAATAAACAAAGCAACGTTTGTATTGTTTACAATTTAGGCGGAAAATACTAATCAATACTGTACATATTTTATAAATATTATGTTACTTAAATACTAAATTATCTGCTTCAAAAGAATTTGTTGCATCCAAAAGTGTCATTGAGCAACAAGCAAACAAACAAGACATTCGTAATTACAAAACAACATTTATAGTTTAATTGTGATTTCTTCTTGAGTGCAAGGCCGAATAATTTTATAAAACGAGACTATTAGAAAATATATAAGAATAACTAAGAAAATTACAGTAATGGGCTCAAAGCCTATCTTTTCAACAAACACTAGCTTATAATAGTTAAAAGAAAAAAAATATTTACAAAATGGTAAATGGTAATTACGTATTATATGGAGACAGACCATCTTCAGATTCGGAAATTGTAGATGACCATGTGCAGACACGAACAGCTGAAAGAAAACCAAAGAGGAAAGCTAGAGCAAGCAATGAACATCAGCATTTACGAAACGTAACTGAACTAGATAATGAGACAGATGCTGTCAAGTTCGAAAAGAAAATAAAAGAGCCAAGGCTTTTACGCTATGTGCCTACATCTGAAGTCGAGGAGCATTTTGTAACTCAAAAGTTCGAATCGTATGACTTAAGACCACCCGAGGAGCCAATAAAACGACACGCTTTCACGAAAAAGCCTAAAAATCCAGCGGATGGGTCAATAAACTATGCATACTCGCGCTCGAGCAGTAGCTGTAGCTCACCCAACTTGCCAACCATATCCGAACACGTGGAGCAGTACGGAACTTATCGGGTGCGATCATCGAATTCATCACCTGCCGATAATGTCATTAATGGCTACGACACGAAGCTTGATAAATATTTCTCTAAGCCGAGAGAAACGAAGGCCTTCGCCGCTAAGGTAGCGTATTATATGTTATACTTCACTTGCAAAAACTTCATATATTTCTATTCTTATTAGATAATTATTAGTTATAGGTAAAAGTGAAATAGTATATTTTAAACGTTCATGCAATATCAATTCACAAGACAATTGGTGATGTTTCTTAAGAAAATAATATATAAATATTTTTAGTTACTATAGAAGAGGTACAGTATATAGGACATTTATATATTATCATCAGCTATAATGTGTATTTTATGCGCATAGGTAAAATAACACTTTTCGTTAAGTTTTCATTGAAAGTTTTAAGTAATTAAAATAATATTAGCTTGCACCTATCATTATAATGAAAAATATAATTTTCATTTCATATATAAATTTATATTCATGTATCATTTGCATTTAACTTTACGCCACACTTCGTGCGCATTTAGAACGTCTGTTTGCACGCGATGACTGTGTCCACTTCTGCCCACTCTTTATTTAAATATAGATGTTTTCTTGATCTGCTTTTACATACGCCCCTAAAATAGTCGAAAATTGGAGATTAAAGTGAGATAAAAACTAACAACAAAGACCCTGTTTTTTTCTCATGACAAAGACTTTTTTATAATCCGATGGTTTATCCTTGACTCTGCTTCATAGTTTCATATTGTGTCCATTTTTTATTATATCTACTAGCGGTTGGTCACGACCTGGCTCTACCTGCTTATATCTGTATAATAGAATTCATATAAAAATATTTTAATGACTAAGATTAATGGAATATTTATAAAATCTGCATATAAAGATACTAAACTTTGTATTTGATTCAACGTTACTTTGACAAGATTTTAAGGATGTTTAATAGAAATATATGCTACATTTCGTTTAACAACGTATTTAATTTGGCCGTCTAATTTAAAATCATGTTGCCCTTAATATGTATAATATTTTTGTAACTTAAATAACTACTTCACCAGCTAGATCTTCTAAATTTTCATAATACTTGCCTTGTTGTGATAAAATCTAGGCCAGTCTTCCAGCTTTCTCTCAGGTCAGGGGGCATCCCATCAATGTGTCATCTCAACCTTAAATAACTTACTCACGATTCTAATAATTTAAACTGAATTCTAATGAACCTTTTTAAAATTCATTTTATATAAAAACTTGTTTGAAGTTATTTCTCAAATTGTTATATTATAATTATTTTAAGTTAATAATTTTAATATTATTGTTATTGTTTTAATATATTTTATTCCACCCAATTAATTACAGATATTTGCCGGCATTCTTAAAAAAAATCTTTATTCACAAATCAAAAACTTATTATGTAAATTAGGCTTAATATCAATAGAAAGTGATAGATAATAGTATAATAATGACAAAATAATACTAATCACTACACCATTCGAATTTAAATAGATATAACCAATCTAAATATTCTTTTGATCCTACCATTAACGTCATGTTAATTGTCAATTTAGAGTTGGCTTTATGTCATATCACAAAAGACTTTCTTTTGCTAAAAATAATTTTATTATTAATACATTATGTAACTTCTTTACCAAGATGCTAATGAGAAGATGGTTTGAATAAATATCGCAGTTTACACTTGGGTATTTCACGCTTATTATGTTAATAGGACTTTTTAAGGTTTCCACTTTTAAGATCTATGCCATAAATACTATAAGATACGATAGACAATAGTTATTTATGTTTCGGAAATAACCTTTGACTTAGGTAAAGCTTATACAATATTTATTTTCCTATATGCAAGTATTTGCTTTATTAATTCGTTTTTATAGTATACATATATATACTTTCCTATTTTTTATTTGTTTAGCGACTTTTTGTTAATTTTATCTAAGATACTATAATTAAAACACAAACAAGGATGTCGTAAGAAGGACGTATATTGGATATATTTACAAAATAATAATTTAAGAAGATGAACAAAAGTAATAGAATAAGATTTTAATAATTTTTCAAACATTCTATCTGTTTGTACGCGCACATCTTTATATCTACTGGATGAGTTTGAATGAAACAGGCTCCATAGCTCAAGAGCTATTTGATTTGAATTGCGGAAATTAACTAGTAATACTAATATTTGTTGTTAATATTACAAAAAAATACATTTTAGAAGGTTAGAAGGATAGAACGCAGCAGTTCTAATGAGAAGGATGTTGCGTTCACTAAGTATTGTTAAGGTACAATTATACAGTACATGTTTTTGTTTCAGGGTTCACACCCAGACAGTCTATACCGAGTTCGTGGTTCCAGCGGCGGCGGTGCACACAAAGCAGTTAGAGCATTGCGTTTGCTTCGATGGCCACTCGCCTTGTTCACTGTGTGCGTCGCACTTGCAGCGTTTGTGTATTTCCTGATGCCAGGTAATCCAATTAAATATTAATGTAATATGTTATTAATGTACTTTATAAATTGTATTTAATTATACAATGGAACAAACTAGTATTGTTGATTTAATGTAACTTACTTTAGACCTTGTGTAAATATAACAATCACTATTGATGCGACTCTAGCCCTGTTTTTACTCGATTACTTGAGTGATCGACCGAGTCAACTCGGCGCATCGAGTTCAATCTGTTGCCTCTAGATGTAATTTCACTACTCTATTTGACTTATCTATATCGCTCCGGTACATACCAAAACTAGCGGCCTAGGTTTAAGCTTGCATAGATTTCGGGCGAATGTACGTATCACAATTCAATTTGTGATTAGAATTTCAATATAACATCAGTAATCCTATACAAATAAATGAAATTGTACTGTTTATTTGTCATATTAACTTTTACATACTAACATTTTTTACAATTTTTGTCTATCTGTCTTTTATTTCTTCCGGCTAATCTCTCAAAACTGGCTGGACCGATATTGACGTTACTTGAATAAATAATAAAGTTAAATTTCTTGTAATGTGTATATAATACTATATCATATTTCATAATACTTCATCCATGACAACGACACTTTTTAATATAGATATTTACTATAAAAAAAATATCTTAATATTTGCAATAAAATTACTTATAAAGAAATGTCACTCGAATTGCAAACTTGAATTTTTGACTCGAGTGACTCGAAAAATTGAGTATGACTCGAGTTATTTAGATAAGGTAGCAAAGTTGCTCGAGTAACTCCAGTCACAAGATCCTATTCGAGGCGCATCACTAACAATCACACATATTTTATTATTTAGTTGTTATCTAATTGCAACCATTAAAATATTTTTTTTTCAAAATAAGTTATTATTGTTAAGTCATGGCTCTATAACAACTACTTTTACGTTTTGTCATATGTATGTAATAAATATAACCACCTATAATGCAAATGGACCTTTTTTTAAACCAAAATAGATTATTAGGTACTCTAAAGTGGAATTAAAAATATTTACACATGTAACAATATGTCAACTAAAATTTTTTTAGAAATAAGTACATAAAACATTTTATTGTCCCTTCTCGTTTAATTACACTTTCCTTCGCTATGCGTTCTTGACTTGTTTATACGAAACTCTTAATCACTTTATACTGTATCTTTGATTTTAACAGAATCAATAACGACTAGACCTATATGCTAGTCAATTTCAAGATAGTCAAAGTATATTTATATACATAGTTTGAATATCTTGTATATTTATACAATATATTCACTACCTGTTATCTATTAGGTAAGTACATTAAGAGTTATGAAATTGGTATTTTACGTAATAATTGTAATCATTTTGCATGTAACAGGAAACTAATGTTATTTTCATTAATTTACGTAAAATTGTTCAAGCTTCACATGGGTGGCCAGACATTACATGAATATGTATGTACTTAATAAACAGGCTTTTACAAGTACCTAAGTAGTGCTTAGAAAATTAAATGCTTCTGCCCTCTCAATTTCGGCTTTAATATTATTTTATAATTTTACATTATTTTCTAAACATCTAATATAAACAACTAGATCGAACGTTATTTTATTATACGTAAAATATTTTATTAGGCTTAGAAATATTCTCATTTCATTCATAATAATTATGTAGAAGAAGGTCAAGCTAAGATAGCTAAAGAAACTGATGAAACACCTTAGTACTGTATACTATAAAAACTAACAATGTTAATATTGTTCCAGACCAATTACCCAAAAACTTCTTATGGCATCATTTTGCAACTAATACTACCTGTGAAAATATTATAATTACAGAAGTGTGGCGTAGTGGTATCATAAATAACTTTCTAACCAATTACAGTCCTCCTTGTATGTGCACTTTGTTAGCTATGGACCTTTAACGATGCCTTTGATCTTCATAAATATTCAGATACTTTCACGCACTGCACGCGAAGGGTTAACGACTAGTTTTAAATGCAGTAAAATTATAATCATATTTTTTTCGATTATGGCTCAGGCAAGATTGCGCAGTCGGATATATCCTCACATCTTAAGAAGCTTTGTCTTGAATCGTCTCTTTTTGTCCGTTGTTGGTGAAATGAAAGTTGACCTCGACAGCTATTGTGTGTCTTTACAGAAAGCCCATAGTGCATTATTTTTTAACAACAAAAGTAGGTTCTTGCGCATTGATCAATTGTAAACAATTAAAATTCAAAATCAATTTCTTTATTATTTGAATAAATACTGATCATATTATATTATACGAGTACTTATTTAACTAGAGCTTTTCTATAATAATAAGCTTTTCTATAATAATACAAAATAAGTTCGAAATAATATTTAATATTTCATACCAAGTGTATATATTACCTAATGTCCTTGTTGCTAATAGGTTGATGATTGCTTTTAATTTTCTCAGTTTAATTATATAACGTGTAGTCATATTAATAGCACTACGTAAAAAACAGCCTAAGGGTGTTTCTAGTTACTTGTATTTATTATATAAATTATTTCTTACGACACTAAAACAGAGACGGTATAGGCGACTATTATTTTTTGACAAACAAAACATTGTTTATTTGTCAGCTTCACGAATTTTCCGCATAACAGTGCAGTTTGTGAGAATCTAGTATCAGGGCATTCTTTTCTTAATTTTCCGTCGGTAATCGATACATTGCCTGTCTAAGTTTAACGCCGCGTTTTGTTTTTACAAAGTGAGAAATTAATGTAATTTAAATATAACCATTCCGCCGAGTGGGGATCGAACCTACTACCAATTATTTATACATAAACATTTAATCTATTTAGTACAAAATGAGTCTAATTTGATTGTGATTAAATGTGATTAAAGTATCAAGTTAGATCATTTCCCTTTGGCTCACATAGAAATTGTCTCACAAAAAAATTTAATAGACTTTATTCGTTAGATAATTATGTGCAGCTAATTCAAAAGATATATTCATGCCTTGTTTATAACAAGGCTAAACAATTTAATAATTATAGCTTGTTAGATCATTTATTTCTAAAATACATATTGATTGACTTTTGCTATAAGTACTTTACAGGCGTGCAATTTACAATTAACTTCATATGGTATTTTATCAGCACACCTGCCTCCTATTATGTTCATGCTATCAAAATGAGCGTGTTTCCAAGTTTGGGAGTAATTTTGTATAATATTAAATATGGCCAAATTAACTTTACATATTATGGAACGAATATGATATATACTAGTGTTTGTTTTGTTTCTTTTTTTAAATATAATCCACTTGGCTGAACATGACAAACATAAAATTATAATAAAAATATATCTGCAATATGATATTGTAGATGTAAATACATACATGAAGGAATATATACTTTCCCATTAAAATGGAATATGCAATATTGAAGTATAGTTCGATATTCATATTTCAGAAGTAATATTTCTTAATTTTATATAATTCTAAAACATATTGTGCAATAGGTAGTGTGATAAGGATTAATGACAGTCAGGTCATCAACGTTGCGGGGGCGTGCTAGTGACTTCTTGAACCTGACTTTCACTGTGTCACCTCTTTACTTCAAGCATTTCTTATAAAGTTTCGTCAAATTAAATACGATTAAAATGACAACTCCGATTTATGGCCACATAGGTCAACACTACTTGTTACAAACTAAGACTTCCTCCTCTTGAGAAAAAATGCTAAAAATAAATAAATTGTATTATAAAATTAGGAAATCTTTACTGAGTCTACTTATAGTATAATATAAAGGTTAGAAAGGTAAATTATATAGCTATACTTTATAGTATTATGTTTTTAATTTGACAACCTTTAAAATATTATTTATGAAAACAATTAATTTTACATATTTTTCACATATTGTCCAGAGAACTTTCAATTGGCATCGGCATTGTCAATCTCTTGAATCTTCTATTCATAAATTGTTTTATTCTTATGTTAAAAAAAACAAAAACTATAATAAGCTATTATTCTTACGTCGTATAAATAAAACATAAATTAAATACTATTCATATTTATTCTTTGCTATGTGTATATGACATTGAAATTTTTAAATTAAAAAATAAATAAATTTATAATTATTTAAAATTTTTAGTGAACTTAGAAACTGAAGTGGAGACTGTAAACGCTACGAACTGGGACGAAAGTATTTCTGAGGCCCAGTCGCACAGCAACCTAAATTCAGTTCAGTTCAAGCCTACCTATAAGTCACCGGCAACAGAAAAATCTCGTTCTCCTGGTAAGAATAAACTTTCTTTTTAAACGTATTATTAGAACTGGCAGGTAAATAAAGTAAAGCTATTACTACTTGTTTGTCTATAATGTTTCTATTGCATTTTCGTACATTTATTTTTTCTTTTTATTTCTTATTGCACACTACTTTGTCACTTTAAATGTTGTAACTTATTATTGGCGTGTTTTCTAATTCGTAAATATTAATATGTCCTAATCTCATATTATGCAGGTACTAAAACGTCAGAAATAGATTTTTACAACTCTGACAGTAAAAATTACGATCTTACTTCAATAGTCGACATCGTGACAGAAATAAGTAAAAAGCAGAAACTACCTATACCTCCTTTATATCCTACCCACATATCCCCAGAGGTACAATATGGCAATGAGAAAGCAGATTCAGATAAATCTCGTTCGCCCAAATTATTAAAAGTTACTACAACCATCCCAAGCGACTCTACATTAAAACCTCATATAACGCAAAAGCCGGAAAAACCTTTAGCCATCTATTTTAAAGAAGGGAATGCCTTGACTACATCTACAGAATCTTCTGTAACAGAAAGTATAACACATGCAGAAACATCAAATGACATCGTCCATTTTCTAAAGCAGCAAACAAATAAAAACATTTTAGAATATTCTAAACCTAACCCACCCATTTTTCAAGAGAAACTTTCGTCACCTCGAGTTGAACATCCGCAGACGACAAGTAGCGAAAACTATGGGACAGAACTTAATGTTCCACCAGTACAAGAATATAATGGTAGGCCTATCGCCAATGGTAATGTCAAGTTTACCTCAGGTCACTCGATGCTATTTGGTATTTCTATCGAAGATGCAGCGAACATGAAATCAACTACTCAAAATTCTCTTTATAATACAAGAGTATCACCAACCTTGCCCACGTGGCGAGATCGTGACGAAGCCACCACTAAAAAGTATCCCGTTAATAGTTATTATGACGGTAAGTTATTTAAGCTACCCCTGATAGGATATTGGATTTTGGTTGAGTTTTAAACTTAGGGCTAAAGGTAATGTTGGCATATTTGTTTTATGTATAGAAGCTTTCACGTAGAGTACATTGTCAGTTTATATGCACATTGAAATGGGGGCATCACTAGTAGTTATATGTTATTAATTAAATATTAAAGTTAAAGTATGAAAAATATATTAAATTTACTTAGATCCTTATACCCTAATTAATAATACCCTAATTAACAGTGTCGCAGTGTCGCTCTACGCGCCTAGCTCTATGCCGCGGCGTATTGCCCTACGACTTGGCAGAAGCTCCCGCTACCATCGGTGGTGTTGATGTTACAACTTTACTTCCACAAATAGAGTACCTCGTTAGTACAAACTGCAGTCAACGGATAAGCCACTTTGCCTGCGCTCTCTTAGAGCCAGAGTGTTCTCCGCCACCATATCCAGCGAAGATGCCGTGCTACAACTTCTGTAAAGGTCAGTGCAACGAACAATTTATAACATTTTATTTTAAAATTAAATGTATGATAGAAAATAATTTTCCTCTTCAAAATATTACTTAGGAGTAACATATTTTTAGAAAACGTTCAAATTTTTATATGTTTTCTATAAATATGTTTTTCAATTTCCCAAGTGTGTGATTAACACTTAAAACAATATTAAAAATACCTACGAGTATATAATATTATAACGACTGCATATTTTTTGCTTCCCTTATATTATTACGTCTTAAGCAGTTAATTATGAAACTAAACCAAAGCTATTATTGTCAGAGCAGATATTATATAAACATACTTATTTTAAATATGTGTAATTTTAGTTATAGTATTATTGCACGTGCAACCATTGCGTGCAATATGTTTCTATATACTAAATATCTATTATAAAAAAATAATTTTCTTTTCTATTAAAGCCATTGTGGACAACTGCGAGGGTATGATACCTGCAGAACTGCAAGCAATGTTCAAATGCAACCAGTATTCCAGTAGCAACTGTGTTAATGCGCGCGTCCCTTGCTACTCCCGGGAGCTTGCGTGTGGGGACGGCTCTTGTGTACCGCGGGATTGGATCTGCGATGGAACTAGAGATTGTCCGAACGGAGAAGATGAAGCACCATGTGCTAGCTGTGAGGATAATGAGTATAGGTAAAAAAGCTGCTTTTGATGCATAGAAAGATAGTCAGAGAGATCCTAGTGTCAAGACACTTCTTAAAAAACGTAAAAACAAATTTGTAACAGTATATCAGTTTCTTTTATTAAGGTGATCTGCCTTATTATGTAAGATATTTACAACATATTTTATATAATGTCCCTAATTTATATAAATAAATAAATAAAAGAAAGTTATTTTATGGTGCGCTATATATTCATGTTACTGACGCTGCTCTGCATGTCGCTTAATTCCGCCATTTCACTGGTCATAAAAAGATATAAACGTTTACTCACGTAATAAAAGAACATTACATTTGTAAGTTTGAAAGTTTCGTAAGTTTAACAATGCGTTAATTATCTTTTACAGATGCAACTCTGGTTTATGCATTAAGAAGAGATGGCTTTGTGATGGTTACTCAGATTGTCCAAATGGTGAAGATGAGCATGAAGATATATGTCATCAGAGGTCCAGTTCTAGAGGAGTCCTCGGTGATGAAGTGGAATTTGAAGAACCTGGAGAAGAATCAGCGGGATCTGCACCTGCACCTTCTATACGCAAGCCCAATAGACTACCAACACATGAGAGAGGTCAAGGTATCCGTAGTGGTAAGTTGTATTCGAAAATTGTTATATATTATACATATTTAATAAATATACGTATATATATTTTGTACTTTTTAGTAATTATACATTAATTTGAGTTTTTGTGCTAATACTAAAAAATACGCTTCTTATTCATATTAGTATTTTTGTTTATATTGATTACGTTACATTTCAGGTGAAAACGACAGCAGTAAAGAACTGCTGATGACTAGTGATAGCAGCAACGCATTTAGACGTAACTATACACGACGCCCATCACTTTCGCGCTTGACACCGTACAAACGACCTAAGCCTTTACAGATTCAGCCTCAGACTGATTCAAACGAAGAAACAACAACGAATTCACAAATCAAAAGTAGAACTACACAAAGAAGCGAAATAACTAGTCGTAAAGAAGAAACTAAAGAAGATTTCGCTGAAGATGTTGATGCAGAAAATTTAGAATTATTTGGTGATATTAAGAAGAAGAATATTAATGATACAGAAAAACCGATACTGAAAACATCAATGCATAGAACCACAACTGAAAATGTACCGAGTATTTACGCGACTCGCTTAGAAAAGTCGTCGAATCAATTTGAGAGAGTTATCGATGGATCGGCCATGATGAGGGTAATTCAATTTTTTTTAATACTATATTATTAAAGACGTATATGTTTAAACAATTTTTATCACTTATTTATATATGTTACATACTCTGGAATTCTTGTTCCAGGTGTTGATTTAAGTCATAGTCAAATGTAGCAAGATGGTCTATTCTATAATCGATTCGAAACGCCAATATTTGTTTTGCCGTAATTGGCTCATTAAAGAACTAGTCAGTAATTTAGTGCCAGACAACCGTCAAAAGTTGTCTAAAGTTTTCTATAGTTCGTGTAAACAATGCTGATTACGTAAGTTGTATTTGAAGGCTTAATATTTTTAGAGAAATATATTTTGAGTTAATTTTTAAAGTTGAACAATTACGACGAGAATATAATACATTGTCGGCCTTCTACTTTACAATAAGTGAAATAATTGAGGCTGTTACAAAATATAGTCAATTATTTACAAATCAATTATTTCATAAGTTGAAACCTTACCTTGAAAAATAGGATTTTGAAAATATTGGTTTTCATTTTCTGTTGTTATATCTTTATTTTCCACTCTCCGCCTGCTTCATATTGAATGCTGTAATATAAGTATTTAGATAAGTTTGATTTTAAACTGCAATAATTACATTCAGTTACGTACATTATGGAGATGGCAGCTCTATTTTTCATAGTTTCTTCATAACGTTGATCACTTTGTTCTAACTATTCCAAAATGGATTAACATTGTAAAGTGCAATACATACTTATTAGAAACTAATAAAAATTTTAACATTACACTAACATGATTCGAACCCGCTCCTTTTGCAAACCGTCCAAGCTCTAGCCAATTAAAAAACAATCTATACGTCCCTATAGAGCGACGTCAATATTGTTATAGTTACACTTCTTACAACTTATTATTATTGTTAGCACCTTTATAGGAAAAATTTACAAATTTTCAATAACCAAAGGATATTTCTAAGAATAGTCATTTGGCAAGAGATGATTAATATATCTTTATAACACTTAGAAATTACATAAGAGAAATGGAATAAAATTGTTAACCTGGAATTAGAAGAGATTTCTTTCATTTAACCGGTGGACGTGGATGAGTATTAACTCGCGCGATCAAAGTACATTGCAATTACATAAAAAACAGAAGTAAAACGCTTCCTGACGCCGCCTGACTGAATAATTATATTAAAATTATTTTATTTTTTTTGTTTTGGTGGAAAGACAAAGCGCGGAATTGAGTCCCACACTCAATATGCAATATCTCGTATTTGGGTGGAAAATGGAGAATGGAGTGTTTTGACCCTAGGGCTGTCTGCGTCCCTACTATACAAAATACAATAGCATTTAAATGAAATAAACCGTTTCTGAGATTGGCGTGCACAAACGCACAAACGAACAGGCAAATAGAAAAGAAAATTAAAAATTATATCAGCCCTCAATAAAAAAAATTCAAATATCTTCCATTACATACAGCGATCAGATACATTTTTATTATATGTACAATTTTTTATTTGAATAATACAGAAAGCAGTTCGCGAACAGCAACACGAGTCACAAACGACAAGGGACTCGGAGGAACCCGACCACATGCAATACAGCGCGCACGCGTCGCCCTGCCCCGCCCACGAGCTGCGCTGCGTCGACGGCCGCTGCATCACGCTCGCGCAGCTCTGCGACGGCACCGTCGACTGCTCGGACCACGCCGATGAGGATAATTGCTTTACTTAGTTAATACATGTAGCAGTAAGTAACTTTTGACTTAAAGTATTCAGGTATATTTGATGGTGAATTGCTAACTTTTAAGTAATAAACATTTAAGCGAAAAGTCATATAATATCATCAGTTTTAAGTTAAAGTTAAATTACAATTTTGGAAAATGTGTGATTTGTTCAGTAATATACAAACGAAAGTTGTAATGGGGAGATAACAATGAATCTCAAACTGTCATACTTTGGCGTTAGTAGGTATGTCAAAAATTTTGAAGTAAATTACTAAAATATTGGGTACGCTGCTTTTTAAATTCAAAAACGTATTTTTTTATACGCGAAGATAACATTTCATTATTTAATAGCATCTCAATTATTTTCTCACTACAAAGATGAAACATGAATGAAATGAAAATAGTTAAAAAGGGAACCAATTGAGATAATAACGTATGTTAAAACTCCACTGATTTATATTTAAAAGTAATATTAGTTTTATATTCAAACTGATTTGACTATATATTATTTTTTTAAAAGTATTTTTAGCTTAAAACTTTTTTACCAATGGTCAGTCATCAATGACTCAGTCAGACATTAACTTATATTTATATTAACTTATATTTATGAGCAAACTACACAAATGAAAAGACTTATATAAAAAATCATATAATATTATAAATATTATTTTTGTTTATATGAACCTTATAACTTTTTGTTTCATAATTCAAAAAGCAATATTTGTTTCTACTTAAACTCGCATTGTAAAACTTAATAGCTTAAACCTGTCTTGACGTTATTGTCTACATTGAACACGAAGCCAGTGTCTTATTTATTATAACTTTGTATATACTATCACTGGACTTTTACATTTTAATGTATCAGTGAATTATTTTATTAAGCGTATTTTTAACAGTTTATATATTAAACTTTTTATTATAGCTATTTATTCTAAGAATAATCATATAAATGATAAAATTGCAAAATGGTTTTACATAGTAAAATTATAAAGGTATATTAAGTAAGCTGTGATATAGCAATGCATATTATTGGTAGATTAAGATTTTAGTTAAGATGATAGTATATGCTACGAGTTTGAAAATTTACTTATAAAATAATAAATAATAATTACTTCAAATATCGTTTTCGGTACATATGAGTGCTATGAGAAGAAACTCCCTAGCTTCCATGGTGATGGTGGTGGGTACCCATCGCGTTGCAGAGAGAGGAACTTCGAGCAGTGCTTGGGACTTGCGACCCAATTGTAGGCCTAAGGGCCCCTTTAAAATCCGCCTTAATCCTTACTTGCACTCCAAGTTCCTCTCTCAGTAATAAAATGCGCAACAGATCCTAGTAATGCCACCTTCAATATATATACCAGAAATTATTATAACGATGCCCTTAGCAGAGAATTGTACAGTATGCTTGCCATATATATTAAATTGGCTATTGTATACATTAGGAACGTTTTCTTTTTTTTTAATTATAATTCAACGTCTATTTAAGTTAACTTTAGGCTATTTTGTAATAAGGGCACGTCAAACCACAATTGTCACAGATATCTTACTAGTAGATTTGTCAGAATTTAGGTATAATATTTAATGTAATTTTATTGATAGCTCTATTTTTCATTTAGTATTATTAAACATAGTGCTTTAGAGATTAATTTGAAAAATTCGAATCGAAATTTAAGAATAATATTAATGATTTTATATTTTAATTTAGTTTTCGTTTGTAAATATTATTTATTGCCTTTGCAATTGTTTGTGATTTCTTTTATATACATGTGAAATCAGAAAAAAATTAACTGTAAATTATAATCTATTATGTTATGCCTAATTTGATTGTAGTTGTTTTTTTTATTTTAATTAATCCAAAGTAACGTCATAATATGTAATTTATGATAAGACCAATATTTTTGGTTACTTTTCAGTTACGATAAAATAACTTAGAACCTAAATATTCTTACTATAATACCTAACATACTATAATTATGTTATAGCTGTTTAGAAATGTAAGTTTTTTTTGTAATTTTTATACGATATTAAATAATATGATGTCATGTTTAGTTGATGTTTTAATTTTATCACACTAACAATTTATTTAATATAAAAATAGCTAAAAACACCATAAAAGCTTATAGCTGAATTTAATTAGGGTTAAAATAAATACTTAACTCGTTAGTTACGAAAGAAAACTTATTCTTATAAATCAATTTATTTCTAAAAACAATAAATTTTCCTAACTCAAATTAATGTTTTTTTAGTAGCTTCACGTTTTTCCCGACGGCATGTTTCGACGCCACTGCACGGCGCCACTATCGCCTTAAAGTTATTTTAGTTTTTACTACTTATATTCGCTACACACAATTCTTACAACTTCATTTTTTTAACATATTTAGAAAACGTATAAAAATTTGAACCGCGCCTCTTGAAAACCGTTCAAATATGTATTTTTCAATTTTCTAAGTGTGGGAATAACACTTAAAAAATATTTAATAAATAGCATTCTCTCTCCCCAAACGATTGTTTGTAGAATAATCTTTGGGAAGCAGAAATTTTTAAAAATCTCTCTACAAAGATGCTAATAACAAATATAAGTTGTAATAAGCGTTTAAGAGTTTCAACGTAGCTGGATGTCGAACGCATGGCTTAGCGGTCAGAGCGCTTAAATGGTTTTCAAGCGGCGCGGGTTCAAATCCCGCTGCGTTCAAATTTTTATACGTTTTCTAAATATGTCTTCTGATAACTTCTGTTATTTGTAAATATTACTTGATCCTGGTCGCCAGACACGCCACATTTCCCAGTATTTGAAATCAAGATGAAAGTATATATGTACATCACTTCGTAGACGCCACGTATCTATTAATAAAATTGAATAAGAGTTTTCATGAAAAATCTAGTGATGAGATTTATGATACATATTGCAACTCCGTTTGCTTGGAATTTGTTAATTTATGAATAATTACATCCATTTACCAACATTTTTATTTCTATCGTTTCTAAGACTTCCACATCAGATGTTCCAGGCGATTGTAAACTTTTTTGAGCTTCACGCATTTGTCTCTCGGCAGTAAAAGTACTCTCAACTCTTGAGTCCTGAAAAAATTAAACCAACTAAAATATAACTCTTTAGTCGAGTGTAAATCGAATACATAATGTCTGCAGCTAGACGCTGTCCCTCTGCGCTACTAAAGTATCTATGTTTATTTACTTATTTCTTATAGTTTAACTGGTCAATGCAATATTATATCGTCAGCTTTTTTCTTAATTGTTTTATGCCAATGGAAAATGCCCATCAGTGAACAATTTTTACTAACGTAATATTTTCTTATTTCTTTTAGCTTAGTTGGATTTTAATGGTTATTATTCAGATGTTCCACTATTCGAAGTCAAGTATACCCTAGATCCTGCTCAGGGTTAAAACTACACTATACAACAAAAAAGTTTTATTCAAAACCATCTAGTAACTACGAAGATATACGCGTAAAACAGACAAATAGACCGACAAGAAAAATATAATCACGGATTTATATTCTACTAGCGACGAAAAAGATATGAAAAACAATATTATTGAGAACCCAAAACGCAAAGGTTGTGATCGCAAAGTGAGAACGCGGGTGAGCGAAAAAACTAAATAGTAGTCATGTAGTTTACGCAGGCGAAGCCACGAGCAAGTCGCTAGTATAGTATCTATGCTGCTGGCGACAAATAATGAAAAAGTGATGTCTGATATTCAACATCCTTTTCAAATACCTATTTAATTAGAAACTTAAGTGTTTAGCTATTTAAAAGACAACAAATTCATGGTATCCCAAAATAATTACAATATAAGTAATTGAATTCGTACTTCCTTAGAATTGTAAATTTAAACGCTTTTAGCATGTCGCCGCTTACGCTCTGTGATCTAAATTAGAAACGGTGACTCACGTATATATTTATCAAACTTATTCGCTAGTGTTTTTGTATACTCAAGTTCTTAAAAATCATCTCTTATACAAACTGAAACATGTAGCTTGCTTCAAGAATTCTTCGAGAAACATCAACGACTTTATACAGTTAGATTTGATTGAGTAAGTTTATGAGTAAATATAAATATAGTTTTTCATTCGTGGTTACGTCATGGATATTGCTCAAGTCAAATTCGCTTGGATTGCCAGTCGATCTCCTTGTATTTGTTATTTTTGTCAAGTTGTACTTGATTTTGAGGCCGTATCGTTTCCTGTATGTAAATGGTTGTATTAATAAAAAAATCGTATTTGTGAAATAAACTTGAGGTAATCTTTTGCCTATGTCTTTATACATATAAATAAATGTATATGTACATAAATTTATTTTCTTATAAGAACCTTGAATTCTTAGATATAAGTATATTTATTATATTGAATAGATGCATAAAGAATTCAATTATTATGTTAAAAGTTTTCTTAATGTCCTCGTTGGCTCCATTTACCCTCATACCACTTTCCGCCTGAAATCGGCAAAATGTTGACTGGCAGAACACTGGGCTTTGTCTTAGGTACTAGACCGGAGAAAGAAAAATATTTTAAATATAATTATACCCCCGTGTCCATTCCAACAATATATATCAAAGCATAAAATTTATTTCACAGATATTCTTTTGACGCATACTAAATTCGCACAAACATTTGCTAAACTAAAATATTTGCCTGAGTTTTTTCCTACAAATAGCCTAAAGGTAATGAGGTCATAGCTTTAAATGCAATGTATATTAGAAGTTAGCTTCCTTATACGTTAAGCTGTGGACGACAATTTTGATATGGAGTCGTAGTCATCTAAGCGTATTTTAATGTCTAGTCATAATGTAACATTACAAAATATCCACATAAGTTAGTATTAAAAATATATTTTGGTATTTATAGAGATTACTGATGGTTGGCAAGTTAAGCTTGTTTCTTAATAGTTACAAGTGTTCCAGTAATAAATATTTCGTAAAGCAGTAGGGAAGTTAGGTGGCGAGTGTCATCGACCGCTGGCTGGTAGAAAGCGGTGAGTCAGAGGCCGGTGCAGCTTGGGGCTACCTTGACAACACCGTTGCACCTCCACCGATACGCGAGTACTTGAGGTTACGAATGCGCTTTTTTTATTTTATTTGTACACACTCATTTTTTTTTAGTCAGTCGTTTTTTATCATCGAAAAAATAATTATGGTTAGCTTTACAAACAAATGTAGCAAACCACAGCTCTTTTTTTACTTCGATCACGATTCACGCAGCTAACGTTTTTAAATAAAGTTGATGATTCATAACTCACTTGACAGATAATATTTTGTACTTACAACTTACATTCTTGTAATAGAGTTTAAATTAATTTTTTGTGTGTAACTTAATTTCATTATAATATAAATGACTGATGCTATTTAGTAAACTTATGTGATAAAATATATAGTCTTATTTTTATTATTATTATTAATAAACTGCAGATATAAGGTCCTTTTGTTAAAATAAATTTTGGTTTTACTTAATAAGTTCTTTGATTTTGACGATTATTACACATTTAGACATAGACTCCTGCCTACCTGTGTCCACGGACTACTGTTAAGTGTTCGAAACGTCGGGTTCTAAAATCTATTTTCGAATACTAATATTATACGCGATTAATCTGTTAAAAATAGTTTCATTTCAAAATTTGGTTTTACTTATAATTGCAATTTTTTTACATTTCCAAACTAGGAAGTACTTAAAACTAGGAAAAAACTTCTAGATTGCCCAACTATTGCGTCTATCAACTTGCTTCTAGACTGCGCTACTATAAAAGGATTACGGAATCACTTGTTAGCATAATTGTGCTCTTTGTAAAGGTTAATCCATGTATACAACGTCATACTATTGGGTAGGATGTTAGTGAAATAACGTCATATAATATAGGTCAGGCAGGTGGTCTAGCCTATATATACATTGCACATACATACGAGTATGTATGTATTTCTAGAAAACCGCATTTCACAATGCACTTGGATTTATTATTCATGGGGAGAAAATATCAGGCTTTTTTATTCAGTATATCCCGATATTTCCCGTTCTGGTTCTTACTCAAAGCGCAGATTAGTGTTCCACCTCTCAATATGCAATGTCTTGATTACGTGAGGAAAGTTTAGAATTGAGAGTCTCGATTCTGGAAAAATCGTCATGAAGCAAAAAATATATAAATATACTTCCGAGGTAGTATCAAAAGTTATAATGGTATTCATTAGATATTATCTCAAACCTTTAAGCATCAAATATTTTAATAAAAATGATACTTCACAATGGATGAGTGCTTAACGAGTGTATTAGAATCAGCCAAATACACAAAAAATACAAAATAATCCTTGTAAGAAACGCGTCATAATTCGCCCACACGCTATTGATATCACCGGTTGACCCCTTAGAACAAAAAGAGAGAAATTCTATGCCAGTCGTCGTCTGCTTGTCTACATCGGTGTCATCTATCCATAGCCATGTATGGTGTAGAGGCGATGCCGATTACGAGTAGGCGATGCCGCTTCAGACAGGTTACAAGAACGCGAACGAAAGTAAATAAACATTGCATTGCCGAGGTAAACAAACCGCAGCGACTAGTCCTCGCAATACACTCGACGCATTTATTGCTACGTGACTAGAAAGTTCTAAATATTAGCAAAACAGATAACGCGACACATTTCATTTATTATATATAATATGCTTACTTATAATGTTGGTATTGTCTTTATTTGCAATTAGGTACATGTATTATTCTCTAGACATGCAGTGATTGTACTATAATGATTCAAATTGCCATTGTTGTTCAAATTAAATGCTGCCACTATTTAAGAGCTTAATAATTTAATTATTAATATCATAATAAATAATTAATCTTTGATTTTCACGATTATTACACATTTTGAAATGAAACTATTTTAACCGGATTAATCGCGTATAATTAGACTATAAGTAGAATCTACCTGTGACCACGGACTACTGTAAAGTGTTCGAAACGGCGGATTCGAATTGTATTTTCGTCGGGTACGAAATGTATTTTCGAATACCAAAATGATACGCCGGCGTCTGCATCTGGCTGTAAATACGATAGTTGGGTGTTGAGTTCCGACATTCAACACGTAAAGTCTTGAATTCAGCGGAAAACAAAAGAACGAAGTGTTAAAGACACTAGGTTATTTGTGCCGACCCTGTTATGAAGTGAACGTGTGCAGCTGTTTTTTTACACACGACGACGCAATTGAGCTGCTGTGTGTGTACATTTCAATGTTAGCATTTTCCTCAAATTGGCTTCACTGATTTTGATAAGATTTTCTAAAATGTTTGTGGTTTATCAACGGTGGTATTGTTTGATTAAAGATTGGAAAAATATAAGATACATTTTTTTTGAAAAAAAAAACAGTAATGCCTAACGAATTAAATAAAATTTATTGGAAATCCCTCTATAAGCTTTTAAAACATTTTACTTGTTTTTTATAAAAATAAAGACAATAAGACTCGTAAAGTCGGATTTGCCTATAAGGTAACAACTAATTTATAAGACAATTTGTCTGCATAAGACTAAATAATAAATATTTGCGCAAGTACCTAATTACTTACCATAGCTTTAATCAGTCAAATTTATTTTGTGGTATAAACGTAGCATCCCCGGGTTAATTCTGGTGTTCTGGGTTTACGGTCGATTCTCTTTAATACTAAGTGTGAGGTTCGTCGTGGGTGTTTTAATTTTTTTTACTTATTTCAAAGAGAAAGGGCAACAGCCACATTATAAATTTTGGCAAATTATTAGTAGATACCAAAACGTCCGCATCTTTCGGTGAAAACCTTTTTACACTTTTTACAAATCAATACGTACTAAATACAGCTTACGAGCTTATTCAATGTACCCTACCTTATAAGGATGGGACTTTGACTTTAGTTTAAATTACAAGAATTTATAAACCGGTTTCTACCTACAATTATTAAGATCACTGTAGCTTAAAATAAAGTAAGTAAAGGAAAAAAAGGATTATTTTACCTACAAACGAGCATTTGAAGGTACAAAAATTATTTAAATTGCATTGGTATTTTTAATACAATTTCAATTATAATTACAACATGAAAATAATACTAATTCAATTTATATCTCAAGGCAATCATTTACTTATGAATAAAATATTGGAATTAGTTACTCAATAGCAGATAAATTTGATTTTAAATTTATTTACATTATTTATTTACTATTCAAGAGAAATCTAATAAGTCTTGAAATCTAACTTTTAAATCATGCTCAATATATTTATTGTATAGAAACAAGTACAGTGATAAAAATATTTACAAAGCTGATTCCACTTAAAATGTATCTGGCTTTATTTAGCATATGAAATAATATAATAACGTTGTGTCTTGTGTTGTGAGGGAATGTGTACTACTTATGGCATTGCTGAACTGAGTACGCTGGCTGGTGATTCATTTCTCGGAATTGACCTTGCTATGAGTCATTCGCTGGAAGGCAGAGTCGGGGATACCGCGCCTGTCTGCCGGTTGCTTTCTAGACGCTCTCCGTTCACTGTGAACGCTTTTATGGATAATTATTAAGTGTAAAATCTTATTTTATTTAATTATTCGATATGTGCCACTTAAAAAAATGTAGAATTAATAAATAGTTCGTATATTGCATAGACTTAAATATTTGTAAATATTTTTGTGTGTTTCCGAAGTTGAATATCATGATAACAACCATGACGTCATTCATATTGTTAAAGGTAAGACTATTATAATAAATAGTGGCTTTATTTATTATTCAGTATTAAGCAAACGATGATGCTTTAATTCGATGACTAATTAAAAAAAATATAATCAGTTTCACATTTGACCAAACTAGATACTTGACGTTTGACGTTTACATTTACGCTATACAAATAAATGTCAAAGGCTTATAAGAATGTTCTATCTCTTTTTAACACGTTTTAAACAAGCAATCTGCGAAAGAGATGGTAAAAATTATCTTGAATTAGAATGATTCGGTTAGTTGAAGTTATTTCCTATAGGTTAGAAAGAAATAAAAGACAAAGTTGTTGTTGCTTGGGAATCTCTTTATTGGGAATTTGGTAATCATGTATTTACATTTAAAGCATAACTATTGAATTTGTTTACTTGACAAAAGTCTATTTATCGAAAATTGCAAAGTTGTAAAGTTGTAATTATAAAATAGTTTGGTGACATTCGCAACAAAAGTTACAGAATATTTGGATCATCTGTAGTGGTGTAATATGAGTAGTGACACTTGTTGAACAAGTTTCAACTTTTCAGACAAACTCTTTTTTATTGAGAATGAATACAGAAGACAATTTAAACTGGTTTCATGGGAAAATTTCACGGGAAACTGCAGAGAAACTTTTGAAAGAAGGTAGGTTTTTGTCATTATAAATAACTATGACCTTTTGCTTGGAATTTATTGTTGACAATTCTTGTTTTATATTTCAGATGGTGAAGATGGTGTTTTCTTGGTACGCGAGAGTAACTCTTCGCCTGGGGACTATGTCCTATCCGTTTTACACCAGGTATCTATACTAGACTTTTTTTTTAACCAATATTTTAAAACCTAATTAGAATTACTATCAATTTCTACAAATATTAGAATATAACTGGGTGCTACATGATTTCTATTCATTTCTTGGTAAATTATACCCCTTATTAAATAATTATTTTGATTATTCATATTATCTTTTTTATATCTAAAGTTAATAAGCAAAGATAAAGGAAATAATGTTTAATTAAATTATTTTTAATATATTTTTACATTTTAGGAAGAAGTAGTACATTACCAAATTAGAAGACATGGGGAAGATGCATTCTTTTCTATTGAAGAACACACCACAGTACATGGCTTAGATACATTGATACAACATTACCGGGGGGACTCCAATGGCCTTGTCACAAGACTATCAGTTGTTTGTAAAGGAAATCCACCACCTCATGAATCTAGAACTCAAGGGACAACTAATCTTTTACACAGGTATTTAAAATATTCATATTTATTAATTTATAAAATAAAAATTAATACATTTAAAGCTATAAACCTTTTGGGAATAAATGATCTGTGATCTTAAAATTCTAATTTAAATTGCAGCTAAGTAATATTTATACAACTTTACCTAACAAAACCTTGTTATCACATAAATTTTGTTGTTTTATATACTAAGCAGTTATTTGTTGTAATTGAAATGTGGCTATTAAGCAATTTTAAACCATTTGTTTACACATTTATTTATTATATGCTATTTTAGGTTTGTTGTATAGCATTTTATTTTTTTTATGCAACTGTATATAGTTGGCTTGGTTAAGCTTGACACTTTTTCCCATAAAGCTCTCTGCTTGAATTTATGGTATTTTGTGTTGACTGGCAGAATTCACTGAAGCGTTTTGTCTTACTGGAGCAGAAAAATGAAACTAATTTAAATATAATCCCCTGAGTGGAGATCAAACCTGCAACAATAATGTTAACAGGCAGGCATTTTTCCACAGTTTTACACTGGCACAATGTAAAATATTAAATGTTTTAAATTATTAATAAATATTAAATACGTATTAATAGTATATACTATAATATTGTGTACATCATAAACTATATACAAAACAGTAGTTGTTTATTCCTTAACATTCCATACATGTGTCAAATAGTTTAGTGTGATTGTCAATAACAATAACAGTTGAAGGAGGAAGTCCTATTAAGAAGTGATCTGCACAAATTGCCCTTAATTTTTCTTTGTTGTTTTATTGCTTTATGAATGAATAGATTACCTGGGTTCTAAACATCTAACATTTAAGTTATTACTTTGAAGCATTTAAATTTAGCAAATTAATAAAATATTCTTTATTGCACTAAAAAGCAAACAAGGTAAATACAAAATTAGAAATTAAGTTAAAAAAACTTATCTGAAAAACAGATCTCTTCCAGCCAACCCGTGGGAGGTGGTAAAAGCAACATATAATATATTAAGTTTCTAAATATAATAAACGAGTTACTGTTTGTGTAGACTGTATGACCTTAGCCATACTATTAGTACTTATATATTTCGTAGTCTCGGCGGTAAACCATAAAATAAAATATACGGGAACCCCAACGTTTTTGCGGTTCCCGTAGAAGTTTTGGGAAATTCTTTCTTAGTACTGCCCTTCACTCCTCAAGAAAGAGTGACACTTTACGCCTATTAGTTTCTGCTCTACATTGTCTGTCAGTCGCTTAAAAAGTAATGGACTCTACGCTTCATATAAAGATTAGTGACACCGTAGTGGCAAAAGATTGCTGTAGGCGCGCATCTAATACTGAGAAATGTTTGAATTTGAAATATAGGATATATTCTTCTCGGATCAGATTAGATAAAACGCATCATTAGTTTTCGCTATATAGCACTTTTTTATTCGAACCGACAGAGTTTTGATTAACCATGTTTTTAGTTAATGCCTTGCCAACTCCATCGAAAGATAAACGTTATGCAAAATCAATAAAAGACACTTTGGATACTGCATGTATTGCTGGACCAAAACCATGCAGCGCTTGTGCCATAGAGATAAGACTTCTGATAAACGTAAACATGACATACTCGTATAACAGATACGAAACACCAACGAGTTTTTATTCATGCGTCCATTAAATTAAATAGCGTTATTGTCCACTGGGATTGGAGATTGAAGCGAGGGTCTCAGAGCAGTAGTTGGGTTCACTAACCGCTAGGCCGAATTTGTTATAAACTAAAGATTCATTCACACATTCATTGCGTGAAGCGATCAGGAAAATACTTGATATAATAAGGCGTAAAACACAAATTGAGCAATGAAAAGAAATTGGCATTGGAACGGGGTATTGGCCTTTCAAGTTTTGCTTGTATTGTATTCTGTAGGTGATGCACAGTAAACAGTGACGAGTTTATTGTTAATTTCCTGCTGCCTCGTCCACTGTGAGACAATGAGTATTGAGAATTACATCAAGTCGTGCATTGATTACATTCATGTATTGCCCATTGTTTATCATTATTTTTCTACGTTGTTAATTCAAGTGAATGCAGCATTTCATATTTGTCTAACAGGACGCAATAGTTTTAATTTCAAACCCAACTCTGCCGAATATTTTATATAGATATATTAGATATTGATTCCAACGTTGATTTCTGCCAGTTTTTAATTAATATATGAAGATAATTAATAAATAAGTTTATTTGCAATTACTTTAATATTTTATTGAACTTGCGTGTTATGTGTCGAACTAAACGCCGTGCTGTGTTTTTATCACAGAGCAGAGAAATCAAAATGATTTAAATATAATAATTTCCCCTAGTGTGAATTGAACCCACAACCACCGCGTATACAGTTAGACACTGTTAGACATTGCACCATGACGGTCAGGATAGATTCGAAGATTACAAAAATAGAATAATTCTCTACGTAAAGTGGTTAACATACTTATTTTCGCAACCAGATAAAATTTGAAAGTGGTCTATGAAGACAACTTACAAAAATTAGTGGGTTCCGATGGACCCCCTGCAGCTACATGTCTACAGTTTCCCAAAACACGATAAAAATGTGATGACCTATGGAAGTTCGAGATGCGGCTATCTCTGGGATATCTCTCCTTTAAAAAACGGCGGCGGCGCTATGTCGTATCGATACGTTATCCTGAATATGGCATAAGCAAGTTTTTACAAGTAACTGTCGCCGAGCTTCTTAAATATTATCTGCCCACTTTAATAGGTGAAGTCAGGCCAACATTTTAGTTCTTAACAATCGAAAAAAAAAATTTATGGACCCCGCTTACGAAATGTAACCCTCCATTTTCTTGTCACGCCACTTTAGACCCACTTAAAGTCTCCCGTGGATCCCTTTAGGTCCACCTGGGCCTCTTTGGGAACTAAGTATTTTAGTACTATAAAATTATCTATCGTCATTACGTAACCGAAATTGCTCAGCCATATTTTATAAAGCCACTTGATTATAAATGTGTATACATATTCGTATCTACTGTTTACTTATTTATCTCAGAAAAATGTAACAGTGAGTCATATTATACGGTACAAGTTGTAGCCCGCAACTTTGTTTGCGTGGACTAAAAAACGTTAATTCCCTTTTAATCCACGTAGGTATTTCAGGAAATACTTAGTGCTTCTCTACAGTCTCCAAAGGACCTACACGCCTTATTTCAGCTTCCTATACATAGTAGTTTCGACTGTGCTTTGTCTATCAGTCAGTCAGTCAGTCAGTCACTCAGTATCACAAGACTTTTATACATATAGAACATCCTACTAATATTATAAACGCGAAAGTTTGTAAGGATGTTTGTTACTCTTTCGCGTAAAAACTACTGTATGGATTTTAATGAAACTTTACAATAATATAGCTTATACATCAGAATAACACATAGGCTACAAGTTATAAAGATATTGTGTGAATTGACCAAAATATCAAGTAAGTATCTTATGTTCAAACCATTAAAGCCAAAATAGTGAACCATTGTAGTCAATAAATTAATATTATGGTATTAATAGTATTATATATAGTATTATATATGCATATGTATACACGCTACATATACCAGAATATTATTATCAGTCTGTTTGTTCCGGCTAATCTTTAGAACGGCTACACCGATTTTGACGGGGCTTTCACTGCCAAATAGCTGATGTAAGATCTCCACGCGGACAAAGTTGCGGGCACAGTTAGTTTATAATAAATATATCTGAATATTAAGTTTTAACCTTGACGCTTAACATGGCGGATCATCATAAAAGTCGTGCTTAAAATTTTAAGCACAGATGCTAATCTGAAGTGCAAATACAGAGTCAACGAGTGGCAAAGTAATTAATGAATCATTAACATAAACAAATGACAATGAGTCACCGTTAAACAGATGTATCTCCAATTGTTGCTATGATATTGTCTTAAGAACATTCCCAAGACATGAGTAACCAAAATACATATTATATGTGTCTAATATATTCTTAGAATATATATAATTCATTTTTCATACACAATTATGTTTCCTATGTAAGTTTTTACTGGGTTTTTTTTTAAATTCGTATGAGAACCATTGTTTACACTAATACTTCAATTTCATTTAGATTTATTATGAACAAATATACATTTATATTTTGTTAACATTTCTTAAAGTGTTATTCCCACACTAAGGAAATTGAAAAAAGCATATTTAGAAAACGTATAAAAATTTGAACGCAGCGGGATTTGAACCCGCGCCTCTTGAAAACCGTTCAAGGCTCTGACCGCTAAGCCATGCGTTCATGGCTTGAAATATACATTTTTGTTTTTATGTTTCAAATATATAATTTTGATTTTATGTTTATTTGACGAATGGTTTTATTAAAAACAAAAATATTTTGTTTTTATTTGTTACACAGCATTCTACAAACACATTTTTATAATTCTGTTATGTTGACTTTATACCCTTAAAATACCATAACAATAAAATATTGTAAGGAACTTATATAACGATACGTTTTATATAAGTAAAATTATAAATCTTACTAAATCTGAGTTAAGCTAGATGCGAGCGTACTTTAGTTAAAATGCCGCTTTACGCATATTTTATTCGCCCGCATAGCAAAGTAAAATGGTCAAAGAGAACCTACCACCTTTCACCCGAATTCGAGACATTGTGTGTTGAATGGCGAAACTATCGCCGCGTTTTGTCTTGCCACCAGAGCGGAGAAATTAAAATCTATATATACATATAATAAAAATGTAACTGATCGCTGTCTGTACATGGAAGATATATGAAAAAAAAATATTATTGGGGTCATTTATTTTTGTTATAGAGCCCAAAACAATGACTTTTAATTTTCTTATATCTTATAAACTGCTTAGCTAATCTTAGAAACTGCTTAACCAACTTAAATGTATTCTCTATTGTATTTTAGTAAACTTCCCTTAACATTTGGTATTTATTTCATTTTAATCGGTTCATATATTAGAATATTACAACAGTTTTAATTAAAAATTTAAGAAAAGTTAGTGATTTAAGTGAAACGCGGGCGGTCGAAAAAACGAAATAGTTATAGTCGTGTGGTTTACGCAAGCCAAGTCGCGAGCGGATCGCTATAATTTAAATATAATCATTATCCCGAGTAGGATTTGAACCAACAATCACCGCGTATGCGGTCGGACGCTGTCACATATAAGCTTTATAAGCTATCCTGCGTTCAACATTTTTGAACTTTTTAACTAACTCTTTTTATGTATCAATTCGTTGTGACTAAATATGAAAACACAGTAGCTTACAGGTTCCATGTGTTATTTACGAAGGTGTTAATTCTATTATTCTTAATGTAAGAATGATCCAAACATTTATAAATTAATTTAAATTATTATTTATTTTCTCATCAGAGCGACTGAAGCTGGTGACTATAACATCGTATCGAAAATGCTAGACGGCGGCTACCGCAGCCGCGACGCCAAGAACCAAGACGGACAAACTGCGGTCCACATCGCAGCTAGGGCCGGCCGCGACAATATTCTTGTCAAGCTCATTGAGAGTGGCGCCACTGTCAACGTTCGGGATTCCTTTGGATACACTCCTTTACATGTAAGTTTACGAATGCATAGTTGTCTGAATTTCAGTTGCCTAATGCTTTAAAAATTCAATAAATTGTCTTCTTCCACTCTTCTTCTACTCTTTGTTTCATATTGTTTTGTATTTTTATGGGTTTTAGGCGTGCCAGTTGAACACTGTTTATTTCGTTAGTGTACAATAGTACACACCGTACAGTACAATGTACAATAACCATTGTGTCTTGACACTAGGTTCTCTCTGACTACCCCTTTTTTTACGTGCGGTAATCCGTTACCCGCCCGATCGACGACTTGGACGGGTTGTGCGGACTCCGAACTGGCAGATGTAGGCCAACTAAAACCTCATGGTGCTCCACCTCGACCGCCACTGGCCTAACCACGGGAATTCTCCAATCTTCCGAGCTCCCTGGCTGCTCTCTGACTACCCTCATATGCGGGGAAAAGCATGAAGCTGAAAAAGAAAAGAAAGAAACTTAGAAAAATGATGTAGTTAAAGCTTAGTGATTACACCATTTATTACTAGATAGAAGATTTGAGTTAGTGACGCTTACCTTATAGTAAAAATGTTCCGCAACATATGGAATTGACGTACATAAGTATGTTACATACATAAGTCAGTTTAGTTCAGTTATTTAGTTAGCGTTGAAAGGAATATCAGTCTTCCTTGATTCTTGTACGTACCTACACCTTATATTCAGATTAGTTTACGTTGCTATGGGAGGCACCTTGAGCAAACGATCAATCATAAATAAGGGTCGAAAAGTTAATCAATTACAGTTTTTGTATATTCTCAACTCGTATGAATTTTAGCACCTGCTCACCCGAACAGATGAGTTTCACAGATAATGGAATCTTTGCTTCGAATTAAGAGCGAAGGGCTTTATTTGAACTAAGTTAATATTTTATTTACTCAATATGAAACGTTATTTATCAAAACAAGAAAATTTATAGACTTTTTGAAAGCTCTTTAAAAATATATAAAACAAAATATGACGCTGTTCCATTGTCTAACAGAATTTTTTAGTGTAATGGAAGTAAAATAAAAATATACATTATATAAAATTTTATAAAATTTTAACAGTACACGTGTCAAAACAACTTACCCAGTACGACGGAGTTGCTCATAACCAAAGGAAATGCAAACTATCAGATGCGACACGCGCCATCCGGTAAAGTGCCACTGCATGAAGCGGCGCAGAGAGGACACATAGATTGTATTAAGGTATATAGCCAACTTTGTTCTTTAATATATTAGAATATCTCAGTTTCATTTTGGCTCGTATTGAATGACTGAAATAGTAAAAATAATTTATTTTATCGTCGTGTAGCATTCATAGAAATTACAGTAGCTTAATTTAGATATAATTATTAATTATTGATAAATATATTTTTTATAAAAGTCTAGTCCTTGGATTTGCCAACCTTAATATGTAATAGATGCTATTTTAATTTTTCTAAGTACTTTCCATCGTCGTCACACTAAGTCACTTCACGACTGACAAAGTAGTTTGTGCTTTTGTATAGAAGCTATACTAAACACTTAAAATATCTTTATATATTTTCAGGTACTTTTAAAACTAAAAGCTCCCGCTCATCCCAGAACATTAGCTTACGACACGCCCGCTCAATTAGCAAAGCACAATGGTCACACCGAATGTTACCTTTTACTAAGTAAGCTTAATATATTTATTATTTTGCATACTTTTATGTTGTTAGAAATTAAATACCGTACCAGATGTGAATAAGTTGATAACAAGTGGCGGGTAATGTGTCTCCAATTCAGGATTTTCATCAATCTTTCGATTATTATATATCTTTCGATCGATCTATAATCTGCATGCAGATAAACAATACTAGTAACGTTAACACTTTTCGACGTTAGATTGCAGGGCAATCCTTGCCTTCTGAATAGTTTCGTTTTACGTAAAATGTGTATATAAACAAAATTCATAATATTTGTGTTAAACTCGTAACTATGTTATAAATTCCTTTTGAAATTGTTTTCAATAAAAAAAAAATCCCATAATAATATTTTAGGTAAATTATAATAATACAAACGATAAATTTTAAAAATATTAATATTTTAAATCAATATACATAGGAACGTGAAATGGACTTTCATAAGGTTTAAACTTTGTTTGATAATAAACTGTAATTATGAATAATTGTGTATTAATATTGGTTTTAACAATTTTTAAATTAATGAAAGAGTGAGAGGCTTGTATTTTGTTTTGTTATATTTTATTATTAAATGATTAGAATTTACTAATAAAAATTAAACTTGAAAATAGACGGAGAAACAAAGACAAATAAAATCTGTCTTTCTTTCTCCGTCTATATAAAAGTATAGGATTGCGTATAATTAAAATGCTTATTGACTTAAACACATTTAATACTATCAAATGAACAAGTTAAGTGAAATAATAAATTTATTTTTTTACTATGTAATTGATAAAAAAAGCAGCGTAGCACCCGACGACGACTATGACTACCCGTCAGAGAAGGTCTGGTGTCAAGACACTCAGTTCTCCACTTACCGCCAGAAATCGAGACGCGCATGTTGGGTGACGGGACTAAACACCTCGTTTTTTCTTAGGTGCCACCAGCGCGGGGAAATGAAAATATTTTAAATATAATCATTACCCCTAGCGGAGACCGAACCCACAACCAATCGTGTTTACAATCAGACGCTGTTCCATTGCGCCACGATTCGACGACACTACACGGCGTTCAAAATTTAAATATTTTTTAAATTATATTTATTATTAGAAAGTCTTATTGTTAACATTACTCTTATAGAAAACCACATACCTGATATCCCTAACACATCAAAAAGTCAATGGTACCACGGAACCCTAAATCGAGAAGAATCAGTTAAAATTTTAGAAGAATATTGCAAAATCCACAACTTGCAAGATCAGAAAGCGTCAGATGGAGTGTTTCTAGTGCGATATAGTGAAAGAAATAAAGGTGCCTACGTCTTGACTATGCTCAGCGAAAATACACCTTACAACTTCATTATTAGGAATGAGGTATTTATTACTGATGATATATATACTTAGAATAAAAATAAAAATTGTCATATTTTAAAATTATTCTCTATTTTTTATTACATTTTTGCGGCATTGCATTTTATTCGCTAGAAATTGCAAATTTCGTCAATTGTATTTTTGAAGGAGTTATGTTTGGTGTTTAAATTGGGAATTATATCATAATTATATTTGATTCATAATCATCAGTATAAGTAAATAACATTGTACAATATATATAAATTTGTTATATAAAAACAACAACATATATAAATAAATTGTACAATTTTTCCAGAATGAATGGCTGTTTATTGACGACGGACCGTATTTGGAGACATTGGAAAGACTTGTAGAGCACTATGGAACAGTACCTGACGGCTTGCCTACAAAACTCACTTCGCCTGTGTCTCCTAAGCCTAAGCCGCCATTGCCTGAGGTAAGCCCTTGAAAGAATAATCAATCAATATAAACAATCCATACTAATATTATAAATGCGAAGGTAACTCTGCCTGTTTATCTGTCTGTGACGTCATCACGGGCAAACCGCTAAACAGATTGTGATGAAATTTTATATAGAGATACTCGAGAGTCATGGAATGAGCATAGGCTACTTTTTATTTTATTGTCTTATTAACAAAAATACGAAACCGCTAAAGCTCACGTGGGAAAAGCCGCGAGCAGGTCGCTAGTCTAAAACATTGAATTATTCTATTTGTAATCCTGATTTTATTTAATATTTAATTATATTTTTTGTTTTATTTCAGTTCTCAACTATGCCTCGCACCAAAAAGTCTTCGCCAAACCGGGTTCTCAACCAATCTCTCTCGTTAGTTAAGCACGACATATTAAATGACAAACAAACGCCCCTTAACAACAATGCGTTTGAACTTCTCACTAGAAATCTATCATTTTCCTCCGATTTCAATAATGATAGTATCAATAACAATGACGATTGTCAGGACAACGACACGTACAAAGTGCCTGTAAATAATAGTGCGGTAGTTTCGTTAGCGGAAAATTACAACGAAATATCAATTGACTCTGAAGGCCAGCTATCCACACTGCAAGGTAATTGTTTAAGCAAAGTATTAGAACAATAAAAAACGTAGTATATAAATTAGATTATTTGTAAGAAACAGGGTTGTTTAATTTGAAATGGAACATGTAACAAAGAGCACTTTTTAGTATAATTTGGTTAGAAAGTAGTCGTCGAGTGTGCTATGAAACTATTATTTAATAGTAACGTAAACTATATAACAAAATAATTCGATTAAAGAACTTTAGAAAGTGTATAAAAATTTGAACGCAGCGGTATTATAACCCACGCCTCTTAAAAATCGTCTAAGCGCCCTGACCGCTAAGCCATGCGTTCTACATCCGGTTATGTCGAAATTCTTATATGCTTATTACAATTTATATTTGTTGTTGCATCTCTGTAGAGAGATTTTTACAAATTTCTGCTACCCAAAGATTATTCTACGCACAATCGTTTGACAAGAGAGAATGCTATTATAATTGAAAAACATATATTTAGAAAACGTAAAAAAATGCTTTATGGGATTTGAACCCACCCCTCTTGAAAACCGTTCAAGCAGTCTGACCGCTCAACTATTTTTCTAAGTGTCTGTTAAAGAACTTTATTAATAATGTATTATAACATAAATAAAAATATAATCATGCTAAATAAATAAGAAATTAATATTTATATAATTAGAGTAATTTAATAGTTTCAGTTTTGCATCCATTTGGTTAAAGTATATTTATTAATGTGTTCCAGAATTCATACCATTCAGCGAGTTAACATTGGAAGCGGTATTAGGGAAAGGCGAGTTCGGCTCAGTGCACCGAGCTGTGTACGCGCCGCCGGATTCGAGCCCCGTACCCGTCGCCGTGAAGACCTTGCACGTGCAGCACACCGATACCAACAAAATGGAGTTCCTGTCCGAGGCCAAGGTCATGATGTCTTTACGCCACAAGTGTATTGTGTGCCTCATTGGTGTGTCCCTAGTAAGTTATTATATATGAAATTTCAATTTTTTTTTTAGTAAATAGCATCTCTTTCCCGCATACCGTATTACCGCTTATATCTATTATACTGATGTTGAATTGTTAGGAATGAAAATGTTAAATTATATTTAGCAAAAGTAACTACTAATTAATTAATTAATTAAGAAAATCTTATATAATATTAGTTTATTATTACATACTTTAAAAGAAACTACTTTATAATTCGGTATTTGAGATGTAGCCCGACAGAATGTTTATGAATTCTCGAATGTACTCGCGGAAAGCTGCGAAGAAGACGTATGCGCAAAAAGAGCTCAATCACTTACACAAATACGAAATTTTATTTGTGTAATTTACTGCGACATAAATATGATTATTATTAAGACCTCGAAAGACCTAGAAAAATAACCAGCTGTTCCATACATTTTTGTTAAGTATATATAGTATACATTTCTACGGAATTTTAGTTTTGTTTTCACGATTTCGATGCTAGCCTAATGGTAAGAATTATCTGTAATGACGAACCCTGAATAGAATATATGTATGAACAACATGCACATTTAATATAGTCGACAATTCGAAAAAAAAATGGCAATATTCAAATGTGTTAAAAAATATGTTGAAAATTAAAAATATTGGGTTTAAATTATAATTATTTAAATTTAATTTGGGGTACAAAAAATGTAGTCTGGTGTCCCTGGGCCATAATGTGTTCCTGTGTCTCAGTGTGAGTGTTATGTCCCTGCAGGAAACACATACTTGTCTCTCCTTAAAAGTACAGTCGACCTCACACTAGACGGTTTTAGGAAAATCTTATATATCAAGTTAATTTTTACAATCGACACACGTGATGGTCATCAAATGATGGTTTTTCTTGGAATTGGGATGATATTTTTTTACAATAATTTGGAAGGGATTTACATAATGGGGCAACCCCATTATGAATAAAAGTAAATTTGAAGATATTTTTTTAAGTGACACTTAACGTCGCGCTCAACTGTACTTTAGTGTTTATCTCTTTCTCAACTAGTGTCCGCGCGTGCCTTTGAAAATCCATAAAAATCTTGTCGGGCCATTTTAAACGATATTTAAAACACTATCTAGTCTCAGACTATGAGCAAGAGACCAGAATCAATGAATGTTTATTAATTGGTATAAGACAGGTTTATTTAAATTAAGAACGCCAAACTAATTTCCAGGGTCCCCCCTTAGCGATGGTTCAAGAACTGGTGCCACTTGGCTCTTTGCTGGAGTACCTAGTGAAGCACGGGCGCGGCGTGGCGGGGGCGGCGCCCGGCTTCGAGCTGCGGCTGTGGGCGTGGCAGGTGGCGGCTGGCATGCGCTACTTGGAGCGCCGGAGATTTGTGCATAGGGACCTGGCTGCTAGGAATATACTGTTAGCTAGCAGGTTGGTCCGTCTTTAATATTCACTGTAAATATTAATTTTATATATCATTTGACAACATTAACTTGTAGTTGAAGTTAAGTACGGACAATAAATTCATTCATTCAATGTATATTTTAAATATGTATTATTAGGAAATAATTTTGTTAGATACTTCAAGTTATTTTTCATGTGTGTTACAGGCATCAAGCTAAAATCAGCGATTTCGGTTTATCCCGCGCACTGTCCACCGACAGTTCGTACTACAAAGCTAGTCGTGGCGGAAAGTGGCCCATCAAGTGGTACTCCCCCGAGTCATTCAACTACGGTACATTCAGCCATAAAAGTGATGTATGGAGCTATGGGGTCACGCTTTGGGAGATGTTCTCATACGGAGAGCAGCCTTATGGGGATATGCGGGGTATTGAGGTTAGTTCATTTTGTTTATTTACAATTTAAGTGATAATTGGATTGGTATCATCGTGGTCGGGCTTTGTGTGGCTCCAGAACAAAACTAAGAATAGTTTAAGTATAATCATTTGAGTAGGTATCGAACCCACAACCAATCCAGATTGCACGTTGTTCCACTAGATCACGATGGCGGTAAAATGATGACTTGTTATATTGTATATTAATATTGTTTATCCACAGGCAATACAATTAGTTGAAAATGGTCAGAGACTAGAAAGACCAGAAGATTGTCCGGACGAGATTTACCAACTGATGCTCGACTGCTGGGACTACAGTCCCAACCAAAGACCGAGCTTTAGTAAACTAGTAGACTTCTTCTCACAGCACCCGGACTATGTCAATATTAGTCAAATAGCGATGGACAGTGAAGACATTAATGTATGAATTTTATAATAATGTTACCTACATTTCACAAAGGTTTTCTCATTTGAACTCAATATGCTTTTAAAAATTTAAATAGTATATTATAAATAAGACATATTTAGAAAACGTATAAAAATTTGAACGCAGCGGGATTTGAACCCGCGCCTGTTGAAAACCGTTCAAGAACAAACGGTTAAGCGGTTTTCAAGGGGCACGGTTTCAAATACCGCTGCGTTCAAATTTTTATACATTTTCTAAATATGTTTTTCAATTTTCTTAAGTGTGCGATTAACACTTTAAAAAATGTTCAAAAATAGTATATTATATCTTCGTATTCTGCCTGGCATTAATCCAGACCTAGACAGGGTCTGCCTTCCTACTAAATCTCCTCAATTTTGCACAATCTGCAACATCCTCAGTGGTTGGTTCATTGGCTCTTATATGCTGACGCATCTTGGTAGTCCGGGGATCTAGCTCCAGGGACATATATATCCTTCCGAGATAGTTCCCCGGTCATACCATCTCAGGTGCCGCTCATCCACCTCAGCATCTTCATTTCCGTAACGTGAAGGTCCTAAGTGTCTAGTGCCTAGACAGTGCTGTGCCTAGCCAGTATACTATATATTGTATAAGTTTCCATATTTAAAAAATATGTGTGTTTGAACATTTAAACCAGTTAAGTAAGCAAGCAGTAGAGTTCTTGATAAGAAACCTTTTGCCAACTTAAATATTATATTAAATAATGAAATATTATATTGATACATAATATTAAACTGTATATTCTTAAACTGAACTCAATTTATTATTGTATAGCAAAAATATTTTTCATGACAATGAAATAGGTATAGACAAGTTTAGTTTATAACAGAGCCAGTTATATTTTATAGATTTTTTTTTTTAATAATTTGAGTATAAAATATTTTTGAAACAATTGTACAAACTATAAATTAGATGATAGAAATTTAGAATGTTTTAAATTTATTGAATATAATTGAAATTTTAATTTTAGTAACAATTTTGCTAAATTTATATGTATATATACATATATATTATAAATCATAAAATGAACCAATTCAAACATGCCATCATGTGCCTGATATATAGATATAACGTAATTATGTACAAATTTAGTATTAAGAGATTTTTTTAATAACTTTACATTAAATAAAAATAAACAATTACATGACCGTAAAAAAAATATTTATAATGCATTTTTATTAAATGTTGCATTTCATGAAATTTATATGCCAGTCATATGAGGTTATCGTACTGTACTGGAACAATAACTTATTGTAAACCCGATGGTCGTAAGTTCAATCCCCATTCGGAGGAGAGATTGCATTTTAATTTGTTGTCATTTCTTTGCTCTCATAGTATATAGTATAATAAAGAGCGACGTTGAGCTCCGCCCACACAATAAACTAAAAAGAAAAAGAGATATTTTTTAAATTGAATATAACATGGTTTGTAGACTATATAAATCGAAAGAGTAACTTTTTTATGAACTAAAACATTGTAAAGCATATTTTCAAAACGTAAAAAAAATGGAACACAGCTGAATTTGAACCCGCCTCTGTTGGAAGCCATGCATGGCTTAGCGGTCAGAGTGCTTGAACGATTTCTAAAAGGCACAGTTCGAATCCCGCTGCGTTCAAATTTTTATACGTTTTCTAAATATGTTTTTTAATTTTCTAAGTGTGCGATTAACGCTTTAGAATGTAAAAAAAATATAAAATATTGTATTTAAAAAATATTTTGAAATTATTTAACTCAATTTATATGAATATATACACGTGACTAGAATCGTAGAATGACGAAAATATATTTTGTTATTATATAATATTGGGACTTCAAGGAAGAATGGTGTGAGAATTCAATTTTATTTAACCTACTACCTGTTATATATACAACGAAGGTATAGTAATTATTTTATATATTTTTAAGTAATTTGCTGTAATTTGCTTCGAGTACTCTTTTTATATATTTTAAGTTCCTCTAGAATTTAAATAATAAATTAATATATTATTTATGAATCAATTCAAATAAAAAACAACTTTGCTACAATTTGTACATTCCTTTTTACATTTCACATAAAGATAAGTAAATGTATTTAAAATAGTTGAATAATATATTTCTATCGTGATTTCGTTTTTTATATTATGGTAATTCTAGAATGCCATGAAAACGCCATAAAGTATTTTTGGTGCAGTTTTTTGCCATGTGGTTGTGTTGTGTACAAAATTATGTTACCCAAATCCTGTTTACTTTAGAAAGAATTTATATTAAATTCTATATACGAGTCTGACTAAACGTAAAATTTTATATTAACATATCTTATCGTTAGATTGTTATGCGAATGTGATAACTGTATTTATGAAGTAAATAAAATATTCCATATTTGCTTCTTTTTGTGTTTTATTTTTTGTATTAAATCGTTTCTGCCTTTTAATGGCGCATTAGAACTCTTGGCTGGACTTGACAAGGCTGAACAAGAAGAAATCCTTTGATTTGTATTCAAAAACCGTTACCGGCTTTAAGCTCTTGCAAATTCTCGCAAAACCTTGTTTGTGGACGCTTGCCAAGCCTTGCCGAGCGTGTATAGGCACAGTATATTTAAATTTATAAATATTATGGTGATTACATAAGCTACTAAATATCATAGAAAATTTTTTTAGCTTTAATGTCATAGAATACTGATACGTTAAAAATCTAAAATTATATTAAATATTTTAGTTGCTTATACATTTAAGCGATATTCGACATAGGGAGGTGGAGGGGTTTCTGCTCTATCAACGCGAATAGCGTCGACTTGTAAACCAGCTATCCCCGTACTAGGAAATGGCGGGCTGCGTTCTGGTAAAGACAGTTGCCTCCGATAATACGGTGGAGTGTCTAAATCAGGGCTATTCCACAAGAGATTGGCTCTCATATCGCCTTCCATTCGTTGACGACGTCGACTTCTTGTTTGTCGTCTAGTACATATAGGCCGATAACAACTACAAGATTTCGTCAGCCATATGTAGGTACCAACGATACCAAGCGCGAGACCCACTTCAAGGCCAATAACAAACGCTTGGACAGCTGAAAAGTCTCTATCGAATTTTTGATACGGCGTCAACGGTTCAGTCTTATTTTTTTTCTCCTCCGCCAGAGTATTATTCGTTCTAGATACATTCCAAACTTTTTCAACATCTACGGACTCCCTTTCAACTGACAATGTTGAAATAATTTTTTCAGACATTTTAGGTAATTTCTTACGGCACTGCTTGTCGTATTTTATGTTACGAGAAACTATCCATGTCTCGACGGCCACAAAATCGGGATTGCACTGCCAATATTCATTTCTTAACTCAATCCTATCCAACTTTCGCAACGGTCTCAAGACGTCTAAATTTAATGTGACGACATAATTTTCACTGAGATCAAGTTTTCTCAAATTTGGCAGTCTACTGAAAAGTCGTTCTGGTAGAGACTTTATTCGACAATTGTTTAGATTAATGACCTGAAACAAAGTAAAGACCACTTAATTACCATAAACAATAAAAGGGATAGCATAATTAATAATGCAATGTTTTTTTTATTTATTGAGGCTATTGCAGCCATATAGGACAGCGCATGACTACGCGCCTGATTACTGGAATCACGATGGCAGTGGGTGTGGGTGGGATGGTAGTGGTGGATCCTCACTCAGGAGATTATATTAAAAATGTTTCATTTATTGCTATGATATCTAAGACTATTGGAAACGTTAAGAAGCGTGTGGTCGATTTGCTTCATTTAACTTGCAATGGGTCGGGCGGAAAATGAAAACGGAGTCTTTTTAAAACTAGGTTCCTTCCAACGCATAGCATTACAAGATAAGATTTTATTTAAAGCGAATACACCTACAAACAAGTTGAGTTCCATCAGTCAACACACAATGTCTCGAATTCGGGGAAAGTCAGAATGTCTTGACACTAGGTTCTCTATGACTATCCTTCTAAACGGAAAAATCGAATAGAGACGCTAACAATCAAAATGAATTGTAACAAGCGTATAGGAATTTTGACGCAGCTGGATGTAGAATGCATGGCTTGCGCTTGGACGATTTCCAAGAGGCGCGGGTTCAAATCCCGCTGCGGTCAAATTTTTATACGTTTTCTAAAAATATGTACCTCACCTGTAATTTCGTATGCATAAGAAACGGCTCATTTTTTAATTTCTCGAATACATTTGACGATAGGTCTAAGATTTCCAACACCGGCGTATCCCAGAAAAGATCAGACGGTATATATCTTAATCTGTTATTGCTAAGATCCAAGTTGGTCAGCTGACTTACACCCAAAAATGCATGCAATCCTATCCAGAAAATAAGGTTATATGACAAATCCAATATTCTCAGATTTGTATACCCCACTTCCTGTAATAAAGAACACAAACTTATAGAAATAATCTTTGTTTAAAAAATTATACAGTTTATAAAAATTATACAGTTGTTGAAGAAAATAATATAGCAGATGTTTCCTTTACTCATTATTTTAGTCATATAAGTATAATTACGCAGAACTTATAACAAGTGTTATGACTAAATATTGATAGCCTCGATGTAGTATCAATTCACTTGGAGTTTTCAATACCGTTAACTTTAAAAATACTAAGCCAATACTTGTATCCGTAGGTATATAGCTATTTTCGATTTACATACTTTCTGTTACAAAGTATCATAAATTACGGAAGGTCAGTTTTATAATAATACTTATACCTATATTTATTATTCATGGATTTTAGGCAAATATAAGTAGTGACAGTGACTCCGAGAGGTAGATATTTCGAGCGTCAATAAATCCGATAAATTTTTCATGATGGTCATGAGTTCAGAAAGTGATATAACTTATTATTCATAGATAAATTCTCTACATCGCAAATAAAGATAAATTCAAAAAGCCTTTTTCATTCTTCTCCGCCATGTTATGAATTAATAGCTTAATAAGTCGTAACATAACCAATGAAATATTTGATGAGCTTTAAAAAACTTACTTTAAAACAATAATTATCCAATTCACTTATAGCATTTCGCCTTAAGCTGTACACTTGCACCTCTTTGGGCACACCCACATCCACACTCACGATATTCTGATCAACACAAGCTGCCCTATTCAATCCATCGTCCATATCACAATCACATTCTTTAGGACACAAAGCTCCTAAACACGCCCCGAATGTGATAAAAGTTATAAAAAATAACAACATTGTTTAAACTAAAGCTTTGCATTCTGATTTATTGTTCTCTAAAGTACGAATTAACACATTGTGAAATGGAGCAGTCGCGGTTATAAATGATAAGCGATATCAGTATGGAGATAAGATAACGCCGTATTTGTCATTTTAGCGTAAAGTAAACGAAAAATGAAAGTGTTTAATTTATTTTAAATTGAGTATATATTTGCAATTGAATTCTTACATATTGAGATCATTATATTATATTTTTTTTACACGGTTATTCCAACTTACAGCTAAATAAAAGAGATATAATATTAAAATTTATATATACATAAACTCATTATTTACCTAATCACTACAATTGACACTATTTATTATAAATTAAAATGGGTGACTTATAAACACATACAAACTTCTGGAAGACGTAAATAATAAGCAATTCAAGTTATACACTTAAATAAACTTATATACAATATATTGAACTGAATATATTGAATACTATACTGAATATATTGAACTAACTATTAAATGTATGTATGAGTGTAAATTAAACACCAGACTACCCAAGCAGTCAAAAAAACCCTTGTTATATATAAATTAGCTCTATAATTAGGAAAAAGTTATAAAAGAAGGAGATTAAGGTACTAAGGTGATTTTCATTAAAAAAAACCTTACGCCTTTTGGGAGCCATCCAAGATTTCTACTTTCAAGAAGAGTGAGTTTGAGTTCCACTATGTTCAAATTATTATACGTCTTTTAAATCTTTTTCTTATGTGAACAGCACTTTACAAAATTCATTTAAAAATATTATTAGTTTCAGAAAGTTATCTGGTAGGCTTGGTGTTAATCCCATACATTTACAATGCAATAAAATTATGTTACATTTTTAATGATTTCTATGCAGATTTCTATTTAAATGAATTATAGGAGGCATACAACAATAACAAATACACAATTATCGTATGGCTTGTTTCTAAGCAGTTTATTTAATTTAAAATCTGCATAAATATTTACGAAATAAGCACTATACATGAAAAAAGTCTAGTTTATGCAACATTTTATAATTTTGCATATAATCTGATGTCTAGTAATGAATAATGGACGCAAAAATTAAATTGTAGCTAAGAACTAATTAAATAATACATTTCTAGGGGAACATATTAGTATTTTGTCGTTGTTGCATGGTAGTGGTTGAGTAGCACCGCTTTAGACTGTAGTCAATATTCATTATTGCGCTCCTCATGTCATACACTGAAGCGTTGATTGTTTCGAATGTATTAGCTAATCTGTCAACAGCAAGGGCCTGTAAGAACACAAAGACACAAAACACTCATTAGCTAACACTAATGTAAAATTCGCGGAGTTGAGTTCCGTCATTCAACATGCAATGACTTGGTTTCGGGTGAAAAGTGGAGAATGGTGTGCCTTGACACTAGGTTCTCTTTCACTACCCTATTATATGGGTAATTTAGTATATACATTTTTAAGCCATTTTAGCTAAGATGGCATTTAGTGTTTATAATATGGCTGGGCTTTTATGGTTTATCAGATACTCATAAATCTATAGCAATGAATGAAATGACTTCAAAGGTATAAAATGAAAAATGTTTTTATTCAAATAAATCCATTAGTGCCAAAGATAATATACAAACAAATACAAACATTCTGGTTTTATTGTTTTATAGTATAGAGTAAATTATACTTGTGTTAAATTCTTAGTAGCAAGATAGTAGTAGAACAGATGAACAAATACTTTCTAGCAACCCTTGTATAGCAGATGTGTGAAATAAAAAAAACAGACTGATATTTCAAACAATACTAAAGGGCGATATTTTTTACATACTTGCTTATGAGAGGCCTCTGCAATTTTTTCCATAGCTTTTGAGTTAGTTAATGTTGCTTGAGCCATTTGTGTCATAGCCACTGCTTGTTGATCCATTACTTCAGCCTGGAATAGAAGATGATATGATTAACTGATACTTTTAACTAAAAATGTAACTAAGAATATTTTATATAATTATATATTCTTAACATTATATTCATATTACTGATAGGAAAAAAGGAATTAACTGTTAATGAATTTACTTCCAGAATATACTTTAGCTTGAACAGTGTGCTATTTTAATGAATGACTGAGTGTTACTCTGAATAAGATCTGTAGATCTAGTATAAAAATGTAATAGAAATTTAATATTACCATTTTTTCCATTACAGTCATATGTTTTTCATCTGCTTCTGTAGTTTGTAGTCTATTGGTTTCAATTTCAAATTCAGTTTCACTATCATTCAGGACATCCTCAAGACAATCTTTTTCACCATTACAATTTTCCTGTTTTAATCTATGTGTTTCTATAATTAGAAATAAAATATTATTTCATTATACTTTATTATATGCATTGTATTGTATAGCAAGGTAAAACGATTTCTAATGTTAATTTTAAAAATATTAATTACTTGTTTTGTCACTATTACAGATGTTTAAAATTTTTTGTTCTAATAGAGTCAGTTTATCCTTGATTTTACCATCACTTATTTGCTTATGTTTGTGGATAACATTTCTTCTTTTGTCAGACCAGAACTATAAAGAAATAAAATTAATTTATGTTCTACGATGAAGAAACTGAGATACTTAAATAATAACTATCTAGGTATATTTACCTTTATCCAACCTTTAGTTGATTTTATGGCACCATTCATGGAATTTGCATTGTTGGATAATTCTATCCAAAGTTTTTTGAATTTTTCATGGCTCATGCCATACCGAAATTTTTTGTAAGCCATGTCAGGATGCTTTTGCATAAAGTCTATTACCGCCTTAACTTGTGATAACGAAGGTCGTGTAGGCTGTCAAATTTATAGTTTAAATATAGAAATAGTGGAACATTAAAAATAAAATTTGTAATACAAAGTTGTCGTAAAAACTACATACTCGCCCAGTACTTTCAGAACTTTCGCCATCTGATAATATATCAGCCATGGTTTATTCATAAATTTTACTAATTATGAATTTGAAAAAATAGTTAGAGAATATAGGAGAAACTTAATAGTTTAGTAAAGAGAGAAGACTAAAGGATGAACAACATAGTTAATACGAATACAAATAAAACAAATTATAATATAAACAATTAAACATTACATTAACTTGAGTTCACAGATTATGTATAAGTGTACAATTGTACATATAATTTGTAAAGAGTATAAAGATGTTTGCCAACTGTCAACAAATACTTATGATTTCTGTAAAAAGGAATAATACTCATTCATCTACGAATATTATACAACTCGTGATAAAAATGGTTGCGTATTTATATTTAAGCTATATTATGTTTGTGACTGTTTGACGCTAGTGAGTACCCTGTGGTATTTGACACTTATTGATACTGTGATTGACATGCGAAATGTGTATTAGATCGCGTTCGCAAACACGTTAAATTGTTTTATTTTTAAGTTTTAAAGGCAATCATGGCTGATATTGGTGGTTTATTCGATTGTTTTGAAGAATCTCCTCGCAACGAAGATTCTATTCAATTACCAAACGTTGTTAAGGATGAAGATAAGCCGTAAGTGTGTTCTAACCTGTGTTATGCTAAATGATGAACAATAAACTTTAGTAACATGATTTTTTACAGAAGAACGTCTAATAGAATTCCACCTACTAGCGGTAAACGTCCCCATGAACAAGTTCAATATGAAGATACATCTAAGAAATCGAAACCAGAGGAAGAGAATGAAGAAGATATTGATCTTACAAGTAATATTAAGTACGTATTTTATTTTACTTCATTACTTTCGTATACTTTAAGAAAGTCTTTATTTTCTCTTATTGATTAAAAATAAGAATATTAAAAAAATCATTACATCTTAAATTGTATTTACACACTACAATATATATTTTATTATGTTTCAGTTTAGATGCTTTGGATTCAAGAATAGTAATACATACTTTAGAGACACATGAAGGATGTACACATGAAGTAGCATTACCACCAAACCAGGAATATGTTCCATTTATACCACTTACAACAGAACCTGCAAAACAATACAGTTTTATTCTTGACCCCTTTCAAAAAGAAGCAATAATGTGTATAGATAATTTGCAGTCAGTATTGGTTTCTGCCCACACATCAGCTGGGAAGACTGTTGTAGCTGAGTAAGTTATTTTTTTCATATATTTTAACATAAATTTTGACTGTATAGGCTAAAATGAATAAGTTTATTGTAATTGCTATCTACCTTTAATTATATATGCTATATTTTAGATATGCTATTGCTCTCTCACTGAAGAATAAGCAAAGAGTCATTTATACTACACCAATTAAAGCTCTCTCCAATCAAAAATATAGAGAATTTTCTGAAGAGTTCCATGATGTTGGTCTTATTACAGGAGATGTCACTATTAATCCATCGGCATCTTGTTTAATTATGACTACAGAGGTAATAAAATTGAGCATATTTCATTAAATTACTTACTATACTAGTGTTTCAAAAAATATAAAAAAACAAAGAAAATGAACAGTAACAACAAAAATAAGTGAATTCTTATTTCATATTTCAACAAACATTGTGAATGATATCAAATTATAGAAAGAATAATTGATTGAAATAATAATTTTGTTATTTCGATGTGCAGATTTTAAGAAATATGTTATATAGAGGATCTGAAATAATGCGAGAAGTGGGATGGGTTGTGTTTGATGAGATTCACTACATGAGAGACAAAGAGAGAGGAGTTGTGTGGGAAGGTATGTTGTAATTATTTAAAAATATAGCATTAATGATACTTTAATATTAAGTTCATCACTAAATTCTTTTTTTCTAAGTCAAATAAATAAACAGTTTGTTGTAAAATTGTTTTGTCTAAATACTTATGACTAAAGGAATATGACTCAGTAATATAAAGACAGTGATTTATATATGAGGGAGTGTATACAGTAGGTTAAAAAATAGCATAGCAGTTTCATGCTTTTCCTGAATTGCAGGATTAGCAGATAGAAAATACTGTAAAGAAACCCACTCGATCACCTGCTGTCTGCCTGAAATTGAGACATTGATTGTTGAGTAACAAAACTCAAAATTGTAATTTGTCTTACTAGAGCAAGAACATTAAAATTGTACAAATACAATCATTCCCTTGAGTGAGGATTGAACCTACAACCATTGCCCTTACATTCAGATGTATAACTATAACTATAATTTAAATTTATAACAAAAAAATATGTATATTTCAGAAACATTAATCCTTTTACCTGACAATGTGCACTATGTGTTTCTCTCTGCCACTATACCCAATGCCCGTCAGTTTGCTGAGTGGGTGTGCCGTCTCCACTCCCAGCCTTGTCATGTGGTCTACACTGAGTACCGGCCAACTCCATTACAGCATTATATATTCCCTGCTGGAGGGGATGGCATACATTTGGTTGTAGATGAAAAGGTATATTTGTTTATTTTTAAGATACTGCATTCTACATATAACTGTAAACTATGGAGAGCAAAAAAAAAAACCAATAAATATTTTTCTTTTCTCAGGGACAATTCAAAGAAGACAACTTTAACACAGCTATGACAGTGCTCAGCACCGCGGGTGACGCTGGGAAAGGCGACCAGAAAGGGAGGAAGGGTGGCCCTCGGGGAAATAATAATAGTAATATATTTAACATAGTCAAAATGATCATGGAGAGAAATTTCGCCCCAGTCATTATATTCAGTTTCAGTAAAAAGGATTGTGAGCTGTATGCCATGCAAATGGCTAAATTGGACTTTAATACAAGTAAGTTTGTATAACCTAAAATTTATATAATTTTTTTCATCTTTACTCTGATTTTTTTCATCTTTACTCTTACTTAAGTGTCAAGAAAATGCGTTCTAAACTTTCCGCGCAAATTCGAGACATTTGTGTATTGAGTGGTGGACAGCAACAGTGGAGGACAGCTGGTTTGTCTTGTTCAGCAGCGTAGAGACATGAAAATAATTAACTTATGATCATTCCACATATTGAGACCTTGTCCCACTGCACTGCAATGCCCTTTTGTTAGATAATATTATATCTTTTATTTTTAAATTTGAAAATTAATACATGAATGAAATTCGCCATTAGACTTAAAAAGCGTAAACTGTACAATATTGTTGTTAAAGAAAATAATTAATTTATATAAAGCAATTTTAGTACTTTATTAAGTAGTAATGAAATTTTTATAAAACAAATTGAAAGTAGCAAAAAATGTGTTTTAAGGTATACTATTATTTATTTGATAACTAAGACATTATATTTATTTATGTGTAAGGATGAGTTTTAAAAATTTTTAAATTGCACTATATATTTTTTTATTTGTAGTTGAAGAAAAGAAATTGGTAGATGAAGTATTCAACAATGCAATGGATGTGCTCTCTGAAGAAGATAGAAAATTACCACAAGTTGAGAATGTAATACCTTTATTGCGACGTGGCATTGGTATTCATCATGGCGGCCTTTTGCCTATATTAAAAGAGACTATTGAAATATTGTTTGGCTTGGGACTTATTAAGGTAACAATTTAAATATTGAAATCTATTCTGTCCTCTTCTTTTTTCATATATATTTTTTATTTCAGTGGATTTGGAGATTTTCATACTTATTTAAACATATACATTAATTATATGAATAGGATTTTTTTTAATGAGTGACCAATGAATAGTATTTGCATGCAATTGTAGTTTTTACTGTACCATGAGGGTGTTTAACTGTTTATTTTGTCAAAAATATATTTAATAACTAGTAGTAGCAATGTCCTTGTATCTTATAGTATGGTTGGTCTATTATGACTCTACATCAGGTTTGAAATCAGTTATAGCCCCAGTTCTTCCTAAGCTTCAAAGCTATACAACAAAAAAAAAGTTCATTCAAATCTGTTAGTATTAAGTAGTATCAATGATATGTGCATACAAACATTCCGTTTTGTCTGTTTTATTATATTCTAGATTCATACACTATTTATATATGAATAATATATATAGTATAGATAATTATTTGTATATAAGATCTATTTACAATATAGTATTTCGAAACCCCAAATTTATCAGATCTTTTTAGTGTATGTAGTTTTTACACATTTTTTTTGTATATATTGCAGGCTCTTTTCGCAACTGAGACATTCGCTATGGGTCTTAATATGCCGGCTAGAACTGTTGTTTTTACAAACTGTCAAAAGTTTGACGGCAAAGATTTTCGATTTGTAAGTATTCAATATTTTTAATGAGAATTATCAACTGTTAATAATCAAGTGTTAAAACATTTTTAAAAATTAAGTATGTGATAATCCATTTTTTTTTTCAATCAATCAAATGTATTCAATAATAACTAAATAGTGATTACATGAGACTATTAATATATAATTGAAATTGGAAAATATAAAAAATCATTGTTTATTTTCTCAGTTGATCGAACTTTAAAGTGACTAGTGGCTTTGCTTTACTACATTAAATTTAGTATAATTAAATAAATACACCCAATACGAATATAACCCAAATATATTGAGGCTATTGCATGTTGGAACGAGTTACACTAATTTGATAGACTAATTATTAAGCGCGCAGTGGGTTGCTCACCCGTGCCCTAGTTAATTATACTATTGAGTGTTTATTTCCAAATATAGGACAGCATTTGATTGGAATCGTGATTGGTTGTGGGTTCGATCCCGATTCGAGAGAAAGATTGCAAAACTAATTTACAAAAGCTGTAATGTATACATAAAGGTATACATAGAGTTCTCTATCATCCTTACAAGCTTGACTTTTAAGTACTGAAAATGTAAAAAAAATATTGTCATCATGTAAAAAAAGGTATAATGTTTATGGACCATATGTCTGCCTGTGTGTTAATAAAATATAATAAATAAAAAAATATGCACCGCGTTGAGTTTCTCCACTCAACAGGCAACGCTTTAATTTCGTGTGTCGTCACACTAAATTCTCTCTGACTTCTATGCTTTGCGTGAGAAAGCGTGAACCTGAAATATATAATTATTATGATTTCAATATGAATATAATTAATGAATAGTAACAATTATTTTTATTCGCAGATAACCTCAGGGGAATACATTCAGATGTCAGGTCGCGCGGGTCGCCGTGGGCTGGACGACAAGGGGATCGTCATACTGATGATCGACCAGAAGGTGACCCCCGCTATTGTGAAGAGCATGGTACAGGGTAAAGCTGATCCTATTAACTCTGCATTCCATCTTACTTATAACATGGTGAGTAATTATTATAATTTAAGCACTCATAGTATAGTTACCTAGGGCTAGGGCTAGTTACCTAGTTACCTAGCACTCATAGTATCTACACCTAGGGCCGGGGTGAGGGACCCACGGCATGCTTAATAACTTTATGTGGCCCGCCAAGCGTTTATTTATTTATTACAGATATTCTCCCGAGAATATATGAAGCTCTATCGATTTAGTGCAACTCTTTCCAACATGCAATGTGATTGCGAAGTGCATGTTGGTTTTTTATTCTTTTCTTAATTTCTATATGATAATTACAAGATTTGGCCCGTTTTTGAAAAAGGTTGCTCACCCCTAAGCCGGAGCCGCTCAAATCTGCCGCTGTGAATTAAGCATAAATTTCAATATGTTTATTATACAGTTAATAAATAGTAGAATATAATATAGAATTGAAATGAAAAAATATAACAATAAATAAAATCGCATTATATTTCGTTTTGTAAATTTTACAAAACAAATTATTGACTTAAAAACTAAAAAAAAATATTGACATTATACAGGTTCTAAATCTATTACGAGTGGAAGAAATCAATCCTGAGTACATGTTGGAGAGAAGCTTCTTCCAATTCCAAAATCAAGCGGCTATTCCAGATCTAATAGATCGTAAGTATATATCTATACATATAATAAAAATGTTATTGATCGCTGCCTGTATATGGAAGATATATAAAAAAGAATATTGTTGGAGGATTGTTTCTAATATTTTTTTTCATCAATATAATAGAACCCACAAAAATTATTTTTAATTTTCTTTTCTGTTTGTCTGTTTATCTGTTTGTTCTCTTTGTCTATGCGGTTGTGCACACTAATATCAGAAATGGCTTAACCGATATAAATGTATTTTGGTAAATTTTCCTTAACATTTAGTGTTTATTTCATTTTAATCGGTTCATAAATAAAAAAGTTACAACCATTTAAATTATAAATTTAAGCAAAGTCGTGTAGTGTATGCAGGCGAATTGGGCGGTTATAATCAAATTCCTTGAGAACTACTAAATTTGTTTAGTAATTGTATTATTATTTACAATGTAAAAAATACGTGGCACAGTGTGGCAGCGTCTGACTGTATTTGCGATGATTGTAGGTTCGAGCTCCACTCGGGAGAATGATTATATTTAAATTATTTTTATTTCTCCACTCTGGTAACAAGTAGCACGGCGTGAGTTCCCCTACTCTAAACTCGCAATTTCTCTAATTTAGGCGGAAATTGCAGAAATGAAAATAAAATAAATCACTCAAGCATAGACTCATTTCATCATGAAACTTTATCCAATAAAGCAGTGAATAGTTTTTTTAATAATTAGGTCAGCATTTTTTTATTAGAAATTTATGCAATGAGGCACAACTTTTGCGTCGATGGAATATATATAATTGTAGTGTAAAACAGGAAAAATTTATATGTTACTATGTAAAAAATTTGTTTGTTTCCATTTAGATCAAAAAATACTATATACTGTACAGAATTTAAAAATTATTTAACCGTTACATACTTACATCTATAAAAAAAATGTTATAAAATGTATTTTATCTCATGCGCTGCGGAAGCGATTGATGATAAACAAAACAATGTACTACAGTATTATAGAACATACAATATACAATATTTGTAGAAAAAAGTATGCAATAGCATATGCCTATGTCCGATGAATAACTCACAGTAACTGTTTTTACTATAATTTGCTTGTAATATAAATTTAAGATTTAAAAAAAAAAAATTTGTTAAGCTTATTTTACCTATATCCGCCAGTATGCTTAAGTCATCTTCTGGGGCTCTTTGGTATCCACATCCATGTTCACAAGTGTATTATTTGAGCTTCTTTATTGTGTCTATTTAAAGAGTCAATGTTAGCAATGTGACAATAACCAGAGACAGTATGTCTGAAAGACTCCTCACGAGTCAGGGCTATGGACGCTCGAACAATGTCGACTATGGTATTTTTGTATTTTTGTATTTTGCACGTATGGTATTATCTTGATAATTTCACTAATAATTACATAAAGAACAGTCCTTCGCCAGTTCTCTTTGCCTAAAGACCCACACTTACGCGGAAATAAACAGTCATTACAGACGAATATGGCTGGTGCATTCAGTATATTTGTAACATTCTCAACATTAATTTATAATCCGTTGATATCGTATCTACGGTATATCTACGAATCTAAGCAACGCCTGACAATTCACGGACACTAAGTTTTCGTATGGCCGGAGATTTGGCCGTTTCCGAAACTGTGGACGAAACTAAACCTACAGTCGGGCACTACTTCTTTGTTCAATAGTCAAAACATATGACTTTTATTTTTTTTAGTACACTTTTGTGCCAATGGTGCGACGTTAAGAATTTTAATCAATATTCATAATATTCCCTTATTTAACAGGAGTGAAAGGAAAGCAGAAAGAGTATGACAGGCTGACGGTAGATCAAGAGCATTCAATAGCGTCGTACTGCAGCATCAGATCTCAGCTGGACCTCCTCGGTGCTCAGTTTAGATCATTTATCACCAAGCCAGAGTACTTGAAACCTTTCTTACAACCTGGCAGACTTGTTAAGGTATATATTTTTTGTATTAATCAAATGGCTGTCTGATATATGAATGTCAGTACAAGCTTCTTTTGTGATTGTAGATTTAAGTTAATAATTCGCCTCGGCGATTCAAACAACACAAATAAGTGACAAGCGCTTAAGAATTTCAAATAAATATATATAACTGGATACAGAATGTATGAAACGCTATTGTTTCATATCCCTCTTACATCATGTCAGAGGGATTGTATGTTAAACAAGAGGCGTGAGTTCGAGTCCATCTAAAAATGTTTTGAAATACTTACTTATTGCTAAAAAAATGTCTTCTTTTTTTAAATTGAATTCTCTTACCTATTTTTAACATTCTTTTAATAGCTTCACATTTTGTCTATCTATAAATAAACGTATGCAAATCTGATAACGAAATCTTAAAAATGTTAAACCATTTCTTGCCATCCTTGGTTTGCTTGTTAATTTGAACACTCTTATATATTCGATGACAATAAGAAAAACAAAACAAATTAAACTAGAGACCATCGCGGTGCAGTGTGACAGCGTCTGACTGTGTCTATGTCGATGGGTGTGGGTTCGATTCCCACTCGGGGGAATGATTATGCCACCAAACGCGGCGTTGGGTGCCGCCAACACGCAATGTCTTGCATTCGGGCTGAAAGTGGATAACAGTGCAACTCATAGAAACGGAAAAGAAACTAATTTGTTATTTTATTTTAGGTTAAAACGGAAAAATATGAATACGATTGGGGAATTATAGTGAATTTCAAGCACAGGACTGGCAAAGGCAAGAAGCAAGAGGACAATCCACTAACAGCTGAAACAGTTATAATTGTCGATATACTTTTACACGTGCAAAAGAACAAAAATAATGCAAGCGACACGAACCCACCATGTCCACCGGGAGAGGTTAGTTTCTGTTTGGAACCTAAACGAAATATTGTGGGTTTTGTGCGATAGTTGTGGGTTCAATTCCGGTCAAGGAAATTAATTGTTGAGTGTTGTCTCATCCGGTCATAGCATTATGTCATAGCTTGACGTGGACAAGTATTATTACTTCCTAAACTAAAATATGACTAGGATCTGCGCTCATAAATTTTGTGTGTATGTCATGTAATTAATATAATATGTACTGGATTTATATTATTCACTTGTTGTAATTTCTAAATTTCGACAAAAGTTTTTACGAAAATATGATACATGTATTGGTTATTAATAATGTAGCGGTTACTTTGACACGGCCCTAATTTTTAGGCCATTGTGGTGACAAAGTGGCCGTAGATTCTCCACTCTGACTACTGCTTGTGAGGGATAGACTTAAATCATGTACATTTCTCCGGTTGGGTAAAACAAAGCGCGACGTCTTGAATCTGGGCGACAAGTGGAGAATATAGATAATATTGATTCTAGCTTCTCTCTATGGTATGTAGACGGTAGTAACACGCGAGAAAACGCGTGAGGCTTTTTTTTTTATTGTAACATATAACTTTTAACTTCTAGTCAGGTGATGTGGAAGTCGTACCAGTCATCCACACACTTATAAATCAGATAAGTTCACTTCGCGTGTACTACCCAAAGGACCTCCGACCGGCCGATAACCGGAAATCCGTTCTGAAAACTATTGGGGAAGTCAAGAAACGTTTCCCAGAAGGTCCTCCCTTACTCAATCCAATAAAAGATATGAAAATTGAAGATTCTGTGTTCAAAGATTGTGTGGACAAAATCAAAATGTTAGAGGAAAGGTAAAGTTATGTGTTAATATCTCCATTAACGAGTTGCTTTGATAAGTTTTCTTTTTTCTCTTTTTTTTTAAAAAGAACTCATCATATGAATCTTTGAGAGACATATTATTTCTCTCGATGATTCACTTTTATCGTATACAATATATATATATATATATATTATTTAAGGGACATAGTATTTGTTAATGCTAGTGCAACCCTTTTACTTTGTTTTATTTAGATTTAAGAGTTTAAATTATTTGATTTTTTATATTTGTAGATAGATATTCTACGAGTCTTTGAGTGGAAAGTGGGAGTATATGTTAATTTAACATTATCTTAGCACTGCACACTACAAAATTAGATTTTTAAGGGGCGATTTTACTGAGGAAAATTCATTTTTTATAATCTGTTACAATTTCTAGGCTATATTCACATCCATTGCATAAAGATAAAAATCGTGGTGCCTTAACAGTGGCTTATGAAAAGAAACAGGAATTGTATGACGAGCTTACCCAAGTGAAATCTGAATTGAAAAAGGCTAAGAGTATATTGCAAATGGACGAATTGAAGAAAAGGAAGCGGGTGCTTCGACGTCTCGGATACTGTACGCTGGCTGACGTCATTGAACTGAAGGGCAGGATCGCTTGTGAATTGAGTAGGTTAGTCATTTGCATTACATTTTATTTAAGACTAGTGAACCGATTGCGGATTCGCCTGCATTATCTGCCGGCCGCGTTCTCACTTAAATCACGAACGTTGCTTAAATTTATAATTTCAACTTTTTTATTTATGAGCCGATTGAAATGAAATAGGCACTAAGCTTACAAGCTTACTAAAATAAAATAGTCAAAGCTGCAAATCGTTTAAGCTGATTCTGAGAAACGGACATACCAATACAAAAAGTAAAAAAAATATGGTTTGGGGTTCTATTATATTATAAAGTTCTATCATATGTTTTTCCCGTATATTTTCCTTTGGCTGCAAGGTCATTCATTTTTTGGCTGCAGGTTCGATACAAACTGAATTCGCGTTTGTTAAAAAAAAATGTTATTTACTTTGTGTGTATTGTAAACTAATGCGCGCTGTTGAAAAAAAGAAGTCTCTAACAACTTATTTATTAATTATATAGTAATGCAGGCACGTCTTATCTGAGAAAGAAAGAGCGGGGTTTTTGAAATGTGTTCCAATACACGCGTGACACGTAATAGTCTAAATCAGGGGTAAGCAAACCGCGGCCCGCTTAATAATTTTATGACGCCAATCGTTTATTTGTATCACAGATATTTAGTTCTACTTAAATTGATGCGACTTTTCCACCATTAAATTTGATTGCGAAATACACATTGGCTTTTTTATTTTATTTTTTGCATGTAATCAATTTCTTTTACGTTTCATGTTTCTGTAATGTAATCTTTATACATAATATGAATACTATTAAGAAGTGTGATTTTGGCCCGCCAAAACATTTCAAGATATCGATTGGCCCGTTGCTAACAAAGGTTGCTCACCCCTGGTCTAAATGTCTGAAAGTGGAGAAAATAGCTCTATAGCACTCAATTCTTTGTATATGTGAAATAAACAGAAATTAATTGAATAGTGCGGACGAGTTGCTGCTAACGGAGCTGATATTCAACGGCGTGTTCAACTCGCTGAGCGCGGAGCAGAGTGCGGCGCTCGTCAGCTGCTTCGTGTGTGACGAGAACTCCACGCAGGCCTCCGCCACCGGCGACGAGCTCAGGGGCGTACTTAGGCAACTGCAGGCGAGTTCATGGCTTTTTCTGTTCGGACGACTTTCAATTTATACATTTTTATTTATGTTTCTTATTTGATGTGTTTTTTTGAGGGTAACATGAACAATATTGAAAAAGACACATTTTGAAAACGTATAAATACTTGAACGCATGCCGCATTTGAACCTGCGCCTCTTGAAAACCGTTCAAGCGCTCTGACCGCCAAGCCATACATTTTACATTTAGCTACGTCCAAATCTTATACGCTTATCACAACTTGCCAACAACAAATATAAGTTAATTATATCTTGATATAGGAATACGCGCGTCGCATAGCGCGAGTGTCGGTGGACGCCAAGATGGACGTGGACGAGGACGAGTACGTCGCCAAGTTCAAGTGCACGCTCATGGACGTGGTGCTCGCGTGGGCCAAGGGCGCCTCCTTCCTGCAGATCTGCAAGATGACGGACGTCTTCGAAGGTCGGTGGATTTCGAGCCTAGTGTCTTCCCATCGACACAGTACGAGTTGAGTGGCGGTACTCAACGCCGCAATGCCGTACCATAGCGGAGACTTGAAAATCATTAATATAGTCAATCCCCCAAGTTGTGATGGAACCCATAACTGTTTATGTTTGTAGTCAGACGCTGTACCACTGAGACACGATGGCCTTACATTCATATACTTGTTGAATAATAAACTCCGATCATCTTAAAATTGTATTTATTATCTTAAGGAATTGCCTTTTATTTTTTATTTTTTTTTGTTGAAGCTCGCACTTAGGACTTTCTTGCTAGCTGTATCCGCCTGTATTTGTTTGTGGATCAAGTAAATAAATAAAATAAATTAATGAATCTTTACTTACATTTGTGCACTCGAATTGTGATTATGTAAAACTAAATGCTGCGTGTTGATTATTAATACCATAACATATAGGTTATAGTTATTAGAAATATAAATATTCCTTCGAGTTAGATTTGAATAAAAGGCAATGCAATAGTGATATATATAATATGAATAATATCCATTTATTTTTGTATTCTTTTTAATTTAATCAAAATGGCAAATATATCTTAGTAAAGAGAAATTAATTTATTATAACTAGTATTAATGTTTATTATTACTATTTCCAGGCTCAATAATTAGGTGTATGCGTCGCCTAGAAGAAGTCCTGCGACAGCTGTGCCAAGCCGCTAAGAACATTGGCAATACAGACCTCGAGAACAAATTCAGTGACGCCATCAAATTATTGAAACGAGATATCGTTTTTGCTGCTAGCTTATATATGTAATACTATTCGTAATTCCATTATTTAATTAAATTATTAATTATGGAAATTTTAAACGATTTATAATAAATTCTCTTCTTATACGTTTTTTTTTTGTTTTCTTTTTACTTAAAATTGGTTAATAATATTCTGACGATTAGTAAATATTGAATGAAAAAATTATATTTCAAAAAAGCAGCTTCTCGTTTTTTTTTGCTAATCTAGGTAGTATGTTATATAAAGAAGCTAATTTCAAAAGACAATGCATATTTAATATCTGGAACGCTGCTATTTGCATAAACAGAATGGAAAGTCATCAAGTTGCTTAAATGTATACTTAACTTAATACCGTCAAAGTGTTCACTCGTTCTAGTACTTTGTTTTGCTCTTAACTAATTAGTATTTAAATATTATATAAATTAAATTTTATATTTTGTCAACATTTTTTTAAAGTGTTATTCCCACACTTAGGAAATTGAAAAAAGACATATTTAGAAAACGTATAAAAATTTGAACGCAGCGGGATTTGAACCTGCGCCTCTTGAAAACCGTTCAACGCATGGCTTAGCGGTCAGAGCGCTTGAACGGTTTTCGGAAATTAAATTTTTATTATAATCGGCGTTTCTAAATGAATTATTTATATATAGTTATAATTGTATTATATAATAAAAATATGTGTCGCGATAGGATTTGCATTCAGATACTATATTATTCGCTAATATGTCAGTCAACGTTATAGTCACCTTGGCATAGGAATAGGATGTAAAATAAAATAAGTCCACATTATTATGTTTTTCACAATGTTATAAGAGAGCTTTATTTTTGTAATTACGGTTTATCTATAGCTTGATAGCTTGAACTGGCAAGTAACAAAAGAAACATTATTTCACTATAATTATTCTAGAGAACCATGTTCACAGTCGGCCGTGTCCGAGTACACACCAACTATATAGTATTTAGCTAATATAATAAAAAGATAATTCAAAAACAGCGACATCGAAATTTGCCTTTCACAAGTTTAATTTCATAAAATTTCGAATATTACCTAATTACTAGAAGCGATAACGAGGGGATGATTACAGTGAAATATTAAACCAGATATTAAATAAATAATTAAAGACTCGTAGAAAACTGTACGAACTGTATACAGCGTTACATTAGAAAACACCGTTCCTTACATACAATTTATTGCACATACGAACCTTAGAATGTACCATATATGACCTTAGGCAGACCCCACTTTCAAATTTAACCGGAAGTTAGAATATAAAATTTTAAATTTTCAACCTGTTAATATATTTCGCTATATATTATTAAGAAAACGATAAGACAGAAAGCGAGATCTTCCCTAATACGAATAATATAAGATTACAATTGAAAATATTCAAAAAATTGCTTACGCTATAGTCTCATTGGTGCCTGAATTGATATGTCCAATAACTAAACGCGAAATGAACTCTAACTCTAGCTATTTTTGCGTAACTAAACGAGGTATTTGTTTTGTGTCTATTCTCGTAGAACTAAACCCGATTACCGCGTTTTTCGCAGCACGATCTCGCCTAGGCTATATTAAGTAGTTAATATACTATTATTATCGATTAATGCTTAGTTACAGTAACACTCGCCCCGCGTTCGACTGCTATGGAAGACTCGACGCTTACAAGAAGCACTTTCAATACATTACCAGTCGTTCGCCACTCACAAGATGAATAATACGTTTTACATCAATACCTTATTGTATTATATTTATACAAAATGTACATTATCTCAAAAGCCCACCCAATATTATATACGCCACTCGTGATACACTCTGTGCTTCTAAGGGTGAGCCTTCTCGTTTCAGTTACAGCGTCGTTACCACCCATTTCAAACGAAACGAATTGAAAAATATTATGTAAACACGTTTATTAGTTTTCATATTGAAATTTGTTATATTAAAGATTATTCAATATGTATATTGTATTTTTATATTCAACAATTTAAGCAACATCAACGATTTTCTACTAATCATAGTGGTAACGACGCCGGAAGTGAAGTTAGATTCGTTTAACTTTAAAAAATTCACTCACAAATGACGGAATTATATATAGCACTATTATTGATGAATTGATCACAGTAAACTGCATATAAATGTAATATCATTTATTATTTATTTATTATATTAAAATGTCTTATTATAACTGACTGAAAAGAAGCTGTCATATGTTAGGAAAATATTGACATATTTTCGTTTAAGCAAAAGTTTAAAGAATAAAATGAGATGAGAATACTGTGATTAACTCCATACGGACTTTGAGCTTGATACTGTCCTAAGGCTTCAACTATCGGTCCCATTCAATTAAATCCATAATTAAGAAACTGAGATGTGGTTTGGCACAAGATGCGAGACATTACATGTATGTAGAGTTTTGTACTATTTCAGATTAATACTTGAATAATGAAAATCTTGGTGGGCAATATCAAGCTCTATTACACGTTTATTTGACATAATATATACATATATGCTATGACATATATATATATATATATATTCTATGAATCTTAATTTACTTCTAATTCATGTTTATGATAAGTACAAACAGATGATTAAATTTATTTTAGTTAGACCTTTCCTAATCGCAATATTTTTAATGTTGGCTATATAGGGGATACACATACAAATGTAGGTATAGCCTTAAATGTGAATATACATAATTCTGATTGACAAATACTTAATTAAATAGAAAGAAGAGCCCATGTTAATTATTTTTTTGCCCGTCATATTAGTTCAAGACTTGTCAATTAGAACGAGGCAAATCATATGCTGAATTGTGAGATCGTGATTAGATATCATTAACATTAACGTATGACAGAAGAAGTCGAAATCGAACTATTAACATTAGTAACACACACAAAATTTAGTAGGCCCTTTAAGTTAAATATGTACAATAATAACGAGACCGCTTACAATATCTCAAATACCTACGTACAATAATATTCAAAGATTAGGCAAAATTTACTAAAAAATATGTGGCATGCGAGTCGGCCGAGAGGACATCACGAGAGTAATACAGGTGTAGAATAAATATTTGTCAGTTGTTTTGTAGCTACTTTTTTATATCATAAGAGCTATTAAAGTTTAGAAAATAACAATATATTTCGAAATTGAACAAAATAATATACGTTAAAGTGTTATAAGGTATTTTAAGTTTTACAAGAGTGCATCTCTTCTAAAGATAAAATTATTAATGAAAATCGTTATATAATTACATTCTGGCAAAGGCTATTCTAATCCAACCCTGTACTGCACAATTTATATTTTATTTTTATTTTAAATGATGTGATTCGAACATGTTGGTAAATGTGGAAAAAAACACTATGCGGCTTCTGCCATGCTCTGTTTTATATTCATAGTAAATTGAATAATAAATAATTGTTGAAAATATAACAATTAAATCATTTCTTTAAATCTTATTAAATAAATAAATGTATTATATAATTATTTTCAACACTTATTTCGTTATGAATTAAAGGTTTGGATTTGGAGTTATTGCTTGTATAAATTACCAATGTAGAGCATAGTTGTTGAGGCAGTCTCTAAGATGCAGACTCGTCGACTCTTCACAATAATACACATAAACGCAGCAAACAAATGCCGTACAAACGAAACGCTACTTATTCATATTAATTAATAAACAATAAATCTATAGAACTACCAACTAACATAATCAACTATTCTTTTGCAATTAATTTGTTTAACGTATAATTAATATAAATCAATATAAATAAATCGTGTCAGGATCAACATAGGTAAATTTTTCTAAAACAGTTATTAAACGATATTTCATTTTACATTTATTATCTTAAAATATCTATTAACATTAGCTATAATTTATAATATCGTCGAGTTTGTGATAATTCTCGATTAAAATTTAACAAGATATTAGGTACCTATCTATCACCGTACGCGACTGAGTCGCTGACACGATATCGAGACCGATGACTTGACGGTGAAGAGAGAATATTTGAACGTTACCTTAATCTAGCTCGAATCGAAAATCCTGTCTCAAAACAAGATCAAAAGTTCACTTGGTCGGACCAAAACTTCAGTCGGTAAAATGGATCAAAACTTTAAACATTTCACATACACCTACAAAATGGGCCGACGACGTCACTGCACAGTAGCTGAGGTACACTTTGCTGCCTTAAGCTTTACTATTACGTGTACCAAGGCGTACATTTATGTATAACATATTACCCAGACTCACAGATATCAGACACCGTTTAATTAACATTAAATGCCGAACAAGTATATATATATTTAATCTCAGTTAAATGTTTACTGGTATCTCTGAGTGTTGAAATAAGGGTACGACAACGGCAAAGCGGCGTTTTTGGAAGCCGGCCATCAACCAATGCACCATGCAATAATTCACAAGTATTGTCCAATCACACTGAAACAATCCGTTACCCGCGGAGCTTCCCTATTAAAACTCATGAAACGGCATCTGGATAAAACAATCTTTGATATGAAACGACATGGTTATAGAAAGCTACGAATGGTCGGGGACCTGACTTGTTTAAACCATTAAGTTGGACAGTCACGTTGAGTTTATCAATTTAAAACATGATTGTAGCACAAGTGCAGCGACGACCGCGAATAGAGGACGTGCGGTGGCGCCGCGGCCACACGATTGTATCTCGATTTCCTGTAAAGAGTATATTAAGTTAATGATTATATCAAAATATAACTATTTTTTATTCTAATAGGCTATTACAAGGACTTTCAAACAGTCAATTAACGTGAAATGTCAGTATTGTCAGCCCTAGTATTGTCAGAACCGTCTTCGGAGCATGTGGTAGCTTCCGTGCCACATGCTCCGAAGACGGCTCTGCTGAGAAGAGCCGGTAACAAACTAAACAGTATTATGTCAACTTTACAATACAAACAAACAACATTGTATAATATATATTTATACAGAAAAGTTCATTTTGGCAGCATTAGTATAAATTTTGAAATTTATAGAAAAATGAAATGAAAACCTAAAAAATAAATTGATATAAGGATTACAAAAGTTCTAAAGGCGAAACTATATGATTTATTTAAGTTATTAGGTAAAGACCTTCGAGAACAAAATGGTTTTTCTTTCCATTTAAGGATTGTTTCAGATCAGAGAGAACCTAGAGTCAAGACACGCTGTTCTCCACTTTCTGCGCGAATCCGAGATATTGCGTGTTGAATGGCAGAACTCTACGTCGCGCTTTGTTTCGTCATTACAACGGAGACATGAAAATTATTTAAAATATTTTCCCCGAGTGGGAATTGAACCCACAACCAATTGCGTTTATTGTCAGACGTTGTCCCACTACGCCACGATGATTCCATTTAGGGATAGTGTATATTTCAAATATTTTGTATTCTCTGGTCTAGTCAGGGATTGAGTTCCGCCGCTCTACATATGGGGTAAAAAGCCTGAGTAAAGAGTGTATTAGCATCACGTTCTCTCCTCTATACTTACTCCCTTAAATATCTGAGATGCAAGAAGATAGAGAATGTCTTAAAAGAATATCACCTCGGGATGGTAGGAGACGCAGGCCGGCGGGCGGCGGCGCGGCAGAGCACGCGGCGCGCGGCGGCAAGCGGTGCGCACGCCTGCCTCGCGCGCGCGCACGTCTAGGCGCTTGGCGCCGCACGGACACAGCGTGTCTACTACCAGCAGGATCAGGTTACTGTGCGGAATCTTCTGCACGCTGAATGGTCTATAGAAATTTTGGCACTTAGTACAGTGTTGTAAAAACATGAAAATATTGATAAATAGTACATATAAATGCCATTTTATATTTAAAGGTTTGTAAATATTTGTATAGCATCAACGTCACTAACCTTTCACATCCAGAATTATGACAATTAGTAAGCTTTCCCTTCAACGGCTGTGCAGCACTAAGCCTAGTTGACTGAAGCGTGAACAGTTCAGCACTGGTGTCACAAGGGCGCATCGCCGCAGAACGCGCCGCCTCACGAGGCGGCTCGCGGGGAGGCCCCGGGCTTACTGGAGGGAGCTCATGCCCCTTTTCTGAGGCACCCATTCCATCGATAATAATTTCATATGTTCCACGGTCGCGGTCTAAATCGTCTTCATGTTCCATGTCTTCACTTTCATAGTCTTCGTAATCTGTGAAATTTGAATATCAATGTACTGTAAAAACGCTGTTTTAAACGATGTAAGAATAAAAAAATAATAATATACATACCCAATTCTTCTTCAGCGTGAGCACGAGGATGCGCAAATGCTGTTTCCCAAAGTGGAAACCAAACTGCTATCAAATTGGAAATATACCCACCAAGCCAAGATAAAGGTCTTATAGGCGAAAGCGTATTACTGGCACCGCTGAAAGGATTCCTCGAATCTGGACATCGACCTTGATGATCATGAACCGTGACTTTTTTATAAATCCTGTCTTGGACCAAGGAGTCCATTATAGTACCATCAACTTGCCCAAAAAATCTTCCTGTTTGCGTTGCATCCTCTGACAAAATTATAAAGCCGTTATCGTCTAAGATGTAGCAGTCTAATTCGTCTCCAGCACAAGTTTTCTTGCAAACACTGCCGGCTGTGCACTGCAATAGAATAAGCATATAGATAACCCATATAATCTAATCAAATTAATATTTACCTATAAATAAATGGAAACTAACCGTAGAAGTAACATTTAAGAAATGTTTAGCGAGCGAATCTAACTGGAAGTGCAACCCCACCACTGCGGCGGGCGCGCGGTGGCCTCTGTTCTCTACGAACACTGCGTGAGTAGCCAACACCAAAGGAGGCTTTCCGCTGAAGTCTTCCGGCTCAGATCCGTCACGGAAAGGAACAGAGAACACAAAACTCTCTGGTTCTATCGAATGATGTTCCACAGCACGACGATACCACTCTGAATCAAACGCTCGAGCGTACTTCTCGCTAAAGTGCCTGAAATAAATAATAATAGAGTTCATTATTAGTAAAAAAATATTTATTTTATGTGTATTGTTTAAAACAAAATAAGCATTGAACAATGGATTTTTAATTAAAAGCCCATTTTTATACATACGGTTCAGAAGAGTCAGGCGACCTTGAGCTGTTGATGTTTTCGGTCCACTTTAGAAGGCCACTTCTAGTAGCGATGAATGACATAGATACCACGAACTTGTGAAAGCGCCCTTGTCTGTAAGAATTTACTGTGTTAGAAAACGAATTGCTTGTTTGCAAATTTAAATAGTTTTAAATATGAATATAAATGATGTATTACACAATATAAATTGCTGTAACAAATTACAAATCTACAATTTCTAATCTTATTACGTCTTTTTTAAACCAAATTCGATTGTTATTTACTAGTGTATACAAATATAAATTCGATAATAGTTACTTATTGTTAATTTCTTTGAGATAATTAAATCTATTTCACATCATTATCATTAATGAATCAATATTTCAATTTATAAAATCAGTAATACATAAAATTTCATGAATTTTATAATAGTAAAAAATAAATACAATATATATTTATATAGTGAATATATAATATATATAAATAAACATATTAGATATCTATACATAATCCAAGCCAGCTAGAAAAACCTGTTAAAAATATAAATGTTTTCAATTAGTTTACCTGTGTCCTTAGCTGCAAATGAGAATATAAAAACTTCGAAAAACAAATGCATAATTTTTAATGAATTATTGTTATAGTTATCAATAAGTTTAATTTGTCATCCATTATGTAAATAACGCAATTATTTTTATTGTTCTTAATCTAATTATAACAATTTACACACCATCTGTTTTCACTCCAAAAACGAACAGTTTTAGCCGATTTTGCTGTATTCATATTCATTTAAAACCAAACTAATGTCTAGAGGATTATAATGAGGAAATGGTTGTATATATATATGAAAAGGAAAATCTATGGCGTTGGTACACTCCTATTTATATGGATTCACACTTTGTCGAAGAAAAAAGGATCCCAAAATCTACAACTCAGTATTGACTTTTGGTTCTCACTCAAAGCTTCTATGGACTTTCAAACATCACACATCTGAACTAATCTACATTATTAGCCCGTCCTTATGTTACGTCTAATAGGTATTGTACCATGTATCTAGAGTTCATCTACGCGAAAAATTAATATGGAGTTTTTATAGTTTCGTTACCTTGTTAGAAGTGCCATTAATGTTGCTATCGGGCTATTCGTGTGACAAACACATAGACATTAGTGAGTAAAATAAAATAAATTAAGTGCATCGAAGTGTTCTTTATTCTATAGGTGCGAAAGAACGAGAGTCATGCGCTATTCATGTCTATCAGTGATTATATATATCCTTTATCAAGTAGTTTTTGAGTTCTTTTCGTCGAGTTATCTCATATGTGGACTTTAGTTTTTTGGAGATATGTGTATTAAAGCTCTGCAACATGCTTCTCGTCGTGATGATACTTACTGTGAGTGATGGCTAGCGTGTCCAGTGTGAGCGTCCAACTCTTTAATTACCATTGCATCCCGGACCAGAGACTGTACTAATGTTTTATCGCCTGTAATATGTAATGAAACATTAATATTAAATTGTAACCATAAATCTAAAAAAATAGTATTCAAATATTTTTAATAAAACTGTTTCAATCAAATTAGAATATCAGAAAAAGACTGTAAAGTGTTTGGATATTTTCAAAAACCAAAACATACGCGAGAAAAAACGAGAACGAGAAAATTAAATATGACGATTAGAACGAGAATGAGAACGAGAAAATTAAAGAAAAACAAAACGAGAAAATTAAAGATTTTATGTTTTTATATATATATATATTGACATATTCATACACAATTTATTGCGCATCGCAAATATGCAACTTTATAGACTGTAAGCCACTTAATCAAAGCAATATCAGAGTTTAAAAGATTTCATTGAATAATTTATTTAAAATAAGCGACTTGCCCGCGGCTCCGCTTGCGTTCTCACTTAAACATATTAACTTACATATTTATTCATATATCCTCCATGTACAGACAGCGATCAGTTACAATTTATAATATACAAATAATAGGGAGAGTCACTTACAATAATACGAGTCTCGGTCCTGTTTTTTATGAGCGTTGTGCAGAGTGAGTGCGCGAGGACGCACCGACATCCACTTCCAACCGGGACGCCCTGACCGCGTCAGGAAGTGCAGCAGTTGCTCCTCAGGCGAGTTGAATGTTTGGTCAGATGTCGACGAGTATTCACAGTATACCCTATAAGTATTTATTTTTGAGTTTTCACTAAAGAATATTGACGAGTTGTTCTTGTTTTAATTTTACCAACTAACTGTAGCGCACTTGACATATTACAAAATTTCTATATTATATATATTATTATTATAAAGAATTACTCTAGTACTATAAAACTCATTGACGGTATCAGTACAAAATAATAAATATAATATTTAAATTAAGTAACGTACAATTTTTATTGGTGTCATTCATTATCTTACCAATCTGGATGAATTTTCCAATTTTCTCCTTTAAAATATTCTGTGACTGCATGAAAGAAACAAAGCTTAAATTACATACAATACATACAATTACCGTATTAAAAAAACATTTAGAGATCCTTAATTAGACTGTACAAATTATATATATACATATGATATGTATGACGTTGTTTTATGTGCTGTATCTTGATTTGACCTATCAAATGACAACACATAAAACCTAGTTTATTTTAAATAAACAGTCTTTTCTTAAAAAAAATCTTTAAAAAACGAAAATTGCATAAGCAGTGTTGTTTGCTAGTACGATATATGATTTTTAAATTATTTATAATCCAGTGTCTAGTAAATAATTAAAATATTAAAATTAAAGCTTTATTTACCATAATATGTAACAAAAATCAGCACGATTGTCACATTGAGTATGTAATATATATCGAATATATATAGTTTATTAGAAACTACTCGAATAATAACTTATAATCCATATAAATCATAAATTTTATTACTACACACATTGAAATATAGTAAGTAGCTCACCATTAATAGGACTGTGCTTAATTTCCTGTTCAGCTTGCAGCTCGTACATGCCGTAGCCATCGGGCAGTACCGCGGCTAGGGAATAAGGCGTGCCGTCCACCGGACAATAAAAATAACGCTGCCTTCGCGTCGCAACGCGTCTCATTCCCTCATACTGAACTTTCACACCCATTTCCGTTTCGCCTTCACGCTGTTCTATCATATCGTGTCGGAGCTGGAAAAATCACAATTTTAAAAATCTATTTACTTAACTGTTTTACAGATTATACAAATGTTATATTATAGCAGCTAGACAGTTTTAACTAAAGTACCGAAAACTGAAATTGGTTATTTAAAAAAAAGTTCTATTTAAATATTTAAATAAACAAAAAAAAACATATTGTGTGTTCAATATGTAAGTAATTTCCGCGTTAATTTGATAAAATTAAAAAATTGTACTCACATCAAGTAGTAAAGATGTAAGATTGACTCGAGAATTCTCATCAGAGTCTATTAGTAGCTCTACATCGGTGACATCAACGCTGGAGTAGAGAGGCCGTAGCGTCTCTGTATACTGTAGCAAAAATTCCTTTTTTATACTTGTGTAAATTAAACATCCCGCTATTTTACATTATAACTACGAAAACCTATTTATCAAATATTGTTGGATAAAACCTTACCTCCTCGTTTGTATGCTATAACAAAAATTATAATACTTAGGTTATCGAGTCATTTGCAATTAAATATGTTACAATAAAATTTGTTTACTTTACTACTTTCTTACCAAAGGTCTTAAATCAGGATGATACAAAACATGCCCGTTGTTGTCCACCATAAATGAGTAACCGTTTATTCCGAGCTGTCAAAGGAAAAAAAGTTCCACATAAAAAGCTTCTCAAATTTAATTTTTATACAATATATATATATACACCAACTTTAAAAAAAACAGTTTACAGTAGTTTTAATAACATCTTAAATCTATTAGGTACCTTATATGGCGGTACGAGCTTCTTTATTTGGTCGACAGGAACGTCAGTGCCAACTACACCTAATAAGTTAGCTTCTCTTTGCTGAAACAATATATTATGTTTATAATAGTTTGATTATTTTCCATTTTATACCTAATTATAGAACGTAACTTACAGTACGATTTCGCCTGTCGAAAATAGGGACTGTGACTGATGTCATCAGTTGACCCATCCCGTCATCGTCTAGGCTGCTGCTCTGTTATTTAAGAAAATTTAATCAATGTTACTTATTATTTTTAAATTTGTATTATATTATGATAAATTTACAATATATATATAATTCATGATAATACCTAACAGCTGAAAGCTGTAGACAGGTCTAATTTAGAATGTTATAAGGATTAACAATAAAATACTACCATAGTTATTTTATCTACTTTTGCAACTAATAAGTAAATACTGTCATAGGGACTGTCGATAGAAGTGAAAACTTAGAATTTTAGTATAAAAGTATGACATTTCATATGTTTTAATTAAAACTTAATAGTTTTAATCATCAACTTGGTTTTTGCATCTATTGGCATAAAATTGTATTCGACATTGAGCGTTCCATGATTGGTGCCTAACGAAGTTTTCACTTAAAAAATACGAAAAACGGTCCACTATTATCCGAGTCATAAATAACATAGCATATAGAGTATTAATATCGCTTTATTAGTAATAGTATAGTTGTATGCTCACCCTGCCCCCGACATAGACGGGGCTCCAGTGCACGGGGTGCATGGTCTGATACATAACCATGGGACGAGCTAGTACTTCGACGAAATGCAGCGCTTTGGATTTAATCTCACCGTGGTCATTTATAGTTACGTGGAATCCTGTGGGATTAAATTATCATATTTTTTTTTATTTTATTTTGATAAAAGCCAGCATCACGGGGATGGTGTATATGCAATAGATTATGAGTTCGATCGCCATTTAAGATCGTTGTTCTGTTTAAGTTAGTTTCTTTGCCCAGTTCTGGTAAAACAAAGCACGGCGTTCAGTTCCGTAATGAAACTCGAATTTGGGCGGGATTTGGAAGACGGAGTGTATTGTCTTCATTAGGTGTTCTCTCCTTACGTTGTTAGGCGTGAAGTTGATTTTTTATTTTGGTCAAATGCAACTATTATAAATTTATCTGGCACATTGAAGTTACAACAGTTGAAGTTACAATGTTTTATTAAATTCTTGTTAAATGTTCAAATTATAGACAAATTTAATTTATTTTTTAAGAGTAACTTTAAATTATTTATTTTTAGTACTGTAAATTAAAAATAATTATATGCCGATGATTTAAAAAACAAGAGGAAGTAACAAAAAGAAACCTTTATTGGTGCAAGCCATTTCTTTCATATTTTGTCCTGAAGCAGCGTCTCCTCCAACTCTGTATGTAAATATGCGAACTGGCATGTGAGGCCAATTCCACGTACGGAATACAGCCTTTACTCCTCCCGCGCCGCCTCCAGCGCCTATAACCGCTATTGCCTGGTTGCATTGACAACCTTTTCCAGTTCGATTGTACTGTTAAGTCATCACAAAATATTTTTAATAAACGACATAATGAAAAAATCATATTATAATGTTGGTAATATATATATATATATATATATATATATATATAAGTGTCTGTAACTAGTGCATTATTATTTAAAAATTATTGTGAATAGATTTTCACTGCGTTACAATTATTAAATACAAGGTACTGGAAAAAAAAGCAATATGTGTACATTTTAGTTTAGAATTTCATCCTTTTACTCTGATATAACCTATAATATTTCATATTTCTATTTTAGGTAACTACAAAGGCGAACAGGTCGTAACTAGCCGCGCTATGTACATAAGCAATTCTTTTACCCGATGGAGTATCTCAAAGGCTGTGGTGAGAGCGCCGGTCAGATTGGCCGGGCCGCCGGACGCCTCCGAGGCCCACACTTCGCTTTTCAGCTCCCGTATTGTTTCAGGCACCGCCTGTAAGCATGTGCATTCGCTAAAATATCTTTCAAACACCGTGGAAACTTAAAAGGTATTTTATATAAGGCACTATGAATGAATTTTTACAGGTGTTGTTGTGTATATTTTGGATTCTTTTTACCATAAAAGATTTTAGATGTAATAAATATAGATCCATCGTGGCGCAGTGGGACAGCGTCTGGCTGCAAACGGGATGGGGTCTGATTCCCATTCAGAGGAGTATTTAATCTTAAATTATATCCATCTGCCGTCCATGGTATAACAGAGAACAACTTTGGGTTCCACCACTCAATACGCAATGTTTCGAAATTAGGCAGAGAGTGTAGTGAATTTAACTTACGAGTGAAAATGTAAATATATGTTTTTGATACGTTTTTTGATATAACATGATTAGATCACAATGTTCTTTAAAGTGGTAAAATATTGGTAGGTAGTGTGTACTCTACTACTTAACAGAAAAGTAGTTAGTAATTAGGTTTTATATAAAAAGATGATTAAAAATGACAACTTTCTCTTATTTACACATTACTATATCGATTAGTTTTCAATATTCTAAGAATTATTCCATATAATTGTATTACTATATTTTGTAAAACTGTACTAGTCTTAGGATATTCCAAATATTAGTTTAGATATCACGTAAATATCAGCCATTAGTGTCGTACATACGAGAATGAAGAAATAGCAAAATATTTGACGAACTAGAGAGCTTTATAATAGTTGAAAGCACTTCCCACTGCCTTGTAAACCTTGAGAGGGTCAAGGATTTACGTCACGATTCCATTTAGATGTGTGGTGGTGGGAGCGGTCACAGCTTTCCAAACTGCGCTGTCGCCGTACACGCTGAGATTATTTTGTAAAATATTTTCAATCATTTTTAGGTGCCTTTACACATTTGTAAAATAGAAAACAGACATTTTCTTCTCTTATATGCTTACAACCCGTATAATAAATAATATAATAGCATATGTACTATGTATTAAAGTAAATAAACGACTCGTAGACACATGTCATATTAAAAGTAGTCAAACCTGCTTATGGGTATGAATATGCACATAGAAATATATAAGAAAAATATTTTAACTTGTAATAGACTTAAAACGTTAGTTATAAAAATGTCAATGACCAATACATATATACATGAAGTGCCTGATTGGTAGTAGGTTCCTTTATCTTACAGAATGAGCTACTTATTTATTCGAATTTAGAGTTTCGAGTCGTTACTTCTTCATTGTTTGAATTTCATCAAGAAATTAATATATATATATATATAGTAGATATTCCTAAGCTTATTAGCAACTGCCCGAAAATTAGTTATGGCTTATAATGTCGATGTTATTAAGTGAAGAACGGATTGCTTTATGGGTAGGATCTATATGTAAAAACAGTAATATATTTATTTCAATATAATCAACAAACTATTTATACGTATTTATAATGTATTAGTAATATAACATTTTATAAAAGAATACATATGTTATATATCACAACTTTATTTTGTTAATTTTCTGCATATTTAAAAGCACTAGGACAGATCAAACTTGAACTTCTATTTGTTAAATCTTCAGATTTTGAAAGTATATCTCCAATTTCTTTAAAATTAGGTACTAATGGTGATCTAACCATTATAGTTGCTGTATTTGGTTCCTCGAGAGTGTATGGTATGTATGGAGACTTTTGTATTTCATACTCTGCGTGATATTTCTCATTAATATATCGAATTACAATATGAAAATTATATTTTCCAGCACATTCGCATTTTTTCTTCAGAGCAGACGTTACTTCTTCACTGTTTGAAACAATTATTGTTGGGAATTCACTGAACGACGCTTGGGGTTCGTCAAGCCTTTTATATCTAATCATTGGAGTCGTTTTATTTCCACATATGCAATCTGTGTTTGTATAACTTATTTCATATGTATTACAAAACGACAAGAACTCTATTTTCGGAAACGACACTATTGGTATCCATTGCCCAACTATATATTTAACATTAACTGTAGAAAGTATTGGAGATGTAGATACAAGAAGTAATACCATAATATTGTACAAAATATTCATGTCGCTTGCGGAAATACGATACACACGTTATACTAGTTTTATCGTGTAGCACTAAGTAACAAGGTCCTTTAAATTAATTGAGTCAACAATTTTTATAATGTTATTTGTATTATGCTAATGATTATGAATTCCTGTTTACGAATTATAGATATGCACGTGAGTTGTTAACTGATTGTTTTAAATATTTTTTTTATGTTCGCGCAAATGGACGTGTATGCTAAAAATGCTAATTTACCAGTGTGTTTAACAAGTTTTTTTATTTTTAAAGTGTTATATTCACACACTTAGGAAATTTAAAAACATATATTTAGAAAACGGTCTTCAAGATGATCCGGCTGCGTTCAAATTTTTATACGTTTTCTAAATATATGTTTACCGGTGTGTTATAAAAATCGTTCACTGGTTATTACAATACATAATAATTTCCTAATAATTTGGCAAAAAAATGTAAATATAATATGTAATTCTTACTTTCCAGTAAGGCAAAGGTGGGCGTTGAGTTTCAGCATTTAATACACAACGTCCCAAATTCGATGGGAAAGCGTAGAACGAAGTGTCACTAGGTTCTCTTTGTCGGACAGAGTTGTGGGCATCAACTAGTGCTATATAAATTGTATATGAACGTATAAGAGCAAAGTAAATGTAAGTAGTGAAATATCGGTGGAGCTAAAGGAACTTATGTAATATTCCATAATTCCAGTTGGGTGATTTCAATCTCGCGACTAGTCAAACTTGTCATTTCGAATATCATATGTGCAAGTCGCAAGTCAGGCGAAGTTACAAACTCGGCCGATAAGGTCCCACCTCACCTGTCACGAGTACTCGAGTCACAACCAACACGGAGCACAGATGTAATCTTAAAAGTTCTTATGAAACAAGTTTCTTGTAAACACATAAATAATATTGTACTAATAATAATTATGAAATCCTTACTTGATACAGAATGATAACAACAGTTTTATATATATATATATATATATATATACATTCTTGTTTATTTTGTTGATTTACTTTCTTGAGATATGAAGAAAATAAGCACAAGAAAGGCTTAGGTTTTACAATTTTTTAATTTTCACTTTCTTTTTACCGCGTAGCAGGGTAAGCGGAGAGAACATAGTGCAAATACACTACGATCTCCGCTTTCCGTCCGATTTCAAAACATTTCATATTTCACCCACACTCTCTTAATAATTTATATAGAAATTTCAAATAGATTAGTTTTTTGTATTTTTACATCAATCTTAATATACATTTAAAATGAAACATAAATATTGTCTAAGAGCATTACCGTAAACTTTTCACTTAAGTAGAGCCTAGCAACTTGAAATTCCACCAATAAGGTGCGTGAGGAGTCTGCACAAATGATTAATTTCATGAGATGTTTTGCAGCTACGTGCTACGCTCCAAGGGCGTACTTTTGTATTCATAAAACGTTTCCTATTGAAATATCCACTTAGTTACCGTTATAAATTATTAAGACCATAAGAACTGTTTTATCTTAAATATTTAATAATGTGTATAATCGTCATTTAGTGTTAGAGAATTTATGTTCCAAAAAAAATAATGAGTAATATTAAGTGAAAATTGTTTAAAAAAACTTATGACAACTGAAATATAGTATCGCATTTTGTAAAACGTTTGACATAAATAATGATGCTTTAAGCTTACGTTTTATAAATAGACGAATGAAAACGAACGAATCATTTAGGTTAAGCTCCGGATTTTACTAACAACGAATATTCCGTCTCGCTTGCACATGCTCCGAAATATTATGTAAGACAGAGGAGACCTACAGCAAAGCCTTCATTTGAGGTAGCAAAGTTACGGAATTACATTATTTGTGTCCCGTTTTTAATGTATCTCTGCATTAAACGCGTTCGGTAGAATCCATTAGGACGCATACACACCGAGCAGATGTGTATCGCTGGAAACACGCTACACGCGCATTTACTTATTATGATTGACCAAAACTAGACTTACTCGTTAAAACACTTGTCCTTGGCTCTTGTTATAATGAACTTTAACAATACTAATCTATTTACATTAAATAGCAATATTCGTAATGAAACTTCTTCTATATTTATTAATATTCTTTAAAGTGTTAATCGCACACTTAGGGAATTGAAAAACACTTATTTAGAAAACGTATAAAAATTTGAACGCAACGGGATTTGGACCCGCGCCTGTTGAACGGTTTTCAAGAGGCGCGGGTTCAAATCAAGCTTTCGGGTTCAAATACGTTTTCTAAATATTTTTTCTTCTTCTATATGTATATATATATATATATTTAATAAACTTTGTGTATTAAAATATGCTTTCATTTACCCTCTTAATATGAGTCTTTACAAAATCGAGATCGAGATCAAAGGTTTCTTTGGCGTACCGTGAATAAATATCCCTTCTATTGATGAATTTCGCATATATGTAAATTATCCTTGTTATAGCCGAAAGTAGATTTGCCGAGTGACCGAATTTTGTGTAAATCAAACAATTTCAAATTTAAATAACATTTTATGGCAATTTATGGAACGTAATAGATTGTTGTCATACACACCGGGGAATTACTAAATATCAATTTGATGTGATTTTAATCGTAATGTTAATAAAAACATTTTTACCTGAGCTAATATTTTTGCGTAGCATTGATGCAGTTCAGATACTGTATCGCTGTATCTGTATACATTGACGAAGTCATTTGGTCCGAGAGTGTCAAGCAAGGCAGACACTGTCGCCTTTGCAAGACGACGATACGATGAGCTGAGGTCATCAGAGTCGTCTAATAGGATCACGAGGTCTTTAGGGGACGTTGCCGCTTCGACGAACCAATTTGACGACCTGAAGTCGTAGAAGTCCCGTGCGTGGTGTGAATATCCGTCTTCAGGGGGCCATGACATAGCTAAATAAAAAATATAAAGTGTTTTATTAGATTTAGTAACAATAAATACAACTTTAAAATGAAACTATTTTGGCTGGATTAATCGCGTATATTTTGACAGGTACAACAAGGTAGGTCTACCTGACCAGAGACTACTGTAAAGTGTTCGAAACGAACGTTTGTGCTATCAATGTCAATCTGAATCACACAATCCAGTTAAAATAGTTTGATTTGAAGCTTATATAAATCGAGACAGACAAGGATTTTAATAAATAAATGTGATTAAATATAGGCATTGTTACTATATAAAGTTTAAGGTGGGTGAAATGGGTTGATTACTGACCTGGATACCGTCTCATGAAGCCCGAAGAGGACGCGTAGTATTGCCAGGAGAGTGTGGGATCAATTTCATAGTTATTCATGAACAGGGGATCCAAATGCTCCGACCACGATATTTGGTTTTGAACTTCATTATCTTTGGCAGAAAATAAATTAAATTAGGCTAAACTATCATAAAAAACTTTCCATACTATAGAAAATTATGTTTTTTTAATTATGTAGAATTTAAATTGGACTGTAAATAGCCCAATGTAGTAACAAGTAAAGTTTATGTTTTATTAGTATAAAAAATTATATTTTGTTTGCTATTCTAGCTACAACTAATATCACAAATTGAATTGATGATCGACTTTCGGTAAAGCTTTTATTTACGTTTTATGTAAAATAGCACCCTCGTATTGAATATCGTAAAATCATTAGCGGTTATAAAGCATTTTTTGAAAGCGTAAAACAAATATTTTATTTATTTATTTGATTTCTAAATGTTCAATGTATACATAACTAGCTTAAAGTACCCACTGCTCGCTCAGTAGGTAAGCTGCTGCTGTATTAGCACGAAAATGAATCACTCACCATTATTGTATTCTGGAGATATTTAATAAAATAATTTAATATTAAAATTTATAATGTTGATGTATGAGGCTATCGTGGCGCAGTGGGATATCGTCTGACTGTACACGAGATTAGTTGTGGGGTAGGTTCCCACTCGGAGGAATGATTATATTTAAATTATTTTCATTTCCCCGCTCTGGTACCTCAGACAAAGTGCGGCGTTCAGTGTTGTCATACAAACAAACACACTCGGAGAACGAAACATCTTTACCCTAGGTTCTCTCAAACTATGCGTAAAAAGGTGTAGCTACTTTATAATATTGTGTACTAACCAACTACTAGGGAAAGATAAAGGCTGTGCAGTGTAAGTTCCTTCTAAAATGTCTAATGCAGAATTCATTTTTTTTTCTAAAGACAGTCAAGGTGGATTGAACTTAAACAAATTTTCCACTTTCGCTAGGATCGTAAGTGACAGGCGCTTATAGCTACAGTTAGTTATTTAATGACCATGGTCTTCCGACACGAAGGACCGATTACATAGCGAGATGAGATGTTGTTCTTTTTTATTTAAAATATTTAAGCCTACTTTTACGCAATCTGTGATTTTATTGCAGTAAAAAACGTCTAAAAGGTAACTTTCTTTATGCCAAATATCATGATACGAATGGTGACGTCGTCGTTTGAATCCTCTTGTGTTATATTTGACAAATTCAACGATTATTGTGCTTTACGGTTCGACATATAACCTAGCGGATATTTTCGAGAGTAACGAATGACGGTGACGACGATTTCGAATGGTGTGCAATATTTTTAAATTACGCTTCTATTTGTAGCATACTATTTTGTATATCATCAATAGTTTTCGTATTGCAATCTATATAATGGTTTCTATAGTTATATTTTTTATAATTTAGGTCACATATCCGAAGTCCAGTAGGAATATTATTGTTTCAAAATACAGTATATGTTACTGAAGTAATGTTTTAAGCTTTTTTTTACGAATTAGCAACATTATAAAATTTTTTTTCATAATATTAATGTAAATAAAGACTTTTGTTGCTGTTCTAACCCTTATAATGACCAACTTTCCTTAAATTACAAAAAAAGCTGAAGATGTGAAGAAGTGTCACTGTCAAGGTATCTGCGAACTCAAGAGCTGTTGAGTATTGGTTATAAAACCGAATTTACTCATTGATTTCGCTTAAAGAATGTTTCTACTACCAACTCAAATTCAATGTAGGTTAATTGAGTTCTGCCGGCTAAAAGCTTTGACGTAGAGCTCACTGTAATAGTTCATAGCGGCGGCGCTGAGTGCCTATTATCCTCATATATTCAGTTTTGATATAGTTGCATTTAGTTTTCATGTTTTATTTAGATTTTAAATAAGTAATTCATTCAGGTAATTTCCAAATTGTTTCTAGGACACATTATTATATATGATAGAAATTTAAATGGTGATCAGTTTTAGGAACCGACCGATAGAGTAAATCTATTAAAAGTGGGAAGATAGGATTTAAAATTGTATGTCACACAAACAAAAAGTGAGTCCTGCAGCCTTCTTAAACTTACCTGCAAACTGAAACAAACCACTGAACCTGTTACATTATATATGTCTAATACACTATCCTTTTAGTTTTGATTTTACATGGTTATAAAAATGTATTTTTTCCTAACGATATATTCATACATTATCGTGCTAGTATTGATTGACTAAATTGAGCTCAGTGATTGTATCAGTCGGTATAAAGTAGTAAATATTGTAAAGTTTGAACTGAAAGCAAAAAAAGGGGAGGTCATTTGTTAATAAATCATTCACCCACCACCTTTCCCCACATCCACCCCTCACTTGTCAACAATATATTGTATTATTTAAGGGCGCAAGCAGTGTCATGCTGTCACAAAAGGTTACTAAAGCAACTGGTGATATTAAAAATAAATGTATGTACTGGATTTGACTGAGAACATAAAAATATTTATGTATATTATTTGGTCCAAATATAACCTGCTCATGGTCCAATTTCCATCCATGCGTTTCGATAAAAGTTCGATTAACTATTAATATTATTTTTTTTTTTTTTTTTTTTTTTTTTTTTTTTTTTTTTTTTTTTTTTTTTTTTTTTTTTTTTTTTTTTTTTTTTTTTTTTTTTTTTTTTTTTTTTTTTTTATATATGCATTTTTCATATAAAATAATATATAAAAAAATGCATAAAAAGTTTTTTTTTATCAAATAATGAATGATATTCTCTTGTTTCCAAGACAGAAAATGTCAGAATTAATACGAAGGTGCTTGTGAAACAAACACTAGCAATATGGCTTCGAGATGTTTGGTAAACCATAGACTAATTATAATACAGGCTTCAATAGCCTAAATGAAGTCGTACTCTATTATACGTATTTGCACTAATTTAAAATCTATTCACTGAAGAAACCGGACGTCGTTTAAAGAAGCCATTTAGGTTTGCCAATGCTGGCGCTAATTGGGCTGGCACTGCAGTTATTATAGGCAAGCGATTTAACCGTAACCTTCTTGATAAGATTATCTATACGATAAGCTTTATTTAGTCTACTGTATATACTATGTCTATGTCTATGGGTCTGATCGCTAAGCCAAGTAAGCCGGTTTCCAAGACGCGGGTTCGAATCCCGCTGCCTTCAATTTTTTATATGTTATCTAAAAATACTTTCTAGATTTCCTTCGATAAAAAAAAAGTCAAAATAGGTTAACTTAAATCTTACCATCCGTGTTGATATATGGTGGCATCAATACGGCACTGTAACTGGAGTTCACAGCAATGTGGTCAAAGTGCCTGCTAGGTGAGAGCAAGAGTCTTCGAGCTCGAGCTGCTAACGTGCCATCATCAGCGTGAACGTTTAGCCATCGGGCATCATAGTAGGCGCCAGTGGAGACGTCACTGTTGCTCCCTGCTGACAGAGCGGCGGCTTCTGCTGAATCCATTATTCGCTGTAAAAGAAATTAAATTTTATCATTTGTCTATATTAAAACAAAAATATGGATGTGCAAATTAAAAAAAATATATGTTCAAATTATAATTATTTAATATTATTTCAAAATATAAAAACACTTTTGTCTTGACTAAAAACTTTTACTTAGTGGCTTTAAATTTTTACGCAGGCTAAACTTTATTATTTAGTAATTTACTTAAAGAACTAAGTGAAGTAAAAAGAAAATGTAATGGGATTCACAATGATTGTAAGCCGGCATTCATGAAAATGCTTAGTTATGAACCTGTTGTAACAAGGTACAAGTTTTATTTGGCCATTTTTAAATCGTAGAGTCAGGATGGAATGCTGTCAAGCGATGAACTTTTATAATTGATGCTTTCAGAGCTATATCATTATTGTATATTTAATATAATATAATATCTTCCTATAATATATAAATCTAATAAATGCTTTTGTTCTCCACGGCGATTGACAGAGTTATAGTTGGAAAGAATTGACGTCCGAATAGTCTATTATGTTTTAAATAAAAATATTTTTATAAAATTTCATAACAAAAGAAGAGGCAAAGAAAGAAAGAAAGCAAAAATAAAGTATTCGGAAGTCCTATAGCAGTTTGAAATATGATAGCAACATAAAGATGTAATTCAGTTCACAGTTCCTCAAAGACGCTCTGATACATAAAAATGCAATTATATTCTTCACTCAACTTTGAATTCTTGTAACTAAATTCCGTACCATAAAAAGATAAATACTACGTAATTTTCTCTGCGCTCACTCAAAAGAAACTTGTCTGAAGCACTATTGCTCCTTCAAAGGAAAAATTCACACAGTGACAGAAAACATTTTAAATATTATTAATATGTATATATATTTTTTCATTTGGAATTCGTGAAAGAAGTTTCTGACGCCGCATTTCTTGTAAAATACGTTTCTAGATAGATATACATGTGTAATAAATTTATGTGTATTTATTGTTATGATTACGAGTTAAAGAAAAACCATCAACAGTTCAAAAAGTGCATGTATTACTTGCTGTGCTGATCGTGCCATTGCCTAGAAGGTTTTTATAGTTCATATTTATTGGCAGTATCATATAGTAGTAACTATATAGCTTCATAATTACATAAACAGCATGAGTCAAAATACACAAAAACATAAATCTGATTTCTTGTTAAGATTTGGTACTTTTAGACAGAAATATAAATTGGGATGATAGTTTTTCGTAATGTTTTGAATGTATGAATAGGTCTCAATCGAAGAGCTAGCTCGGAAGCAGAAGCAGCAATTAAAACTTCAAACTGTCCGACCTTATGGCGTTTGTCGAGCTGGACGCCCCTTACCACAATTTTTACGTCAAATTAAAAATCTAGTTAAGATCTGAGACAGAATTTGAAAGAGTAGTGATATAATGAGTACACCCAGCGAGATTGAGTGATATTTAAATTGTTTTTTAGAAATACATATATATGGTCAAATTTTTCACATGTCATTATAAGAAGATGTCCTTAAAATAACGTCGCTGTAGAATTTCAACGAATGTATCTTCAACTTCAGGACTTATTGAACAGAAAAACCTTCTGTACCTCAATATATTTGAATGTAGCCATTAAGGCCCACGATGAGGCTCTGTATTCCTGAAACAATACTTAGTGCTCTATAAATGCGGAATTCCTTTATTTTGTTTCAGCTACAGTTTCATTAAGTGCGAAATGTTGGCGTCGTTTTTTCTTGGCGACGCCCGCAGCGTAATCCCCCGATTTTTCAACTTTATTGTCGAGCTAAGTTCTAGGCGCTTTGGCTCGGGCCTTGTTCGCAACTTATTATGATACCGCCTATTCGTACTTCTACGCTGCCACTGCCTTCTTCATATATACGTATACCGACTCTCTTTATATACCGAAAGCAATATGTCATGGGTTCATGTCTTTCTGAGAATTACTTTAATTTTGATAACTAATAGAAATTTAATTAAATTGACTTATGAAATATAATCTGTAAGAAGTCCTAAAGAGCCAAGTTAATTTTAGATGTATTTATATATTTATTGATATAATTGGCTTCTTTTATATCCATTTGTACTTATAACGTAACATTTTGGATACAAATTTATAGTCAATCCGAACAGGAAAAATATGCTAATACAAGGGAGGGGTTTGCGGTTTTCTTGGAAGCCAGTTCCATAATCTGTCTAGTATTTTATTATAAAGTTATATATATTTAGGTAAATATTATGTAGTTTAAGTGTTAATAACTAATTTAAAACCTTTACAGATTTTAAAGCATGCCGTGTAACGAGATAACAAGGCGTTGCGAGCGGCGCGACGGCGACACACCGCCACCGCCACCGCACTCTCGTCTGTGCAGACATATTGCATTATGTCAGCCCTCAGACCGCTACGCCTCCGTATAAACACTTTCAAGCACTCTAAACACTTAGCTAATTTAGCTTGAACAGAATCGCTCGACTCATCTTGCACGGGTTCATGTTTGTAAAATGCTAGAACCTCTCTTGAATTGACATACTTGACAAGCAGCGGTAGGTAATAGAAGAAAAGAAATTTAGTGTTCGAAGTAAAATATAATCAAAGACATGATTACAGATACTCTTATCAATGTAAAGGTAAAAAGTATTTATTTTTTTTACATTTTTTAGTGTTAATCGCACCCTTGGGAAATTAAAAAAGACGTATTTAGAAAAAGTATAAACTTGAACGGTTTTCAAGAGGCGCGGGTTTAAATCCCGCTGCGTTCAAATTTTTAGACGTTTTCTAAATATGTCGTTTTCAAAATATAAAAGTGTCATATAATATTATACAATAGATTAAGCCATATTTTCAAAAATATATTGTTTTTTTATATAATTTATTATTATTCTTATATTATAAAACGGCCAAAATATTAACGAAATTCGGCTTATACTTATTTTGTGAAACAGTAATTACATTTCGGTGAAAAATATATCTTTACTTAACTCCACTCTTCCATTTCAGACGGACATTCCATTTATTATAGTAGCCCCCCGACAAGCAAGGCGTGTCTTTATAATTACTTTAAACTAAGCACTAAAAACCTCCCTGAAAATTTAAGCACTCTAGCAACACTCCAGTTTTGTGAAGATCACTTTAATTCTTATTAACATTGCAACAAAATATTTTTTAAATACATTTTCAAACAGCTGTATCATCTATTTACGAGTATTTTCTTTTTATCATTACTTTACAAGCGCGCGTACATACTTGTTTGCCATTTAATCATATAATTTCCGGACTAAAATAAGTGCATTCGCCATTAATTTTGTTATTACTTCATTTATATACATAGTTCGACACTTATTTCTGTATTATAACAAACAGCTAATCTAACTTCAAACATGAAAACTATTCACATAATTTATTTTTCTATACACTCACTAATACAGGCTAAAAAAATATTGTAACTGATACAATAATGCATTAAAATCAGATAATTTTGAATTCAACTAGCTTGCATTGCTCGTACCGTAGTCGTTCTGTCAAGGAAATTAAATTAAAATTATAAAAGCAAATTTTGAAACAAATGACTCATTTATATCGTTATAGTCTTACATTATTATCAACATATTATAAAACACATTTTTGATAATGATATGAAATTTTTAACTCCATTGAAATACGCAATCAACATAAAACTTTCACGAGTGTATTTATGGTCTAGTACATATGTTGTGAACCGTGGGTCTGTCGTCTACAGCTCGTAATAGGAATCGTATTAGTGGCATAGTGCCAGCGGTTAGTGCTCTTTGTTGCATTTTAGCGAATGTATCAAAAACTTTTGTCGTATGATATTGAATTCTGCGCCAATGAAGTGATTTGATTGCTCAATTTTATATCTGTCTTTGTTTTATTTATTATTTTTTATTGCAGGGAGCTTATATATACAAAAATTATAATTAAATTAATTCGCGCCTGTGTTTCAGTTAAAGTAATAGAATAAAGAGAGAACTTAAGTGTGTATGATCAAGATTTATTTACAGAACATTCATCAAATTCATAATTATTTTTCTGTTTACAACTACAATTATTCAAAAAAATTTCATTTTGTAAGGTAGGTTTGTTTATTAAATAATTATACATTTAAACACTATTTACACTGTAGAGATTATGCAGATTTTATCTATAAATTAATTAAAAGACGACATATCATTTAGCAGTGGAACAGCTTTTGACTGTAATACCATGGTTATTGGTTCAATTCCTACTCGAAGTAGAAGTTATTTTCATGAAGGAGCTGACACGTCACTGGGTTCTCTCTACCCTTATATGCTGCTTGCTATAAAGCGTGAAGCTAAAATTAGGACTTCATATTTTTTATTTGGCATTAAAAAATCTAAAAGCTTATTTAATTCAAATGTATCGAACCCCATTTAACCTAACAGGTAAAATAATAAAATACATGTGCAAAACTGTAATAGACAATTGTTAAATATATCAACATTCGAGATCTTGTTAATATTCTAAATTATGAAATACTCATTCATCCATTTGACATCTACTACAAGAGATTTATTAGAAGAAAAGTAGTAAAATAGTTCTTTCTCACATGCAACGCGTTTAATTTAAACTTTTAGCGTCTTATTAAATTCCACTGTGTGATATAAATATTATCCTAGCTTTATATTTTTGTAGAAATTATATTAGTGGAATGGTGCCAGCGATTGCTTCGAACTCATTGTTGCGTGCATTCAGTGCTGCCGCTGCCTTTGCAGTGGCAACAATCGTAATCCCCTCGCAGATTTTAATACTTTCTCATAGTCATATTTTATCTTGAAACACTGACGACACGCCAAATGAAAATTAATAAATAAAGTATAGGTATCCGTAATTGTATCTTGTTTCAAATTTTTACAGTAATTTTAATAAGTAGTGTCAATGGAATGGCGACAGCGAATGGTTTGAAGTAATTGTTGCGCGCGTTCTGGCTGTGCAACGTCAGCAACATTTATAGTCCCTATGTCAGATTCAATGAATCCATATGTTAGCCTCTCAATATTTCCCCGCACCGTTTTAGTTACACGAATCGAATAGTCTACAAATTTATCGACATAGAAGTTAAATCATGCCTTTATCAGTGGAATTGCATTTCATACGATGTTTGTGGGTTCTATTCACATGTAAGGGGAAAGCATATATTTAAATTATTTTAATTTGTATGACTGAAAAGTGAAATACGAAGTGTCATAATACTAGATTCTTTCTGCTACAAATGAGAAAAAGTGTAAAGCTAAAAAAAAATATGCGTAAAAATTATGTCTCGATGCAAAGTATAGAGTTCATTTTGTAAGGGTCAACGTAATATGACGATCAGGTCGTCAACCCGCACTCTATATTTACGTGATATACGACGTTACATAGATACAAGGTTTCCTTTACGTATTTAATTACCAATTGTCACAATATTGTCGGCAAGAGAAAATTAGTAATAAAACAGTTCCTAAAAGTATACATATTTTTTTTTTATATAAGCTTAATAATATGTATTTGTTTAAGGCAAACAGTTATCTGTAAAGACTGACAATATAACGTAGAAATATTGTATAAAAATGTAAATATAATTTTATTTATATTTTACAATATAATACAGAACTAGTTTCAAATTGTTAAAATGAAAAACCGCGTGAAAATTTACTGAAGAATGCGTGTTTCTTAAGCTATACTGCAGGCTCTTCGGAATATTGAGTAAGTGGCCTGCGGGGCTCAGCACGAGAGCGAGAGAGATGGCAAACCGTCTCAAGACTCCGAATCAATAAAGTCCACTCGTATAAGTCGGGTGCACTGGATATGGGTCACGGTGCACCCGCGAGATGGTCTTTAATAACTTCTTACGCCTTACATCCTTCGCGTCGCTACATCCTTCCACCCGTATGTTTACACGAGGAATTTAAACGCTTTGTATGGGTGGGTGTCTTGCTATAATCCTCGGAATGGCATCCAATAGATTTATACGGCATAGAAATTTGTAATATGATTGTGGAGAACCAATGCTCATGTAATGATGTAAGACTGTTTTGAAAGGACATATTAAAATATTTTATTACTATGAGGCTTATCTTTTTTTCAATTAAAAAATACTATATTATGATTAAATTTTGACTTTGTTTGTATTCTTTTATATAATATATCCCTTTACTAGAATGTATCTTATAATACTCGATAGGTATTAATAATATGGGCATAAAGAAATTACAAAGAAAATTATTTAGCACAATTTAGAACCTGCGCCTAAGATGAAATATTGACGTAACGAAATTGATGCACTAGACATATTAAATACAAAGACTTTATACATAGTTGTATTAGTAATTTATTTTATACATAAAATACAGAAATATTATAATTTACACATTTCTTTTAAATTTGAAAGTTTTTTGAGAAAAATAAAGCAAATATAACGGACACAACAATAGATTTTACGTATTATAATAGTCAAAACTACCTTTACATACAGTCAAATAGGAATTTAAATATTGAACATTATTCGGCTATCCGTTTCATTAAAAATGTATTTTACCGCGATCATTTACAACGTAACGCTGTTTTAATTATTTAAAATTGCTATAGTTATACTATTATGTTTCAAATAATTAACTTATTAATAAATTGATGCATCGTTAAAAAGTCTATATATGCAAGTTACAGAAGGAAATTCAAGATTTATTTTATTATTGTCACAAAGACGATGTCGTTTCTTTTACGCTAAGAAATATCTATAAAAATATATATATATATATATATATCAATCAGTCATTGTAGCCTAGAATTTGAATTATTTAAGCAGAATAGGATTCCGTTATAATCTTCCAGAGATAGTAAAGAAACATCATACACTAGTATTAAAATAATACATAATCACAAATAATGATAAAATATAGATGGTCAAGCACAGCTAGTATTATTATTAATAACCGTTGTGTCAGTTCTGTCCGCTATAAAACGTCGTATTAGTGAGAAATATGTCAGGGGTTTCTTGTCAGTAGCAGCTGGTTAGCAATTTGCTGATAGCGGCGCTAGGGTCGGGATGCAGCGAAGTCTTAGGAACGCCCAACTGCACATTACACTATATGGCATTTCTTAGGAATTCGGCGGCGCATCTTGATAACATGCATGCCTGTACAAGATTTCAAGAACGCCACTCTTGCTTTGTTAAACGGATACCGTAGTTATAATATAATATAAATAAGCGTTTAGTGCAATAAAGACTTTTTATCTTATATCATAATAATAATCATTTGCCCCTTAATATGGTTATTTTTTTTTTACATATATTTCGCTTTATTTGTATAAGTAGGCAGAAAGAGTTTATTGTTGTTATGTTTTCCAGTGTATGTCAATTTAGTGATATATAAACCGACCGTAAGACGACCGATTTGTAAAAAAAACAATTGACATTTACTTATATTGGAGAAAAAATTACATAAACGAAAAATGTACCTGCCCGTAAAATTAGATTACGCCGATATCGATATTACAGCGTGTGCGAACCAGTAATTGCTTACATGTAAAATAACTATTAGCGCACTGGCAACTAGGTCGCGATTTGTTCTATCGCCGGTTCATTGCTCCTAAAATCAGATACGTGGATTTAACGCAAATATGTCACATTAGCTATTGTTTGTGGTGCTTAATTAAATATGCTAGCGTAAGCTTTTGTAATAAATTAAATACAATACGAATTAATGTCAAAGCTCCAAAAATTAGAATTGTAATTGGTTAGAAAATATTACCCAGTTTAACGTTGAAACAAAATTAACAATTTTTTTTTATCGAATATGAATTACGAAGTTTAATTGTTTTAAAGTATGAATCAATCTTTTTTTTTATAATCATAATTAAAACGTTAATATATCTAAGTTTGAACGGTTATTAATATTATCGGTTTTAATTTGTCAATGTTGCTTGACATTTTTGTCTCGTTAAATGAAGTATTGTTTGGATGGCGGGCGAGGAGGCCGAGGTTAGAGGGTGGCGTGATGGCGTCCTGTTTACATTATAGCTAGCTATTATAATATTATGATTTATTACTCAATCGGTGCGCCGCCAGGCATGGCGGCTTCGTAATTTCACCTGAATTTCGTTCACGTACGCGCATTTACACCAAGGAATTTAAACTACGCTGGAACACGTAAAGGAAAGCCTTTGATATAGATTTATTGGATAAACTACTTTGAAATATACAAAAATTAATTCAATTTAGCAAGTAAAGCTTACATATTCTTCGTTCATTAGACTCTGTCTGCGTTAATATAAATAAACGATGTAAATACTAAATATTGTATATATAACTACATAGTTTTGGAAGCCCGAGTCACTGTACGTTATATGTTCGAGACACATTCTGTTGTCTGAATTTTCTACATATGAATTTTCTATATATATTCGCTAAATAAGGTCTTGCACATCCAAAAGCTTTATATTCGCTTTTAAAGTATTTCTAAGCTGTTGTACGAGTATTGCGACAAGTGTCGCTATTTTATTTAAAAGTAAAATGCAAAGTAAATATTTAAATATATTAACATTTTTCTTATAACATCTGTAAGACTTGCATCTATAAGATTATTTATTTATTATTCTTGTGAGAAAATCATTCTATTTTATTTCTACAGAAAATAAACGGCTATTGAGTCAAAATACGCTGCGTAGCGCCGCTAGAATTACGTATCGGGCACAAATCACAGAACATTCCAATCTCTTCGGTTAATTGAATACTGTAGGCCTTCATTATGTCGCGTGGGGATGAATTGACAAAAAAGAAACTTTTCCAGAACGGCTATAGCGGATTGTGTGGTCGGAAACAAAAACCCCAAATGGTATTCGGGTAGTGGTTCATACTCCAACTTAGCTTTCACACGACGGCAAATATTGTCGCTCCTTCATAAATCTTTGTGTTTAACTCAACCGAGGTTGGGTATTAAATGTCTTACCAGAACACTTAAGTACTTCTTAATGAACTTTGGTCGCATAAAATATGTTTTCCAGCGTTTTCCTTCGAAAGAAGAATTTCATCTAAAATTATAATTCTTTTTGTTTTGTCGTTTCCGGTGACGTTTCGGTGAAATTTAAATATTAAAAAAAAAAACAAGAAAACATTAAGAAATATTATAACATATGTCATAATATTATTAATATTTACGGCTTGTCAAAATGTTTGCTTTTCATCATTTATTATACAATTATTATTGTATAATAAAACCTCATCTTTACATCCTAATAAAAGTTAAAATGTTAAACGGACATAGCTGGATTAGTTCGAGGTTCAGAATTTTAATATTAGGTGGCAGGAGTGTGGCATTGAGGAGTGAGGGGAGTATCGGCCATTGTGGAATATGGTAATGCGTCAACGTCTGCCTACTGATTTCCTTTCAACATTTAGTTTTATTTGCACCGCGATACTGTGAAATGTTTGGATATATTGATTTCAAATAGATAAATTTGTTATCACTTGAACCAATAAACATAGCTTAATTATTGTTAAATAAAGCTATAATAAAAGTTCGCGGCCAAAACTAATATACAATAAACTATATATTATATTATTACAATATGAACAGCTATGTCATAAATATTTATAAAATACATACTTGGATACTATACGAGTATATGTACATGAACAGATTATTTAACCGCCCCCATAAAGTTAGCACCTTATGAAGCTGTCAAATACCGAATAGCGTCAGCCACGTGGCAAGGTATATTTATATAGCCATATTGACTGTTTACGTGAATAAGGATGTTCTTTACAAATATAATATTATCTTATGAGTTTCGATATAGTCAAATATTTTCGTAGCAAGGCATGTAACCCTCTAAGTACAAAAACTTAAATAACGTGAAAAAGACATTTTTAGAAAACGTACAAAAATTTGAACCCGCGCCTTTTCGCCGTTCAAGAGGCACGGGTTCAAATACCGCTGCGTTCAAATTTTTATACGTTTTCTAAATATGTATTTTTCAATATCCTTAGTGTGCGAATAACACTTAAAAAAATGTTAAAAAGCAAATTAAATAACGTGTACAGTACCTAAATATTTTTAAAATATATTGTTATATTTACCATCTGTCATAGGTTTATGTATGTGCAGGTACGATGCAGGTATTTTTGTGTTACAGATCCAATACCAATATTACACAAAGTATAACATAGTGGCATAGAGCAAGTTATAATTATAGTTTAACTTATCACAGACTTAGGTAAAATCACACTAAAACGCTATATAAAAGTATAATATTTATATCATAAATAATATTCAACATTTCAACGTCAAATAAACTGCTGATAAAAAACGCAGAGAGAGCCTTTCATTTAAGTTTCTATCAAAGACTCATCTTATTGTGAAGACAGCAATTCTGTAAAAGAGTAGCTTTTTTTATAAGCAAAGCGATTTGTTTCATTATAAAAACAAAACATCCTTGAAGGGCTAATATTTTTAAAGTTTATACATCGAAAAAATGCATTCTTTAAGTATTTAGGTACTTTGTTTCAATTACGAGCAGCAAGTGTCTTTAAGCTCGATTTGACGAAAGCAGTAAAACTATCAATTTAATAGATAAATCCTATAAGAATTTAATAATATATATATATATACTTAAGTGAACACTTGAAAATATATACTGAAGAACTGCTAATTTGTCTATTAAATATTCTTGTCTTACATCCTCTTAGTACGCTACGCGTTGATAATGGGGGAATGTGAGGTACTAATCTAATTACGCTGTGTTTGTATTGTTTTTATATTTCTTTTATCTTTATTCGATTTTCATATATAGTGGATAGTCAACCTATATATAGGTATAGATACGTTTCCCTTAAAGTTATTCCTACTCTTAAGCACATCACAATACGGGAAGCCTATGCCATAAATATTATCTCGAGTGAAATATAAACCTGCAATGATTGGGTTTAGTCTGATATGTATTTAAGAAATGTAAACTGTGTAACTAGTTAAGTATGCCATAAAAATGATTGATTTTCATCTTCCTCTAAATCCAATTTCAAATTTGTGCATATAAAGTCGCGATCACAAGTTGGTTATAATTAAGTGCTTTACGCAATGAATACTTATACAGCGCAAATGAATTAGTTAACTGACTTTTTTAAGGTTTCTAACATGTTACTCTAGGTGAGAATTAGCTTTATACTAATTCAATTAGTCAAGTCGCAGTAAACACTACGTACTGTGTATAGCATGTATCGTATCTATACTATAATAAAACAGTAAAAAAGTTGTGTCTTTACATTGAATACGAAATTTCTAAAAAAAAAAACTGTTTGGCGAGATCTAAAAACAGTTAACACAGCTTTTTGTATGTCTGTTTATCTGTTTGTACGCGCATATATTCATATTTACTGGAAATTTGAAATGGACCAATTTGAATGAAACTTTTAAAATCTTTCAGCTATCGAAGAACCATATAAACCCAGCTAAACTATAAGATATTTCAAAATGTGACAGAAGCACAAATTAATCAGCGTGATGTGCATTTGCTGTTGACATATACAAATTCAAGTTACGGAACAGCTGATGAAGAATCATGATAGTCTAGCTCAACTATTTGAAAATAACAACCGCTCCCGTAACAAAAAGTATACAACGGATTTTTTAAAAATTTCTATTGTCATATAACAACTGTCAAATAATTGAAAATCTAACAACGAACCATGATAGACCAGCTAAACTAAAAGGATGATGAGGAAACATGATAGTAAACTAGCTAAACTATTTGAAAATAACAACCGCTCCCGAAACAAAAAGTATTCAACGGATTTTCAAAAATTTACTATTGTCATATAACAATTGTCAAATAATTGAAAATGTAATGATAGACCAGCTAAACTATAAGAAACAAGTCAATGCCACATTAGTAAAATTTGTTCAGTGTTTCGGGTAGCTATCGTTAACAAATAAAAATCATAAAAAATTCCGACCATCGTGACGCAAGGGGGTGTCTGACTGTAAACCTGGTAGTTGTCGGGCCTCTTCCCAGTAGATGGAATGGTTATTTATATTTTTTCTCTCCAGTAAGAAAAAGATGGGCAATGAATTTCGGCATTCAATTTACAACGTCTCAAATTCGGAATTCGAAAAAATATATATCACAATGATCTACTTTTAAGGAACCTTGAAGGAATTATTATAATTTTTGACCTAAGTTTCAATTTCAACAGTATTTTATTGTATAAGTCGGTTTTTGTAGTATAGCTTTTAACCCTGAGCAAAACTTAGAATATAATAAAATTCCAAAAAGTCGAACCTATATTCTACATCAGAATCATAATAGACCAGCTAAACCATTAGAAATAAGTAAAACCTGCCTTAACACAATTTGTTGCGTGATGCGTACTCTCTTTATCAACATATAAAAAATTTAAGATTCAATGCAACTGAAGAAGACCCATAAGGCTTAGCTTAACTATAAGAAATAAGTAAATGCTTCATTAGTATAAGTTGTTCAGTGTGGTGGGCAGTTTTCGTTAAAAACTAAAAATACGGACATCTGACAGTAAGCGCGATGGTAGTTGTTGCGACTCCCACTTCAGAAAATGCTTATATTGTTTTAACTTTTTCTCTTTGGCATTACAAAGATGGGCTCGATTGGAATGCTGAGAAGGGAGTATCACTAAGTCCTTTTTGCCGAGAGAGAAAAGTGTAAAGCTGGAAAAACAAAACAATCGTCTGGTGTGAAAGACTTGAGCCAAAAAAATTTACTATAAATACATTAATTATAATTTTGGGTCAGTTTCAATGTCAACATGTAGTAAATTTAAAACAAGCTTATATTCGCATTTGTAATATTAGTAATATTACAAATGCGAAATTAAGTCTGTCTGTCTATGAAGTCATCAGGGCCAAACTACTGAACCGATTGTGATGAAATTTTATATAGATATACTTGAGGATCTTGAGACGAACATAGGCTATTGCACCTATTTTTTTTATTCTACGAGGAATTTCATAGTTTTACGAAAAGGCTGCCGAAAAAACGAAATAGCTATAGTTCACGCAGCCGTAGCTGCGAGCCGGTAGCTAGTTAAATAAATTGTTATTACAAATACTATAAATTCATGAAAAAAAGTTAATTAGACAAACATTACGTTCTTGTGTTATTTAAATTACGTATATACGTTTAAAGTAGCTCAACAAAGTGTATATAAAAAGACAACGGTGTGGTACACGTAAGTAAGGAAAATTAAATATCTAATTGCATTCCCACTAAAGTATGTATGGATGTACATGAGGACTTTAATTGGAGTTTTATTATACTTTCTGTTAATTTCTATGACTACTCATTACAAAAGTTATAAGCCAATGTATATTATGGAAAATTTGCGTATAGACGCTCATATGTTGTTATTCCAAAAATTAAATAAATGTATGTTTTCATATTACTTACCATGACTGCGTTCATCTTGAAGTCCATGTGATTTTTTACTTCAGCGGCCAGTTCCCGAACAAGCAGAAGGCCATCTTTTCGTACTACTTCCACATTGTATTCGTGATATTTCTGGACAAAAAAAACATATCTTTATATCAATTAAACTTGTAATTTTTAATATACTTAGATTGAATTATCAGGAGTAAAACATATTTAGAAAACGTATAAAAATTTTGAACGCAGCAGGATTTGAACCCGCGCCTCTTGAAAACCGTTTAAATTTTTATACGTTTTCTAAATATGTCTTTATCAATTTCCTTAGTGTGGGAATAACACTTTAAAAAAATGTTAACAAATAATCACGAGTGGCTCTTCATGAATATAATCATAATTTAACAATTTCAAGCATTTGCTATGTTCCAACTATGTAGTACATATCCATTTAGTACAAACGAAAAATCGATATACATCGAACTGAAGTATTGTTTTTATTGTATTGTGTATTCAAATGGTATCGAAACTATTTACGCATCGCTTGTTAGGTATAGTCTTGTAGGTAAAGTATATAAACTGATTTAATATAAATTGATATAACAGTAGTGTATGATATTATCTCAAATAAAGCTCTAGTAATATCGGTGCGAGCAATAACGTCGAGGAGTGTAACGCTCGCATTATTCGCTAAAATGACAACAATTGCGTCGCATTGCGCTACATTAGGCGGTGAGTTATAAGGCTCAACGTGGCGGATCAGATCTGTCAAATTTAAAAATGGAAACACGTCCGGAATTTGGCGGATGCTGGCTGCCAAATTATTGTTATTCGGCGGAGACGCCCGCCCCGCGAGCGGTGTTATTGAATTTCGGATTGTACCCGATGTCGTCTTTGTAGCGCTATCAAATCTAATGAAATATATTATTGCATTTTAGTTAATTCTATTTTTTTTATTAACTTTTTGTCAATACAAGATAATTAGTAGAAAATTGTTATCATCATTGTACTATGTTAAGTGTCAAGTCTGTGACTGTAACAAATACATACATCAATAGAATAAAAGAATCTTTGGTCAAATTAAATGTACCTTATTATTTTGCAGATTTGTTATATTGCTTAAAGATCTATTTAAGTAATCTAACTTAGGTAAAACGTATGAGGTAATGCAAATCGGAAATTAAACGATGCTCTATACAGCCCTTATACAAAGGCAGTAAACCTTTTTACTGCAAAACAGTCTCCGTTCACCCAATAAAGTTCATTTTAAGTACACCTCCACTGTGGGATAAAAATGGTGGACGTAGAGGACTACGGGCTACGAACCGTCTGTACAGTAATAGTATAATTTTAACGACTCGTTGATGTCCTATTGCTCGGATCGAATAGGTCTATTAGTAATGACTTTTTTTACAAGACGGTTTACGGTTTACCCAATTTGAATAATCTTATTATTTTAAACAAATACTTTTATCTTATATTTAAAAAACTCTTTTTAAATATAAGATAAAAAAACAATAGGCTCAGAAACTCCGCAAACAAGTGAAAAAATAATGGGCAACTGTTTTTTTTTATGTTTTCGATAGAATGTAGTATTAATATCATAATACCTAAGTTCTAATTGTATTTTGAGACTGCATTATAAAAAGAAATAAGTTAAATAAAAAGAAATAAATTTAAAATAAAATAGGTAGTATATAAATTTACTATGAATATAAATTTATTTTATCTTGCAGATAAACTTTTATATAAGCTTTGCGTCAAAATATTTATTTTAATGAGACTTCAACGCGACTGTCTCTCCAGACCTGGGTCAAGTTAATTTTTATTTATAAAGCACTCGTAGTTTAATTAAGCTCAACTTTATGAAACCTTCATAAAAATATAGGTTTATTTTGACCCAACTTAACGTAATAATTTACTCACATTTTTGTGTTCAGCCATTTTCATAACCAATCACAATGATAAAGGATGAATGTAAATAATATTAGAAAACATAGACTTTCAGGAATATTTAATGAAGTGGGTGAGAGCTGCAGCGCGGAGTGGCGATCCCTCGGGGACACATTGGGCGACAAGGAAGCTAAATTCAATTAAGCCCCTTAATTTAATCCACTCTGTAGTCTGCACCTCCGTCCTTACAGGCCACCCGCTGATTGGACGATGCTTTTAATGACGACTAGTTTTAGTAATCGAAATTGATATCGTAACATATACTCTTTATCTAATAGTGAAGCTTGTTATTGGTGAAGATTATCTATTATGTCATACTAAACTTGAAATATTCGTTCAAATTATGCACATTATTTTTTTTTCTGAAGGCTAAATTAAAAAATTAATAGGCGTTTATATAATTTCTGCATTTGTATGATAAAACGCTATAGTCCGCATTGACTACAAACTGCGAATTTTGTGCTTTACGAAAGAGGTCCGCTGGAACTACATTATATAATATCATTGCATAACCCCTTTCGACCTCTACCCATTGTTAGACATTGGAAATGCCGCAACGTTACACTAAGTTAGGTCATACTTGCCGATTTAGTCTTGTTCAATCACTTTCATAATGCACTTGCCAAATTTTATTTTTGTGATTTTTATCTAATTATTATTATATCACATATCTCTATGGCAGAAATACAAAAAATATATCAATTTGTATTTTCTAATACATACAAAGTTTATTTTATTTTATATAATAAAGAATATTTTTGTGAGAGAACAAGAACATGTTTGTGAGAGGTGAAAAGGTGAATTCGCTTAGTCACGATACGCTTAGGCGAGGGAGCAGCACTCCTTGTCCACGGACAGGACTTTCCATTCCGGCGGCAGCTGTATGTACCACTCACAAGAGAACTCCATTTACGTGCGCAAAAAACTGTTTTTGTTGTTGAAATTTATTTAGAATTATAATCGAATAAATATACCGTTAATTTGATTACATTATATTATGTGACCTAATGTGCGGTTTTGTGGACGTTTGCGGTTTCTATTGAACCGCATTTAGTTCGATTAGTGAAGTGATATATGTCTCAATATATATAATTTCTCAATTTGTGTTACATTCTAATAGCATATGTGTATATTGATTAAAGCTTATAAATTGCAGGTCGTAATATCCAAGACTCTGAGGCAGTCTGTTTGTGGGCTTAAATCCAACTTGAACTTTAAAGTATGGGCGCTACGTGTCGCAGGCGTAGCGTTAGACACTGCTACGCAATTATACATTTTTGCACACTTTTAACATATTTTAAGATAATTCGTTAAGCACTCCACTTCAGAATATGAAAAATATTTCGAACATTTCTTACATATAACTATAAAATTACACTGTAGATCAATTTTAAAAAATTGCTCACTTTATTTGTAAATATAAAACTTTAGTACTTACGTTAATATTCGAAATATCGCAAGCAAGCATTTAATGCTTAATGTATGAATAAAATATATATTAATTAATATTAAATTCAAATCAAAATAAAATCAAGTTCTTTATTTCTAAACAATTTTAATTGAAAATGTAGTCGAATTTCTTGTCAAAATATTTAGTGTTAACGTTTAACATTACGGAATGCCAATTCTGTTTTTGTAAGAAAGTCTTATTAAATATACAAATTATCCAGTTACTTTATATATATTTTATCCTTGGTGGCCATCGTGACGTATACGCGATCGCGATCGATATTTCCCGAAGGAATTATTACATATAAAAGATTTTTATTTCTCCGCTCTTGTGATAAACTAAAACACGGCGTTGAGTTTCGCCACTTAAAACGTAGTGTGTCGCATTTAGGTAATAAGTGGAGAACGGTATGTTTTGACACTAGCTACTATCTGACTACCCTGATATATGGGAAAAATAATCATAATAATGTAAATTTACTTGTACTTGTAAATTTATTTGTTTGTTTATAATATTTGTATCTTATTTATTAGTTATATATAATGTTTTAATTAAAATATTTGCTGGAACGAACTAGGTAAAGCAGCGTCCATTTATTTACCTTTGATGTAAACTCTCCTACACCCAACAAAGTTTTCACCACAATCATTTATTCTAAGTAACAGCGTGTACACGTTTTGTATATAAATATAATAACGGATTAGATGTTTCTCTTGATACTGGAAAATTATGGAAATTCAAATCATTAATTGATATCCAGTATTTTTATGTACCAAGGTGTACTGTAAATACTATAGTTATTTTGATTTTTTATTTTCGCTGCAACTCAAACTTTCATCTAAGAAACAAAGAATATTTTACCTGAATAGTAAGAAATGAAATTAAAGTTTTTGAAGCGCAAAGGAGTGAACAAAGCATCTTGAGAATTTTCAATCTGTTCAAATGCACAATCCTCGCTTGATATTAATATTGAACATTTACTGAAGTCCACTTCAACATTTATTCTTATATTTTTAAGAAAACTATACTTTCTCATATGAAAATTTGAAACATTTTTCTGCAGCAAATATTACATAATTATTAAAGAGAAGTAAGATTTTAAGGATTATTAATATTTTAGAGCATAATATTATTTTATACAATGAAAATAATATATGCAAAGTTATAATTTAAGATATATAAAAAACGTTACGATATACTAGTGACCCTCTTGTTCACATGCTTAAGCTACACGACTATAACTAACTATTTAGTCTTATTACCCGCCCGCGTTCCCATTTAAACTACAAGCTTTGACTACCTGTAAAATTAAAATTGATGTAACTTCTTTATTAATGAACCGATTGAAATTAAATGAACATTAAATGTTGAGAAAAGTTTACCAAAATGCAATGTCATAACTACGTTTAAATCGGTTAAGTCATTTCTAAGCTTAGCGTGCACAAATGCACAGACAAACAGAAAAAATAATTAAATTGTTTTGGGTTCTATTACACTAATAAATGCCCCCGATAATAATATTTCTAATATATCTTTTATGTACAGACAGGTATCAGTTACATTTTGCATAATATATAGATAAATAAAAAAATATTTATCAATAGATGTTTAAAAATAAAGCCTTAAATATATGCTCAAAAATGTATATCCTATTAAAAATGATATTACTTTCATCACAGAACTAAAATGAAAGTAGCTACCGTTCAACTTGGAGACATTTCTTAGAAAGCGCATGTTCAACATCGACATTGCCTGTCCCACTTTTCTCGATAGTGACCTAAAGCCCGTATAGAAGACCTTTATAAAATACTGGCGAAATTAGGTTAAACACCGTCCACAGTGAGCCTCGGTGAGAACATCCAACGGATGGACCGAACCATTTTAAAAGATTACGCGAATGACATGAAATCGGTCTGGTTCATAATGTGCAAACGCTTAGCGAAAAAAAGCTTGCAGTATAATTTAACAACTGCATAGCTATTTGACTTGATTTATATATATATATATATATATATATATTTCATCAAAGTTAAATCTATTTGAACAATCATATCTTATTTTGAAAGGCTTTACATATAGCATGTTCACAAAAAAATAATGTAATCAGATACTAATTAAAAACGTATAAAGACATATAACCAAATTTTGTTTTTTTTTTCTGTAGAAGCAGTTAAGCAACATTCATATATTAATCATAAAAGAGAAAATAATAGACTAATGAAGTAAATAAGTATAAATACTTGATTTATAACAATGATATGGCGTCAGTAGTTTGCGATAGACGCCGCTAATATTGAATAAGTTCCGATAGCAAAGTTTCTCTTTCGAAACATTATATTACTTTCAGACCGCGATCTCGGACAGAATTTTGATTGTTTTACCACAGACATAGTAATGAAATGTGTAGGTTAAGCACATATAAAATTATATATATATTTTTTAATATATATACAAGAAGAATAGTATTTTTAATATTTTATTGTAAAATATTTTATAAAACGTAAAATCCCATCTACAATAATTTTGAGAAATCAAAGAACTTACATGCTAAATTTCAGCTTCATACACCGAGTAGTAGTAGTAGCTATACGTTGTCTATCAGTCAGTCACTCAGAAACGCTACTTTGTTTGTACAGGAGACGTTGAAATTATAATTTGTTTTAAATGTATATACAGTAAAAATTGTATTTTATATATTTTATTGTAAAATGTAATCTTCAAAAGTAAAATCCCGTTATTTCCGGTTTATTCAGGAATTTTGAGATATCAAAGAACCTACATGCAAAATTTCAATCAAATCTCTTACACCAAGTAGTTTCCGCTATACGGTTTCTAACGGTCAGTCACTCAGTAAAGCTACTTCATTTATACAAGAGACGTTTGATATTATATGTTGTATTTACAAGTAGCATATATTGTGGTGACATTTAAATCTTGCTCTCAAATTATAATTATATGATTAGGGTAATAACTTTACAAAATTATTTTAAACTAGTTGATTATGAAACTTCGTTTGCGTGGATTTTATGTCTTTACGGCATAATACTTCTATTAACCTCCTGCTGACATTGAAATTTGAATCCAAAATTATTATAACTTTCATTAAGGTAATTTTCTTATCTCTAAGACTTCTGCATCAGATGTTTTAGATTATTGTAATTATATCATTCTTTGAAATCAATTATAACCTATGCAACGGATAATTAAAAACTAATTTATGTTCTTTATAATATAAGCCTTGAATTTTATTGATGGGCAACCTTCACTTGTAAATGGTACAACTGGTACGACCCCTATCTCATTACATAAATAGTTTACCGCCTTCGATTTGCTATTTGGTATAAATGTGATTATCATATATCTTTACGTACCTAAGTAGGTACAATAAACCCAATTTTGCTGCAATGGTATCTAATAATTTCAAAACAGGTTTGGAAATTTAAATTTAAAAAAAAAAATTGGTTGAAAAAACAAATAAAATACTAGATAAGGGGGTTGAGTTGATATGAAGCCAATTATATTAATGAGTAAAGTAAAATCATAACTCATGTCGAATAACCACAATATTAATTCACAACTTCCTATTCTACTAATTAAAGTGTCTCGTGCGACGTTCTTGTGATATCAATTTAATTGGAATACTAAAAAATAGAAGAGCTTCTAGAGACTAGTGTGTATCGAAGGTCGCTGTTAATGATCGTAGTGGTAAGTGTACTCGGGAGTACGACGAGTGTATTTCAACAGTATCTGATACTTTCCCACCCGCTCGTAACTGGGTCGCGAAGAGGAGCGGCCCCGCCACGGGTGGGGGTGCGAACTCTCTCGTTGCGTTTTTGTAGCAGCGCGTCCAACCAATCGGCCCGACGTTGCCCCTCGCTTCACTTCTAAAGCGAAAAGAATACCACACGCTCCTCTCGAATGCCGCCGTGAAAATGCGTTAACTCACGTTTTGTATTTGATTCATTTTTGTAAAGTGCCGCCCGAACTCCCACAGGTCGACGCCGAACTTTAGCGCCCAATTTTTGACTCTGCAACAAAAAAATATATTACGATTCACACGTGAATTTGTACCTCTTCTTACGCGTCGTTTGTCACTACATTTAATTAAGTCTCTGGGTGGATCTATGGCGTTGTTCCATTTAGACGTAAAAAATCTTGTCTGAACGTTCTAAGAAAGATCGGGGGGTGAACTTTGTCCTAATAATAGTAGTATAATGCAGCAAAGTTTTTTTGTCTCCCTTTTCCGAGAGAGGATTTACAAATTAGTTATTGTTTGTTCAAATACACACCACATTCATAAACTTGAGCTCGAGTTCATTATGCTTCTATACACAAGAATAGACAACATATACATAAATATATAAATAATAAACTAATTACATAATATTGTATTTTATAGATTCATTATATTCACAATTAAGGATTTTCCGGTAATTCTTTTACCCAGTAAGTACTGATTACTTTTTAATTATTTCATTTCATAACGAGTAGTATTGTTATAAAACAATGCACAAGAAGTGTTACTCTACAATAATAGTGGCAATACTATAGTGTCGGTGTACTTAAAGTAATTATCTTTTGACTCACTTTATGAGGTGCTTTTGACAATATTCACCTTAATAAGTTCCTTGATTTTCACGATTATTACACATTTTGAAATGAAACTATTTTTAACCGGATTAATCGCGTATAATATTGGTATTCGAAAATACATTTAAGACCCCACGTTTCGAATACTTTACAGTAGTACGGACTACTGTAAAGTACAGGTCACAGGTATACTGAGGTGGTATGGAGGTATCATTTGTCTGTCATTTGATACAATTATTATATCAAACTACCATTAAAAAATTCTTAGTTGCCTCGCTTCTGCCCTGGATTCCTACTGCCCTGGATTCTTGCAGAATGAGCTGACCATATCTTGCTCTCTGGAGTGATCGGATTGAAATTTCAAAGTTTTCAGTATTGGGTCCCAGGTGATAGAAAGTTTCCAACCGTCTTCTCTATTGAAATTCGGGTGTTTTTGTATTTCAATAGCCTCACGGATCATCCTTGGGATATATCCGTTTTCCCTAGCGATAATATGAGGTTTATCAAACCTAATGTAATGGTTGGGTTTATCCATTGTATGCTCACACACAGCTGACTTCGATACACGCCCATTCTTGACATCGGAGATGTGTTCCTTCACCATTATACCGATGCTCATCTTTGTTTGACCAATGTAAGATAAGCCACAGTCACAATCTAGTTTGTATATACCAGCACACTGCAAAGGAACTTTTCACTGGTCTAAAGAACTGGCTTATTTATTTGTTAGGCTTAAATATAGTTTTACTGAAGCTTTCCTTAAGATATTGCCAATTCTGTCTGTAACTCGCTTCACATATGAGAGAAGTGCTGGTTGTCTCTCCACTGTGAGCAGCTTGTTGGCTTTGTTTGAACACCTAGGGGACGAGCAACGACAGGTGAAGAATGCCTTTCATCTGAACAAGCTGCCCGTTCCCCGCCAGCGTCGTGGGAAATTTAAATGAAATGACAGACAAATGCCACCTCAGTCTACCTGTGACCACGGACTACTGTTAACTGTTTGAAACGCCGGGTTCTAAAATGTATTTTCAAATACTAATATTATAGGTGATTAATCTGGGAAAAAAAAAATAGTTTCATTTAAAAATATTCACCTTTATGTATCAAATTCAAGTGGGGTTCCGTCAAGTATATGGCTCAAACGTGTATTAGGAACCGAGATGATTCTTAGAAGTAAATGTGATTGGGGGGAAGCGAGCTAAGCATTTTTTCCACTCGGTCGACCTCCCTACTAACAAGTAAGTGTTATCAGAGGTTACACTCGGTATCATTTTGTCGCAGCGTGAGAGATAGGGGGGCTCGTGATGGAAGGACCAATTTAATTAACGAGTGTAACGAGCCTTGCGGAGAACAGGTACTGCTGGCGTATGATTGAAAATGTCATTTTCTTTGAATATTAAAATATTGCTTACTGCTTACTACTCCTTAAATTTTTGAACGTAATATTAATAATGTTTGTCCATAGAGAATACTATTTTCTTGCCAGCACTAAATGTAAAATAAAATATTATTTATGTTATCTTTATTTTTTTATTATCTATATCTTTTATTTTACTTAATAATAACTATATCTTATATGTTATAAATTTAATTATAAAAAATAATTGTGTGGGTGAGTACATACAAATAAAACGTTTTTTTAGAAAACGTATAAAAATTTGAACGCAGTGGGATTTGAACCCGGGCTGTTGGAAACCGCTTATACGCTTTTTATAATAATTTATTTTTGTTATTAGCAAGTGTGTGAATAACACTTTAAAATATTAAAAAAATACATATATGTAATCTACTACATTGGTGTGAGGCCATATTGAATTTATAACGACACCGAATGTGCATAATTTTATTGTCATCAGAATACAATTATTTTATATTGATATATAATATTAAATTAAGATTTACCCAACGTTAATGGTAAAAGCCTAAATTGTTTTAACGTTATCTACATTTACCTCTCAGAAGAGGCCGAGGTATAAGTTTGAATTGAATAATGATCAAAAACAATTTTGATCACATTTTTTCAATATCTCTTGCATTATACATACTGTATGACCACTGCAAGTTACACGGTACACCCTTAAGTTTTGATTGGAGCAGCAAGTTAAGCACTTACTGAAGAAAAATAAAATACCCGTTTGATATAAATATTTTTTTAAAGTAGTACTAGAATCTACATCATATATCTTATTTTTTACATCATATACATAAACATCAAGTTGAAAAGAAATTTATATTAACACAAAGTAATACAATGTTAAGTTTGTATTTCACTAAATTGCTTAACTAAAATAGATAAAAGTGGATAGAGCTTGAAATAGTGTATTTTTATTATTTTTAGCATACGAGTACAGATTCTGATATTCTAAGCTTAGATCCTATGCAGTGAATGAATTCTATTTTCATATTACTACAATTTCTATTTCAAAGTTAGTACAAATTTCAATTCATGTTCATCACGATAGCTACAGACAGACACGAAGAGGTTTTTTTCTTAAAATATAAATTGCTAGTTAATGCCTGCAAGAATTTATGACCGGTAATTTCGACTGATAAACGTAAAATCCTATTTATTCCCATTCGCAGAGGACTTTTGAACAGCCTCCCTTAGTGCTCTCTAAACTCCCCAAAGGTTTACAAGCCAGTTTTAAGGTTTCTACGGTCAGAAGTTATGGTTATGCGTTGTCTGTCAATCACCCATTTAATAATGAAAGATGTATATATGTCCATATGTATATATCAACTGAAAGAAGTTCTGATTTAGCTGTGTGCTCAAACGTCAAGGACCTCTTTGTAGCAGAGGTGTTGCATAATTAATACGGCCAAGTTAAGGAATACTTAATATACCTAAATTTATTGTTTGTTTCAAAATGGAATTAGTTTCATCGATATATTGATTATATTATTGGCTATAAAGAGTCATAAATAGTGGTTTTAATACCAGATATTTAAGTTAATTACATAAATCTATGTCAACTTATTTTTATAAATTTAACAAAGTAAGTAGAGGCTAGAGCTTAGCTCTCATCTTTTGATTTTTCATTCTTCGTCAAAACAGCAACATTATGCGTGAAGAAATGCAAAACCCAGCGTTTTATTCTAACCAAAACGCCTATATTTTTATATATTCAGTTCCTCGTCAGTGATCTTCTCTATAGAGATCCTATAGGATTGATATGGAAATATAAAAGAATGCAATTACTTTCATCCATTCAACTGAAACAGCATTAGTACGAAAACAGCACGGAATTAGCTTTATAACAACTTTTACTGTTATTATCTTTAACTGGGCCAATTTTACCAAAGTGATAACGTTAAAAATATATATACCAATAAATTCAATGGGTATCGCTTCTATTCGGCCCACAGAGTATTCTCATTAGCAATTGGGGATGTTCATGGGGCCATTGCTCCCAAGCTGGTCTGTCATGAGCAAGTGGTGTACCATGAATTTAAATTATTTAAAATGCCCTTTTCGACGCCCGCGTCGTAGCTCTCTGGGCCACGACGCCGTCAGGTGTTCGTAAAGCGCTCTTGGGGGCACTCGAAAGTACGATCTTTGAAAAATGAAATGCCGGGTTTTGAAATGAAACGGCCTTCGAAAGTGCTGTCTGAAAACTATTACTATTTTTACTTATATTCCAATATTGTAAAGTATTTGTCTTCCCTAGAATGGTCTGATAAATAAAGCCCTCTTTAATTAGCTACGTCTGTTTATGCTGAGACTAATTATGCTTTTGTACATTTTACTGTATATTTTACCAAAATTGTTAACGATGATAAAATCATCATAATTATGAAAAAGAAATTTATATCACTTATTATTTATATACTTAAATGTAATACGGTTTTGTAGAATCTATGTTATATAAAATTTTCTTATACTTTTTTTTCGATTAGTTTCCCTTAATTGAATTTAAATTTTCAATTTATTTAAATTTTTCTCCATGTCTCATATCTTCATAAAAATATTTTCAAAAGAAAGTTTGTGGACAGGTCATACTACACGGGAAAGTTTAAGCACGACCTTTCCAAGTGTAAAAGTTTTGAAAGCTTAAACAAAAAACCGTAAAAGCTCCACTTGTCCAGAAGTCCTAAAGAGATCTGAATTGTGTTAAAAAAGGAAAAGTGGCGGATTAACAGAGCAGAGATCCGCTTAAAATATCTTGTTTCTATAATCGGTTTACCCTAGCTTGCGCTCCCGGGCCTAGCGCTAGCCCGCGCCGCCGGAATCTCGCGACTAACTCGATTTGACTCTCACCTGATTTACGACTAACTTTATTGTTTCTACGCCTTTAGCAATGGAATTTAGTTTGAGTGTGATTCGCCTTAAAGATACCGTTGTTATTAAATGTATTTAGATAGTTTTCAAATGTTTGACACTTAGGGCTCAATTAATTCACTTGTTATAAAAATAATAAATTATAAATAACATAATGAAAGATTAGTAATCATTACTCTTAGAAATTTTTATATAATTACAAAAAATTTTGAATATTTGATGGTAATAATGCGAACTCATGTTTAAACCACCTTAACCCTTTAATTTGGCTTTAGAATTTTTCATCACAAAAATGTATTATTCTCAATCAGTAAAGAGATTATTACTTTCAACTATTTAGTCTTTTGTATTATCAACTTTCTACTATTGCTTAGTATGCAATGACGTGCAGACTTAATTAAAGTGAGGCTGAATTCATTCAAGACGAAGTGAACGATTATATTAGGTTGCATCTCATAGTTGTTTTATTAATCAGTGTCGTCGTAGCAGACGGGGTGTCAGACGCGCGTCCTTACGTAAGCCAGCCTCCGTAGTACGCCGCCGCCCGGGCCCGCCCCGCGCCCCTCTCTAGATCAATACCCGCGCCGCTCGCCTTTGACATGTGCCCCGCGTGCCCGTCCGCAAATATTTACGTTGTGGAAACAGATAATAACTAGTTTCATTTGCCTGTTTGCACGACGGACCGCACAATAAAAAGGTTTAATTGCCGACTTATGAGCTAATTGAATTTTTTTCTTTTCTTGATTGACATTTTTTTACATTGATTGAGTCATTTTCGTTTTTTTTTTCAAAATCATATTAATTTAATTGTTCATTATAAGCATTATTTGTTTAAGTAAATAACGTCCGTTTACTGTACAACTGTGTTATAAAATGTGTTTACTCAAACATTTTTTACAGCACCAGTAGTAGTACCACGTGACCAAAAAAAGACCAATTAGGTATCATTGAAAATGTATTAGAATTGTGGCTTTTGGGGGTATTTATTTTCCTTGCCGCCCCAACTTCCGGCTCGGAAGCTAACAATATTTCTACGTTACAAATTTGCGCGAAACTTATACATTATGTATGTAATTTATTTAGCTTGTAATCAATGTAGACGAAATGTCAAAGGAACCTATCTTACGATAAGTAGACAATATTACTTTTTTTATTAGCACTTTTATTAACCATTTTCAGTTGAATACTATCGATAAAACAATATATAAATAGTATATTCAAATACTATGTTCATATGTGTAGTGACTCTTCACAATTGTAATAAGTCTTTATTAAAATAACAAGAAACTTATTAGAAAAAACAATAAAAAATACCAATTACCAACGAAAATTGCGTTTGGTAATACGAATTACTTCAGTGGAATAAATAGCGGTGCGTTTATTGGAGCTAATGGAACGGAAACGCGTAGCCCACGAGCTTCGTACGAAGCTACGAGCTACAATGCTACGCGGTAAATAATAATTAATCAAAAAGACTGACCCAATTTTGATTAATAAAATCATGAATTCAATAAATATTTGCCAACTATTATATGGATGGTAACATATGAATATATTTATATACAAATGGTTTAAATGTATACAAATATTAAATTCATAATAACGGCCAAATTTTCTTTGAGATATATTTCTTATATATCTCTCAACGGAACATCGACGTCGCAAAAATATGACTATTATATTTTTACAAATATTGTCTTAGAAATATTTTATTCTTCTGTATCTATATATAGCTGCTAGCTGCACATAATGTTAAATCATTAGTATATACTAATTATGTTCTTGAAGTTTGTACATAGAAGAGAACTGTCGATTTACAAATACAGCTTCATGCTTTTCGCGCATAGCAGGATAAGAAGACCAGTCTTTGCCTTTTCCACTTTCCACATAAAATCAAGGCACGCAATCGTGATGGGTGGCGAAATTTGGTACCGGGCTTTGTTTTAGTTACCAGAGCGGTGAAATGTTATTTTTTTTATACAAATATAATTATTTCCCCGAATGAGAATTGAACACCTAGAGATGTAGCATTGGCCTATTCTGATTAACCAATATCACATTTTAACTTTGCATCTAAAGAATCGACAGCACAGTAACTTAAACGAGAGCTTTTAATATCTACTATAGTTGAAATTGTGCTAAGATAAAAAAATAAGAAAACAAGCTGATACAATTAGAGGTTTTTTTTTTTCGGCATTGTTATTTTGTTGTTGACCATATTGGTCTTGACAGTCAATTAAAGGTTTATTGAAGGCCTTAAAAAAAGCATTGCATTCAACACAAATTATGCCATTTCAAGGCATTACTTGCCTTGATATACATAGTAGAAACACTTTTTTCGAAATTTTATTGAAATATATAATTTTTAACTTGCTGAGCATAGCATGTGGGTTGATGTCGGATGTCGAGTAAGGTCAAAGATTATTTTCAGTGTATTCAATAAACGCCTACATTGCGTGGGTAAGCTAATGTGGAATCTAATATATACTGTAATGACGAGTACAATAATACACGGTGTGATTAAAACTTAGTAACTTGATTGTACGACTATTATAACGAAATAATTTTATTTTTAAATACTATCATTTAAATCATGACATATTAAACAGTGAATTTAAAGTATAAATAATTTATTTAATCAATTTCATAGAGGTCTTCAAGTTTCGAGACATATTTTTATATTAAAATTTCAATTAAAAATTTCAAATAAAACGTGAAAGAAAAATAATTGTCCACGAATACATTACCTATATAAAGTTCAAAAAATGCAATGTAATATGCTAGTGTATGTATCTTACTATACCGGAAGTCTCATATTTATCATAATATATTTTGTATGGTTTTTTTAATGTGAGTACATCGAAAATAGATTTAAAGAAAAACTTAAACAAACAAATAGAACAAATACATGTAGTATATAAAGGCATTTAAAATTATTTAATGTATATAATTGATATTTTATAATACTTTTGCTTAACGGTTATTGAAAATCAACCCTCGTGAATTATTACTGTATACTTCAGGGAATTATTTACAAAATATGTATTTCCACAGATCTCGCAAACTCAATTGTACGTACAAATTTAATATATTGCTTATTACACACTTAATCACTTAGTAGTAAATTGAAATAAATAGCTTACTTTGTATTTTGCTTAACCAGTAACATAAATATTTGTGTGAGAAAAATTCAAATTAATTCTCTAAATATTATTTAGTTTATTCTTGACATGTCATAAATATATTTATTAGGGTCCATATATAATTTATGCTTAAAAATATTTTTCAACTTTATTTATTATTTTGTTATAAATTACAATTACTAATAAAATTATAAATAAATAATAATTTCGCCATTTTTATATTATATACTATATTTTCCTTATTTTTATTTTTTACACCACAAATTTAATATTATTCATAATTTATTAACTAACGTTAGTTTGTTATAGTTTACTTCATATAATATATTAGCAAAAATATTACATATGTCAAAAATAGTATTAATATTGTTTAATTTTTAATAAACCAATTATGTAATGCAGACTAATGTAGGCGCAGCTTAAGTTTCTGTTCAACGGCCACCACAACTTCCGGTTATCAAACAAAAGAAAATAATCATTAAATACATACATACAGGAAACTTTGTGATGCAAAATAATTGCTTTTAAAAATGTTTGATTTAATTTAGGTATAAAGTTTGTCATTCTGAAATCTACTTAGAATATGGCATATATTTAGTTTCATATAAAAAGATATGTAAAAATCGAATTCAAAATATCGTTTAGTAAAAATAACATAAGTGTTGTTACGGGTCTCTATATTATTTATGTACAGTGTCATGGGATGTTTGGCACAGAGCTCGAAATACCCTGCAGTCCCAGCTGCACGTCTACCCTAACACGAAATGAAAACATCACACCACGAGTGCTTTCATCAGCCAAAGTAAATTGTTTCCTCTTACTATAAACAACTTACAAGACAATCAAAGTGGAAAAATAATTACTAACATAAATAATTTAAGAAAAAAAGTATATTAATAGGGATCTTTTATGTGGCCAGTTAGCGAAAAAGACCTAAGCAATTTCACAAGTTCGTATAATTTATATTTTACGACATTTATATTGAACACAATGTTTTCTTTAAACAGTCTCTTTGCAAATTAACTCAACTCAAGTTCTATAATCATTCTAACTCAATTTATGTTTTTGAATTTGCTATTTGAATAGAGCTTTTCATCTTAATAAGACCTAAAACCATTTACTTAAAAAGTCCAAGTTATGATTTACCATTATATTCTAATATAGGTATGCTTTCATTCCACTATCATATACGCATTGATATTGTCCAGTCATCTATAATGTAGCAGTAATGCAATATTATACAGCCAATGTTGTACAACTGCGGTCATCTTGAGATATATCTTAATAACCCCCAAATTCTCAAATATTAAATTAAGACACTCGCTGCCAATATTGTAGCAATACGCTAACTAGAACCTTAGAAATTGTAATACAGTTTCTAAATTACTTATGCCTTGGTTATATCAATGACTCGGATAAAAGCTCTGAAAAACAAAAATCAATGCCTCAGAGTAAGTCTTAAAAAGAAATTATAAATATGAGTATAAATTAACACGTAAAGAAAACTATTTACTTAAACGCTATTTAAAAATAATTTTCTTTTAAAATATTTCATCTACCATTGACGTGTATAGCATCCAATACTGTATAGAGTACGTACAAACGCCGGATCGTAAAGCTATCGTATAATAAGAATACTAGTTGTAGTAGTAGCAGTAGTAACTTTTATACCGTAGACGGACAATGAATGAAATTATATTTTAGCTACTAGTTAAATTGATTTACATGACATTTTTGATGATTTATTGATGAGTTTTTAATAATTGTTGATATAAAATTTAAAAAAAGTAGGTAAAAGGTATACTTTTAATTTGTTTTCATTCTTAAATCGAATAATTAACATCTAAAAAGTATTTAAATTTTATTTATTTCAGTTAGAATTAAAAATATTGCAAAGTGGCAGCAAAGTGGCAGCAAATTGCCTTATAAGCTTTTTATCACTAATAAGTAGCTATAGTAAAAAAAATCTTGAAATAAATTATATATATGTATATATGTATAAATTATGCATCTACAGAGTTTAATTTAAAAATACATACTCATTGTGAGGGATATCTTCGAGCTGGTTGGCAAGCGCGGCCGCCAACAAGGCGAGGAGGAGCAGCGGGCGCCTCGTCATGGTGCCTAACGCCATCGCACTCGCCACATGACAGAGCAACTACACTCCACTGGCTCTCTACATGAGATTACACCACTCGCACTGCACTGCAATGTCACCAGGACTGAGTCATCGGGTCGTGCGGCGGAAGAGTGGACGTAGAGCGGGCGCGCCGCGAGGCAACAGAGTACGGCGGCGGCCGCGAGCCCCCGCCTCGCCCCGCCCCGCCCAGCCCAGCCGCAGTGACGCTGCGCGCGAATCATACGCCTAATAACGCAGCCCTATTATTGAGATTTATTTGATCATGCATAGACTCGATGGTCAGAAACGGTCGACCCTATTATTATTCTCTAATCGAGGGTAAAGGATTTGTAAGCATTTGAACTACACACATATGTGACTAGTTTTGTTTTTCACTTGTGTACAGATATTACAAAATTTGATCGTGACGAGAGGTTGTTGGC